>JAVFKF010000060.1:0-521136 GCA_036926295.1 Pachydiplax longipennis
AAAGCGAATATTTTTGTTATTTTCCCGTTATTTCGGACGATTTTCTGAAAATTGAGCTAAAAACGACTGTTATTGTCTTTTCGCGTGCCTTTGGACGATTTTCTCAAAATTGTGCTAAAAACGACTATTTTTGTCTTTTTCGCCTTCTTTTGGACTATTTTCTCAGAATTAAGCTGAAAACGACTATTTTTCTCTTTTTTCGTTCTTTTGGACGATTTTCACAAAATTGAGCTAAGAAAGACTATTTTTCTCTTTTTCGCGTTGTTTAGGACGATTTTCTCAAACTTGAGCTAAAAACGACTATTTTTGTCTTTTTCGCATTGTTAAGGAAGATTATCTCAAAATTGAGCTAAAAACGACTATTTTTCTCTTTTTCGCGTTCATTTGGACGATTTTCTCAAAATTGAGCTAAAAACTACTATTTTCTCTTTTTTCGTTCTTTTGGACGATTTTCTCAAAATTGAGCTAAAAACGACCATTTTCTCTTTTTCGCGTTGTTTAGGACGATTTTCACAAAATTGAGCTAAAAACGACTATTTTTCTCTTTTTCGCGTTGTTTAGGACGATTTTCTCAAAATTGAGCTCAAAACGACTATTTTTCTCTTTTTCGCGTTGTTTTAAACGATTTTCTCAAAATTGAGCTCAAAACGACTATCTTTCTCTTTTTCGCGTTCATCTGGAGGATTTTCTCAAAATTGAGCTCAAAACGACTATTTTTCTCTTTTTTCGTTCTTTTGGACGATTTCCTCAACATTGAGCTAAAAACGACAATTTTTCTCTTTTTCGCGTTGTTTAGGACGATTTTCACAAAATTGAGCTAAAAACGACTATTTTTCTCTTTTCCGCGTTCTTTTGGACGATTTTCTCAAAATTGAGCTAAAAACGACTATTTTTCTCTTTTTCGCGTTGTTTAGGACGATTTTCTCAAAATTGAGCTCAAAACGACTATTTTTCTCTTTATCGCGTTGTTTAGGACGATTTTCTCATAATTGAGCTAAAAACGACTATTTTTCTCTTTTTCGCGTGGTTTAGGACGATTTTCTCAAAATTGAGCTCAAAACGACTATTTTTCTCTTTTTCGCGTTGTTTAGGACGATTTTCTCAAAATTGGGCTCAAAACGACTATTTTTCTCTTTTTTGCGTTCTTCTGGACGATTTTCTCAAAATTGAGCTAAAAACGGCTATTTTTCTCTTTTTTCGTTCTTTTGGACGATTTACACAAAATGAGCTAAAAAACGACTATTTTTGTTATTTTCGCGTTCTTTTTGACGATTTCTTGAAAATTGAGCTGAAAACGACTATTTTTCTCTTTTTGCGTTCTTCTGGACGATTTTCTCTAAATTGAGCTGAAAACGACTATTTTTCTCTTTTTACGTTGTTCTGGACGATTTTCTCTAACTAGAGCTACAAACGACTTTTTTCTCTTTTTCGCGTTCTTTTGAACGATTTTCTCAAAATTAAGCTAAAAACGACTATTTTTGTCTTTTGCGCGTTCTTTTGGAGGATTTTCTCAAAATTGAGCTAAAAAACGACTATTTTTCTCTTTTTCGCGTTCTTTTGGACGATTTTCTCTATCTTGAGCTAAAAACGACTATTTTTGTCTTCTTCGCGTTCTTTTGGACGATTTTCTCAAACTTGAGCTAAAAACGACTATTTTTGTCTTTTTCGCGTTCTTTTGGACGATTTTCTCAAAATTGAGATAAAAACGACTATTTTTACCTTTTTCGCGTTCTTTTGGACGATTTTCTTAAAATTGAGCTGAAAGCGACTATTTTTGTTATTTTCGCGTTATTTCGGACGATTTTCTGAAAATTGAGCTAAAAACGACTGTTATTGTCTTTTTCGCGTTCCTTTGGACGATTTTCTCAAAATTGTGCTAAAAACGACTATTTTTGCCTATTTCGCCTTCTTTTGGACGATTATCTCAAAATTGTGCGAAAACGACTATTTTTGTCTTTTTCGCCTTCTTTTGGACTTTTTCTCAGAATTAAGCTGAAAACGACTATTTTTCTCTTTTTGCGTTCTTCTGGACGATTTTATCAAAATTGAGCTAAAAACGACTATTTAACTCTTTTTCGCGTTGTTTAGGACGATTTTCTCAAACTTGAGCTCAAAACGACTATTTTTCTATTTTTCGCGTTCTTTTGGACGATTTTCTCAGAAATGAGCTCAAAACGACTATTTTTCTCTTTTTCGCGTTGTTGAGGACGATTTCCTCAAAATTGAGCTTAAAACGACTATTTTTCTCTTTTTGCGTTTTTTCTGGACGATTTTCTCAAAATTCAGCTCAAAACGACTATATTTCTCTTTTTCGCGTTGTTTAGGACGATTTTCACAAAATTGAGCTATAAACGACTATTTTTCTCTTTTTCGCGTTGTTTAGGACGATTATCACAAAATTGAGCTAAAAACGACTATTTTTCTCTTTTCGCGTTCTTTCGGACGATATTCTCAAAATTGAGCTCAAAACGACTATTTTTCTCTTTTTCGCGTTGTTTAGGACGATTTTCTCAGAATTGAGCTCAAAACGACTATTTTTCTCTTTTTTGCCTTCTTCTGGACGATTTTCACAAAATTGAGCTATAAACGACTATTTTTCTCTTTTTTCGTTCATTTGGACGATTTTCTCAAAATTGAGATCAAAACGACTACTTTTTTCTTTTTCGCGTTGTTTAGTACGATTTTCTCAAAATTGAGCTCAAAACGATTATTTTTCTCTTTTTCGCGTGGTTTAGGACGATTTTCTCAAATTGAGCTCAAAACGACTATTTTTCTCTTTTTCGCGTTGTTTAGGACGATTTTCTCAAAATTGGGCTCAAAACGACTATTTTTCTCTTTTTTGCGTTCTTCTGGACGATTTTCTCAAAATTGAGCTAAAAACGACTATTTTTCTCTTTTTCACGTTCATTTGGACGATTTACACAAAATTGAGCTAAAAACGACTATTTTTGTTATTTTCGCGTTCTTTTTGACGATTTCTTGAAAATTGAGCTGAAAACGACTATTTTTCTCTTTTTGCGTTCTTCTGGACGATTTTCTCTAAATTGAGCTGAAAACGACTATTTTTCTCTTTTTACGTTGTTCTGGACGATTTTCTCTAACTTGAGCTACAAACGACTTTTTTCTCTTTTTCGCGTTCTTTTGAACGATTTTCTCAAAATTAAGCTAAAAACGACTATTTTTGTCTTTTGCGCGTTCTTTTGGAGGATTTTCTCAAAATTTAGCTAAAAAAGACTATTTTTCTCTTTTTCGCGTTCTTTTGGACGATTTTCTCTATCTTGAGCTAAAAACGACTATTTTTGTCTTTTTCGAGTTCTTTTGGACGATTTTCTCAAACTTGAGCTAAAAACGACTATTTTTGTCTTTTTCGCGTTCTTTTGGACGATTTTCTCAAAATTGAGATAAAAACGACTATTTTTACCTTTTTCGCGTTCTTTTGGACGATTTTCTTAAAATTGAGCTGAAAGCGACTATTTTGTTATTTTCGCGTTATTTCGGACGATTTTCTGAAAATTGAGCTAAAAACGACTGTTATTGTCTTTTTCGCGTTCCTTTGGACGATTTTCTCAAAATTGTGCTAAAAACGACTATTTTTGCCTTTTTCGCCTTCTTTTGGACGATTATCTCAAAATTGTGCGAAAACGACTATTTTTGTCTTTTTCGCCTTCTTTTGGACTATTTTCTCAGAATTAAGCTGAAAACGACTATTTTTCTCTTTTTGCGTTCTTCTGGACGATTTTATCAAAATTGAGCTAAAAACGACTATTTCTCTTTTTCGCGTTGTTTAGGACGATTTTCTCAAACTTGAGCTCAAAACGACTATTTTTCTATTTAGCGACTATTTTTGTTATTTTCGCGTTATTTCGGACGATTTTCTGAAAATTGAGCTAAAAACGACTGTTATTGTCTTTTTCGCGTTCCTTTGGACGATTTTCTCAAAATTGTGCTAAAAACGACTATTTTTCTCTTTTTCGCGTTGTTTAGGACGATTTTCTCAAAATTTAGCTAAAAACGACTATTTTTCTCTTTTTGCGTTCTTCTGGATGATTTTCTCTAAATTGAGCTAAAAACGACTTTTTTTTCTTTTTCGCGTTCTTTTGCACGATTTTCTCAAAATTAAGCTAAAAACGACTATTTTTGTCTTTTGCGCGTTCTTTTGGACGATTTTCTCAAAATTGAGCTAAAAACGACTATTTTTCTCTTTTTCGCGTTCTTTTGGACGATTTTCTCTATCTTGAGCTAAAAACGACTATTTTTCTCTTTTTTCGTTTTTTTTGGGACGATTTTCTCAAAATTGAGCTGAAAGCGACTATTTTTGTTATTTTCGCGTTATTTCGGACGATTTTCTGAAAATTGAGCTAAAAAACGACTGTTATTGCCTTTTTCGCCTTCTTTTGGACGATTATCTCAAAATTGTGGCGAAAACGACTATTTTTGTCTTTTTCGCCTTCTTTTGGAATATTTTCTCAGAATTAAGCTGAAAACGACTATTTTTCTCTTTTTGCGTTCTTCTGGACGATTTTATCAAAATTGAGCTAAAAACGACTATTTTTCTCTTTTTCGCGTTGTTTAGGACGATTTTCTCAAACTTGAGCTCAAAACGACTATTTTTCTATTTTTCGCGTTCTTTTGGACGATTTTCTCAGAAATGAGCTCAAAACGACTATTTTTCTCTTTTTCGCATTGTTGAGGACGATTTCCTCAAAATTGAGCTTAAAACGACTATTTTTCTCTTTTTGCGTTTTTCTGGACGATTTTCTCAAAATTCAGCTCAAAACGACTATATTTCTCTTTTTCGCGTTGTTTAGGACGATTTTCACAAAATTGAGCTAAAAACGACTATTTTTCTCTTTTTCGCGTTGTTTAGGACGATTATCACAAAAATGAGCTAAAAACGACTATTTTTCTCTTTTTCGCGTTCTTTCGGACGATATTCTCAAAATTGAGCTCAAAACGACTATTTTTCTTTTTTTCGCGTTGTTTAGGACGATTTTCTCAGAATTAAGCTCAAAACGACTATTTTTCTCTTTTTTGCCTTCTTCTGGACGATTTTCTCAAAATTGAGCTCAAAACGACTATTTTTCTCTTTTTCGCGTTGTTTAGGACGATTTTCACAAAATTGAGCTATAAACGACTATTTTTCTCTTTTTTCGTTCATTTGGACGATTTTCTCAAAATTGAGATCAAAACGACTACTTTTTTCTTTTTCGCGTTGTTTAGTACGATTTTCTCAAAATTGAGCTCAAAACGATTATTTTTCTCTTTTTCGCGTTGCTTAGGACGATTTTCTCCAAATTGAGCTGAAAACGACTATTTTTGTCATTTTCGCGTTCTGTTGGACGATTTTCTCAAAATTGAGCAAAGAACGACTATTTTTCTCTTTTTCGCGTTGTTTAGGACGATTCTCTCAAAATTGAGCCTAAAACGACTATTTTTGTCTTTTTCGCGTTCATTTGGACGATTTTCTCTATCTTGAGCTAAAAACGAATATTTTTCTCTTTTTCGCGTTCATTTGGACAATTTTCTCAAAATTGAGCTAAAAACGACTATTTTTAAGTTTTTCGCGTCCTTTTGGACGATTTTCTCAAACTTGAGCTAAAAACGACTATTTTTGTCTTTTTCGCGTTCTTCTGGACGATTTTCTCAAAATTGAGATAAAAACGACTATTTTTACCTTTTTCGCGTTCTTCTGGACGATTTTCTCTAAATTGAGCTGAAAACGACTATTTTTCTCTTTTTACGTTGTTCTGGACGATTTTCTCTAACTTGAGCTACAAACGACTTTTTTCTCTTTTTCGCGTTCTTTTGAACGATTTTCTCAAAATTAAGCTAAAAACGACTATTTTTGTCTTTTGCGCGTTCTTTTGGAGGATTTTCTCAAAATTGAGCTAAAAACGACTATTTTTCTCTTTTTTCGTTCTTTTGGACGATTTTCACAAAATTGAGCTAAGAAAGACTATTTTTCTCTTTTTCGCGTTGTTTAGGACGATTTTCTCAAACTTGAGCTAAAAACGACTATTTTTGTCTTTTTCGCATTGTTAAGGAAGATTCTCTCAAAATTGAGCTAAAAACGACTATTTTTCTCTTTTTCGCGTTCATTTGGACGATTTTCTCAAAATTGAGCTAAAAACTACTATTTTTCTCTTTTTTCGTTCTTTTGGACGATTTTCTCAAAATTGAGCTAAAAACGACCATTTTCTCTTTTTCGCGTTGTTTAGGACGATTTTCACAAAATTGAGCTAAAAAACGACTATTTTTCTCTTTTTCGCGTTGTTTAGGACGATTTTCTCAAAATTGAGCTCAAAACGACTATTTTTCTCTTTTTCGCGTTGTTTTAAACGATTTTCTCAAAATTGAGCTCAAAACGACTATCTTTCTCTTTTTCGCGTTCATCTGGAGGATTTTCTCAAAATTGAGCTCAAAACGACTATTTTTCTCTTTTTTCGTTCTTTTGGACGATTTCCTCAAGATTGAGCTAAAAACGACAATTTTTCTCTTTTTCGCGTTGTTTAGGACGATTTTCACAAATTGAGCTAAAAACGACTATTTTTCTCTTTTCCGCGTTCTTTTGGACGATTTTCTCAAAATTGAGCTAAAAACGACTATTTTTCTCTTTTTCGCGTTGTTTAGGACGATTTTCTCAAAATTGAGATCAAAACGACTACTTTTTTCTTTTTCGCGTTGTTTAGTACGATTTTCTCAAAATTGAGCTCAAAACGATTATTTTTCTCTTTTTCGCGTGGTTTAGGACGATTTTCTCAAAATTGAGCTCAAAACGACTATTTTTCTCTTTTTCGCGTTGTTTAGGACGATTTTCTCAAAATTGGGCTCAAAACGACTATTTTTCTCTTTTTTGCGTTCTTCTGGACGATTTTCTCAAAATTGAGCTAAAAACGACTATTTTTCTCTTTTTCACGTTCATTTGGACGATTTACACAAAATTGAGCTAAAAACGACTATTTTTGTTATTTTCGCGTTCTTTTTGACGATTTCTTGAAAATTGAGCTGAAAACGACTATTTTTCTCTTTTTGCGTTCTTCTGGACGATTTTCTCTAAATTGAGCTTAAAACGACTATTTTTCTCTTTTTACGTTGTTCTGGACGATTTTCTCTAACTTGAGCTACAAACGACTTTTTTCTCTTTTTCGCGTTCTTTTGAACGATTTTCTCAAAATTAAGCTAAAAACGACTATTTTTGTCTTTTGCGCGTTCTTTTGGAGGATTTTCTCAAAATTTAGCTAAAAACGACTATTTTTCTCTTTTCGCGTTCTTTTGGACGATTTTCTCTATCTTGAGCTAAAAACGACTATTTTTGTCTTTTTCGAGTTCTTTTGGACGATTTTCTCAAACTTGAGCTAAAAACGACTATTTTTGTCTTTTTCGCGTTCTTTTGGACGATTTTCTCAAAATTGAGATAAAAACGACTATTTTTACCTTTTTCGCGTTCTTTTGGACGATTTTCTTAAATTGAGCTGAAAGCGACTATTTTTGTTATTTTCGCGTTATTTCGGACGATCTTCTGAAAATTGAGCTAAAAACGACTGTTATTGTCTTTTTCGCGTTCCTTTGGACGATTTTCTCAAAATTGTGCTAAAAAACGACTATTTTTGCCTTTTTCGCC
Organism: Pachydiplax longipennis; assembly: GCA_036926295.1. Taxonomy (NCBI): domain Eukaryota; kingdom Metazoa; phylum Arthropoda; class Insecta; order Odonata; family Libellulidae; genus Pachydiplax; species Pachydiplax longipennis. The sequence continues at coordinate 7,622 of JAVFKF010000060.1, forward strand.
TTCTTTTGGACGATTATCTCAAAATTGTGCGAAAACGACTATTTTTGTCTTTTTCGCCTTCTTTTGGACTATTTTCTCAGAATTAAGCTGAAAACGACTATTTTTCTCTTTTTGCGTTCTTCTGGACGATTTTATCAAAATTGAGCTAAAAACGACTATTTCTCTTTTTCGCGTTGTTTAGGACGATTTTCTCAAACTTGAGCTCAAAACGACTATTTTTCTATTTTTCGCGTTCTTTTGGACGATTTTCTCAGAAATGAGCTCAAAACGACTATTTTTCTCTTTTTCGCGTTGTTGAGGACGATTTCCTCAAAATTGAGCTTAAAACGACTATTTTTCTCTTTTTGCGTTTTTCTGGACGATTTTCTCAAAATTCAGCTCAAAACGACTATATTTCTCTTTTTCGCGTTGTTTAGGACGATTTTCACAAAATTGAGCTATAAACGACTATTTTTCTCTTTTTCGCGTTGTTTAGGACGATTATCACAAAATTGAGCTAAAAACGACTATTTTTCTCTTTTTCGCGTTCTTTCGGACGATATTCTCAAAATTGAGCTCAAAACGACTATTTTTCTCTTTTTCGCGTTGTTTAGGACGATTTTCACAAAATTGAGCTCAAAACGACTATTTTTCTCTTTTTTGCCTTCTTCTGGACGATTTTCTCAAAATTGAGCTCAAAACGACTATTTTTCTCTTTTTCGCGTTGTTTAGGACGATTTTCACAAAATTGAGCTATAAACGACTATTTTTCTCTTTTTTCGTTCATTTGGACGATTTTCTCAAAATTGAGATCAAAACGACTACTTTTTTCTTTTTCGCGTTGTTTAGGACGATTTTCTCCAAATTGAGCTGAAAACGACTATTTTTGTCATTTTCGCGTTCTGTTAGACGATTTTCTCAAAATTGAGCTAAGAACGACTATTTTTCTCTATTTCGCGTTGTTTAGGACGATTCTCTCAAAATTGAGCTAAAAACGACTATTTTTGTCTTTTTCGCGTTCATTTGGACGATTTTCTCTATCTTGAGCTAAAAACGAATATTTTTCTCTTTTTCACGTTCATTTGGACAATTTTCTCAAAATTGAGCTAAAAACGACTATTTTTAACTTTTTCGCGTCCTTTTGGACGATTTTCACAAAATTGAGCTAAAAACGACTATTTTTATCTTTTTCGCGTGTTTTGGACGATTTTCTCAAAATTGAGCTAAAAACGACTATTTTTCTCTTTTTTCGTTCTTTTGGACGATTTTCACAAAATTTAGCTAAAAACGACTATTTTTCTCTTTTTGCGTTCTTCTGGATGATTTTCTCTAAATTGAGCTAAAAACGACTTTTTTCTCTTTTTCGCGTTCTTTTGCACGATTTTCTCAACATTAAGCTAAAAACGACTATTTTTGTCTTTTGCGCGTTCTTTTGGACGATTTTCTCAAAATTGAGCTAAAAACGACTATATTTCTCTTTTTCGCGTTCTTTTGGACGATTTTCTCTATCTTGAGCTAAAAACGACTATTTTTCTCTTTTTTCGTTCTTTTGGACGATTTTCTCAAAATTGAGCTGAAAGCGACTATTTTTGTTATTTTCGCGTTATTTCGGACGATTTTCTGAAAATTGAGCTAAAAACGACTGTTATTGTCTTTTTCGCGTTCCTTTGGACGATTTTCTCAAAATTGTGCTAAAAACGACTATTTTTCTCTTTTTCGCGTTGTTTAGGACGATTTTCTCAAAATTTAGCTAAAAACGACTATTTTTCTCTTTTTGCGTTCTTCTGGATGATTTTCTCTAAATTGAGCTAAAAACGACTTTTTTCTCTTTTTCGCGTTCTTTTGCACGATTTTCTCAAAATTAAGCTAAAAACGACTATTTTTGTCTTTTGCGCGTTCTTTTGGACGATTTTCTCAAAATTGAGCTAAAAACGACTATTTTTCTCTTTTTCCCGTTCTTTTGGACGATTTTCTCTATCTTGAGCTAAAAACGACTATTTTTCTCTTTTTTCGTTTTTTTGGGACGATTTTCTCAAAATTGAGCTGAAAGCGACTATTTTTGTTATTTTCGCGTTATTTCGGACGATTTTCTGAAAATTGAGCTAAAAACGACTGTTATTGCCTTTTTCGCCTTCTTTTGGACGATTATCTCAAAATTGTGCGAAAACGACTATTTTTGTCTTTTTCGCCTTTTTGGAATATTTTCTCAGAATTAAGCTGAAAACGACTATTTTTCTCTTTTTGCGTTCTTCTGGACGATTTTATCAAAATTGAGCTAAAAACGACTATTTTTCTCTTTTTCGCGTTGTTTAGGACGATTTTCTCAAACTTGAGCTCAAAACGACTATTTTTCTATTTTTCGCGTTCTTTTGGACGATTTTCTCAGAAATGAGCTCAAAACGACTATTTTTCTCTTTTTCGCATTGTTGAGGACGATTTCCTCAAAATTGAGCTTAAAACGACTATTTTTCTCTTTTTGCGTTTTTCTGGACGATTTTCTCAAAATTCAGCTCAAAACGACTATATTTCTCTTTTTCGCGTTGTTTAGGACGATTTTCACAAAATTGAGCTAAAAACGACTATTTTTCTCTTTTTCGCGTTGTTTAGGACGATTATCACAAAAATGAGCTAAAAACGACTATTTTTCTCTTTTTCGCGTTCTTTCGGACGATATTCTCAAAATTGAGCTCAAAACGACTATTTTTCTTTTTTTCGCGTTGTTTAGGACGATTTTCTCAGAATTAAGCTCAAAACGACTATTTTTCTCTTTTTTGCCTTCTTCTGGACGATTTTCTCAAAATTGAGCTCAAAACGACTATTTTTCTCTTTTTCGCGTTGTTTAGGACGATTTTCACAAAATTGAGCTATAAACGACTATTTTTCTCTTTTTTCGTTCATTTGGACGATTTTCTCAAAATTGAGATCAAATCGACTACTTTTTTCTTTTTCGCGTTGTTTAGTACGATTTTCTCAAAATTGAGCTCAAAACGATTATTTTTCTCTTTTTCGCGTTGCTTAGGACGATTTTCTCCAAATTGAGCTGAAAACGACTATTTTTGTCATTTTCGCGTTCTGTTGGACGATTTTCTCAAAATTGAGCTAAGAACGACTATTTTTCTCTTTTTCGCGTTGTTTAGGACGATTCTCTCAAAATTGAGCCTAAAACGACTATTTTTGTCTTTTTCGCGTTCATTTGGACGATTTTCTCTATCTTGAGCTAAAAACGAATATTTTTCTCTTTTTCGCGTTCATTTGGACAATTTTCTCAAAATTGAGCTAAAAACGACTATTTTTAAGTTTTTCGCGTCCTTTTGGACGATTTTCTCATAATTGAGCTAAGAACGACTATTTTTCTCTTTTTCGCGTTCTTTTGGACGATTTTCTCAAAATTGAGCTAAAAACGACTATTTTTCTCTTTTTTCGTTCTTTTGGACGATTTTCACCAAATTTAACTAAAAACGACTATTTTTATCTTTTTCGCGTTCTTTTCTACGATATTCCCAAAATTGAGCTAAAAACGACTATTTTTCTCTTTTTCGCGTTCTTTTGGACGATTTTCTCAAAATTGAGCTGAAAACGACTATTTTTCTCTTTTTGCGTTCTTCTGGATGATTTTCTCTAAATTGAGCTAAAAACGACTTTTTTCTCTTTTTCGCGTTCTTTTGCACGATTTACTCAAAATTAAGCTAAAAACGACTATTTTTGTCTTTTGCGCGTTCTTTTGGACGATTTTCTCAAAATTGAGCTAAAAACGACTATTTTTCTCTTTTTCGCGTTCTTTTGGACGATTTTCTCTATCTTGAGCTAAAAACGACTATTTTTCTCTTTTACCGTTCTTTTGGACGATTTTCTCAAGATTGAGCTAAAAACGACTATTTTTCTCTTTTTCGCGTTGTTTAGGACGATTTTAACAAAATTGAGCTAAAAACGACTATTTTTCTCTTTTCCGCGTTCTTTTGGACGATTTTCTCAAAATTGAGCTAAAAACGACTATTTTTCTCTTTTTCGCGTTGTTTAGGACGATTTTCTCAAAATTGAGCTCAAAACGACTATTTTTCTCTTTATCGCGTTCTTTCGGACGATTTTCTCATAATTGAGCTAAAAACGTCTATTTTTCTCTTTTTCGCGTGGTTTAGGACGATTTACTCAAAATTGAGCTCAAAACGACTATTTTTGTTATTTTCGCGTTCTTTTTGACGATTTCTTGAAAATTGAGCTAAAACGACTATTTTTCTCTTTTTGCGTTCTTCTGGACGATTGTCTCTAAATTGAGCTGAAAACGACTATTTTTCTCTTTTTACGTTGTTCTGGACGATTTTCTCTAACTTGAGCTACAAACGACTTTTTTCTCTTTTTCGCGTTCTTTTGAACGATTTTCTCAAAATTAAGCTAAAAACGACTATTTTTGTCTTTTGCGCGTTCTTTTGGAGGATTTTCTCAAAATTGAGCTAAAAACGACTATTTTTCTCTTTTTCGCGTTCTTTTGGACGATTTTCTCTATCTTGAGCTAAAAACGACTATTTTTCTCTTTTTCGCGTTCTTTTGGACGATTTTCTCAGAAATGAGCTCAAAACGACTATTTTTCTCTTTTTCGCATTGTTGAGGACGATTTCCTCAAAATTGAGCTCAAAACGACTATTTTTCTTTTTTTCGCGTTGTTTAGGACGATTTTCTCAGAATTAAGCTCAAAACGACTATTTTTCTCTTTTTTGCCTTCTTCTGGACGATTTTCTCAAAATTGAGCTCAAAACGACTATTTTTCTCTTTTTCGCGTTGTTTAGGACGATTTTCACAAAATTGAGCTATAAACGACTATTTTTCTCTTTTTTCGTTCATTTGGACGATTTTCTCAAAATTGAGATCAAAACGACTACTTTTTTCTTTTTCGCGTTGTTTAGTACGATTTTCTCAAAATTGAGCTCAAAACGATTATTTTTCTCTTTTTCGCGTTGCTTAGGACGATTTTCTCCAAATTGAGCTGAAAACGACTATTTTTGTCATTTTCGCGTTCTGTTGGACGATTTTCTCAAAATTGAGCTAAGAACGACTATTTTTCTCTTTTTCGCGTTGTTTAGGACGATTCTCTCAAAATTGAGCCTAAAACGACTATTTTTGTCTTTTTCGCGTTCATTTGGACGATTTTCTCTATCTTGAGCTAAAAACGAATATTTTTCTCTTTTTCGCGTTCATTTGGACAATTTTCTCAAAATTGAGCTAAAAACGACTATTTTTAAGTTTTTCGCGTCCTTTTGGACGATTTTCTCATAATTGAGCTAAGAACGACTATTTTTCTCTTTTTCGCGTTCTTTTGGACGATTTTCTCAAAATTGAGCTAAAAACGACTATTTTTCTCTTTTTTCGTTCTTTTGGACGATTTTCACCAAATTTAACTAAAAACGACTATTTTTATCTTTTTCGCGTTCTTTTCTACGATATTCCCAAAATTGAGCTAAAAACGACTATTTTTCTCTTTTTCGCGTTCTTTTGGACGATTTTCTCAAAATTGAGCTGAAAACGACTATTTTTCTCTTTTTGCGTTCTTCTGGATGATTTTCTCTAAATTGAGCTAAAAACGACTTTTTTCTCTTTTTCGCGTTCTTTTGCACGATTTTCTCAAAATTAAGCTAAAAACGACTATTTTTGTCTTTTGCGCGTTCTTTTGGACGATTTTCTCAAAATTGAGCTAAAAACGACTATTTTTCTCTTTTTCGCGTTCTTTTGGACGATTTTCTCTATCTTGAGCTAAAAACGACTATTTTTCTCTTTTACCGTTCTTTTGGACGATTTTCTCAAGATTGAGCTAAAAACGACTATTTTTCTCTTTTTCGCGTTGTTTAGGACGATTTTAACAAAATTGAGCTAAAAACGACTATTTTTCTCTTTTCCGCGTTCTTTTGGACGATTTTCTCAAAATTGAGCTAAAAACGACTATTTTTCTCTTTTTCGCGTTGTTTAGGACGATTTTCTCAAAATTGAGCTCAAAACGACTATTTTTCTCTTTATCGCGTTCTTTCGGACGATTTTCTCATAATTGAGCTAAAAACGACTATTTTTCTCTTTTTCGCGTGGTTTAGGACGATTTACTCAAAATTGAGCTCAAAACGACTATTTTTGTTATTTTCGCGTTCTTTTTGACGATTTCTTGAAAATTGAGCTAAAACGACTATTTTTCTCTTTTTGCGTTCTTCTGGACGATTGTCTCTAAATTGAGCTGAAAACGACTATTTTTCTCTTTTTACGTTGTTCTGGACGATTTTCTCTAACTTGAGCTACAAACGACCTTTTTCTCTTTTTCGCGTTCTTTTGAACGATTTTCTCAAAATTAAGCTAAAAACGACTATTTTTGTCTTTTGCGCGTTCTTTTGGAGGATTTTCTCAAAATTGAGCTAAAAACGACTATTTTTCTCTTTTTCGCGTTCTTTTGGACGATTTTCTCTATCTTGAGCTAAAAACGACTATTTTTCTCTTTTTCGCGTTCTTTTGGACGATTTTCTCAAACTTGAGCTAAAAACGACTATTTTTGTCTTTTTCGCGTTCTTTTGGACGATTTTCTCAAAATTGAGATAAAAACGACTATTTTTACCTTTTTCGCGTTCTTTTGGAAGATTTTCTTAAAATTGAGCTGAAAGCGACTATTTTTGTTATTTTCGCGTTATTTCGGACGATTTTCTCAAAATTGAGCTGAAAGCGACTATTTTTGTTATTTTCGCGTTATTTCGGACGATTTTCTGAAAATTGAGCTAAAAACGACTGTTATTGTCTTTTTCGCGTTCCTTTGGACGATTTTCTCAAAATTGTGCTAAAAACGACTATTTTTGCCTTTTTCGCCTTCTTTTGGACGATTATCTCAAAATTGTGCGAAAACGACTATTTTTGTCTTTTTCGCCTTCTTTTGGAATATTTTCTCAGAATTAAGCTGAAAACGACTATTTTTCTCTTTTTGCGTTCTTCTGGACGATTTTATCAAAATTGAGCTAAAAACGACTATTTTTCTCTTTTTCGCGTTGTTTAGGACGATTTTCTCAAACTTGAGCTCAAAACGACTATTTTTCTATTTTTCGCGTTCTTTTGGACGATTTTCTCAGAAATGAGCTCAAAACGACTATTTTTCTCTTTTTCGCATTGTTGAGGACGATTTCCTCAAAATTGAGCTTAAAACGACTATTTTTCACTTTTTGCGTTTTTCTGGACGATTTTCTCAAAATTCAGCTCAAAACGACTATATTTCTCTTTTTCGCGTTGTTTAGGACGATTTTCACAAAATTGATCTAAAAACGACTATTTTTCTCTTTTTCCCGTTGTTTAGGACGATTATCACAAAAATGAGCTAAAAACGACTATTTTTCTCTTTTTCGCGTTCTTTCGGACGATATTCTCAAAATTGAGCTCAAAACGACTATTTTTCTCTTTTTCGCGTTGTTTAGGACGATTTTCTCAGAATTAAGCTCAAAACGACTATTTTTCTATTTTTTGCCTTCTTCTGGACGATTTTCTCAAAATTGAGCTCAAAACGACTATTTTTCTCTTTTTCGCGTTGTTTAGGACGATTTTCACAAAATTGAGCTATAAACGACTATTTTTCTCTTTTTTCGTTCATTTGGACGATTTTCTCAAAATTGAGATCAAAACGACTACTTTTTTCTTTTTCGGGTTTTTTAATACGATTTTCTCAAAATTGAGTTCAAAAGATTATTTTTCTCTTTTTCGCGTTGCTTAGGACGATTTTCTCAAAATTGAGCTAAAAACGACTATTATTCTCTTTTTCCCGTTCTTTTGGACGATTTTCTCCAAATTGAGCTGAAAACGACTATTTTTGTCATTTTCGCGTTCTGTTGGACGATTTTCTCAAAATTGAGCTAAGAACGACTATTTTTCTCTTTTTCGCGTTGTTTAGGACGATTTCCTCAAAATTGAGCTTAAAACGACTATTTTTCTCTTTTTTGCCTTTTTCTGGACGATTTTTTAATATTCAGCTCAAAACGACTATTTTTCTCTTCTTCGCGTTCTTTTCTACGATATTCCCAAAATTGAGCTAAGAACGACTATTTTTCTCTTTTTCGCGTTCTTTTGGACGATTTTCACGAAATTGAGCTAAAAACGACTATTTTTATCTTTTTCGCGTGTTTTTGACGATTTTCTCAAAATTGAGCTAAAAACGACTATTTTTCTCTTTTTTCGTTCTTTTGGACGATTTTCACCAAATTTAGCTAAAAACGACTATTTTTATCTTTTTCGCGTTCTTTTCTACGATATTCCCAAAATTGAGCTAAAAACGACTATTTTTCTCTTTTTCGCGTTCTTTTGGACGATTTTCTCAAAATTGAGCTGAAAACGACTATTTTTCTCTTTTTGCGTTCTTCTGGATGATTTTCTCTAAATTGAGCTAAAAACGACTTTTTTCTCTTTTTCGCGTTCTTTTGCACGATTTTCTCAAAATTAAGCTAAAAACGACTATTTTTGTCTTTTGCGCGTTCTTTTGGACGATTTTCTCAAAATGGAGCTAAAAACGACTATTTTTCTCTTTTTCGCGTTCTTTTGGACGATTTTCTCTATCTTGAGCTAAAAACGACTATTTTTCTCTTTTACCGTCCTTTTGGACGATTTTCTCAAGATTGAGCTAAAAACGACTATTTTTCTCTTTTTCGCGTTGTTTAGGACGATTTTCACAAAATTGAGCTAAAAACGACTATTTTTCTCTTTTCCGCGTTCTTTTGGACGATTTTCTCAAAATTGAGCTAAAAACTACTATTTTTCTCTTTTTCGCGTTGTTTAGGACGATTTTCTCAAAATTGAGCTCAAAACGACTATTTTTCTCTTTATCGCGTTCTTTCGGACGATTTTCTCATAATTGAGCTAAAAACGACTATTTTTCTCTTTTTCGCGTGGTTTAGGACGATTTTCTCAAAATTCAGCTCAAAACGACTATTTTTCTCTTTTTCGCGTTGTTTAAGACGATTTTCTCAAAATTGAGCTAAAAACGACTATTTTTCTCTTTTTTCGTTCTTATGGACGATTTACACAAAATTGAGCTAAAAACGACTATTTTTGTTATTTTCGCGTTCTTTTTGACGATTTCTTGAAAATTGAGCTGAAAACGACTATTTTTCTCTTTTTGCGTTCTTCTGGACGATTTACTCTAAATTGAGCTGAAAACGACTATTTTTCTCTTTTTACGTTGTTCTGGACGATTTTCTCTAAATTGAGCTACAAACGACTTTTTTCTCTTTTTCGCGTTCTTTTGAACGATTTTCTCAAAATTAAGCTAAAAACGACTATTTTTGTCTTTTGCGCGTTCTTTTGGAGGATTTTCTCAAAATTGAGCTAAAAACGACTATTTTTCTCTTTTTCGCGTTCTTTTCGACGATTTCCTCTATCTTGAGCTAAAAACGACTATTTTTCTCTTTTTCGCGTTCTTTTGGACGATTTTCTCAAAATTGAGATAAAAACGACTATTTTTACCTTTTTCGCTTTCTTTTGGACGATTTTCTCAAAATTGAGCTAAAAACGACTGTTATTGTCTTTTTCGCGTTCTTTTGGACGATTTTCTCAAAATTGTGCTAAAAACGACTATTTTTGCCTTTTTCGCCTTCTTTTGGACGTTATCTCAAAATTTTGCGAAAACGACTATTTTTGTCTTTTTCGCCTTCTTTTGGACTATTTTCTCAGAATTAAGCTGAAAACGACTATTTTTCTCTTTTTGCGTTCTTCTGGACGATTTTATCAAAATTGAGCTAAAAACGACTATTTTTCTCTTTTTCGCGTTGTTTAGGACGATTTTCTCAAACTTGAGCTCAAAACGACTATTTTTCTATTTTTCGCGTTCTTTTGGACGATTTTCTCAGAAATGAGCTCAAAACGACTATTTTTCTCTTTTTCGCATTGTTGAGGACGATTTCCTCAAAATTAAGCTTAAAACGACTATTTTTTACTTTTTGCGTTTTTCTGGACGATTTTCTCAAAATTCAGCTCAAAACGACTATATTTCTCTTTTTCGCGTTGTTTAGGACGATTTTCACAAAATTGATCTAAAAACGACTATTTTTCTCTTTTTCGCGTTGTTTAGGACGATTATCACAAAAATGAGCTAAAAACGACTATTTTTCTCTTTTTCGCGTTCTTTCGGACGATATTCTCAAAATTGAGCTCAAAACGACTATTTTTCTCTTTTTCGCGTTGTTTAAGACGATTTTCTCAGAATTAAGCTCAAAACGACTATTTTTCTATTTTTTGCCTTCTTCTGGACGATTTTCTCAAAATTGAGCTCAAAACGACTATTTTTCTCTTTTTCGCGTTGTTTAGGACGATGTTCACAAAATTGAGCTATAAACGACTATTTTTCTCTTTTTTCGTTCATTTGGACGATTTTCTCAAAATTGAGATCAAAACGACTACTTTTTTCTTTTTCGGGTTTTTTAATACGATTTTCTCAAAATTGAGTTCAAAACGATTATTTTTCTCTTTTTCGCGTTGCTTAGGACGATTTTCTCAAAATTGAGCTAAAAACGACTATTATTCTCTTTTTCCCGTTCTTTTGGACGATTTTCTCCAAATTGAGCTGAAAACGACTATTTTTGTCATTTTCGCGTTCTGTTGGACGATTTTCTCAAAATTGAGCTAAGAACGACTATTTTTCTCTTTTTCGCGTTGTTTAGGACGATTCTCTCAAAATTGAGCTAAAAACGACTATTTTTGTCTTTTTCGCGTTCATTTGGACGATTTTCACCAAATTTAGCTAAAAACGACTATTTTTATCTTTTTCGCGTTCTTTTCTACGATATTCCCAAAATTGAGCTAAGAACGACTATTTTTCTCTTTTTCGCGTTCTTTTGGACGATTTTCACAAAATTGAGCTAAAAACGACTATTTTTATCTTTTTCGCGTGTTTTTGACGATTTTCTCAAAATTGAGCTAAAAACGACTATTTTTCTCTTTTTTCGTTCTTTTGGACGATTTTCACCAAATTTAGCTAAAAACGACTATTTTTATCTTTTTCGCGTTCTTTTCTACGATATTCCCAAAATTGAGCTAAAAACGACTATTTTTCTCTTTTTCGCGTTCTTTTGGACGATTTTCTCAAAATTGAGCTGAAAACGACTATTTTTCTCTTTTTGCGTTCTTCTGGATGATTTTCTCTAAATTGAGCTAAAAACGACTTTTTTCTCTTTTTCGCGTTCTTTTGCACGATTTTCTCAAAATTAAGCTAAAAACGACTATTTTTGTCTTTTGCGCGTTCTTTTGGACGATTTTCTCAAAATTGAGCTAAAAACGACTATTTTTCTCTTTTTCGCGTTCTTTTGGACGATTTTCTCTATCTTGAGCTAAAAACGACTATTTTTCTCTTTTACCGTTCTTTTGGACGATTTTCTCAAGATTGAGCTAAAAACGACTATTTTTCTCTTTTTCGCGTTGTTTAGGACGATTTTCACAAAATTGAGCTAAAAACGACTATTTTTCTCTTTTCCGCGTTCTTTTGGACGATTTTCTCAAAATTGAGCTAAAAACTACTATTTTTCTCTTTTTCGCGTTGTTTAGGACGATTTTCTCAAAATTGAGCTCAAAACGACTATTTTTCTCTTTATCGCGTTCTTTCGGACGATTTTCTCATAATTGAGCTAAAAACGACTATTTTTCTCTTTTTCGCGTGGTTTAGGACGATTTTCTCAAAATTCAGCTCAAAACGACTATTTTTCTCTTTTTCGCGTTGTTTAAGACGATTTTCTCAAAATTGAGCTAAAAACGACTATTTTTCTCTTTTTTCGTTCTTATGGACGATTTACACAAAATTGAGCTAAAAACGACTATTTTTGTTATTTTCGTGTTCTTTTTGACGATTTCTTGAAAATTGAGCTGAAAACGACTATTTTTCTCTTTTTGCGTTCTTCTGGACGATTTACTCTAAATTGAGCTGAAAACGACTATTTTTCTCTTTTTACGTTGTTCTGGACGATTTTCTCTAAATTGAGCTACAAACGACTTTTTTCTCTTTTTCGCGTTCTTTTGAACGATTTTCTCAAAATTAAGCTAAAAACGACTATTTTTGTCTTTTGCGCGTTCTTTTGGAGGATTTTCTCAAAATTGAGCTAAAAACGACTATTTTTCTCTTTTTCGCGTTCTTTTCGACGATTTCCTCTATCTTGAGCTAAAAACGACTATTTTTCTCTTTTTTCGTTCTTTTGGACGATTTTCACCAAATTTAGCTAAAAACGACTATTTTTATCTTTTTCGCGTTCTTTTCTACGATATTCCCAAAATTGAGCTAAAAACGACTATTTTTCTCTTTTTCGCGTTCTTTTGGACGATTTTCTCAAAATTGAGCTAAAAACGACTATTTTTCTCTTTTTTCGTTCTTTTGGACGATTTTCACAAAATTGAGCTAAAAACGACTATTTTTATCTTTTTCGCGTTCTTTTCTACGATATTCCCAAAATTGAGCTAAAAATGACTATTTTTCTCTTTTTCGCGTTCTTTTGGACGATTTTCTCAAAATTGAGCTAAAAACGACTATTTTTCTCTTTTTTCGTTCTTTTGGACGATTTTCACAAAATTGAGCTAAAAACGACTATTTTTGTCATTTTCGCGTTCTTTTGAACGATTTCCTCAAAATTGAGCTAAAAACGACTATTTTTCTCTTTTTCCCGTTCCTTTGGACGATTTTCTCCAAATTGAGCTAAAAACGACTATTTTTCTCTTTTTCGCGTTCTTGTGGACGATTTTCTCAAAATTGAGCTAAGAACGACTATTTTTCTCTTTTTCGCGTTCTTTTGGACGATTTTCTCAAAATTGAGCTCAAAACGACTATTTTTGTCATTTTCGCGTTCTTTTGAACGATTTCCTCAAAATTGAGCTAAAAACGACTATTTTTCTCTTCTTCCCGTTGTTTTGGACGATTTTCTCAAAATTGAGCTAAAAACGACTATTTTTCTCTTTTTCGCGTTCTTTTCGACGATTTTCTCAGAATTGAGCTAAAACGACTATTTTTCTCTTTTTTCGTTCTTTTGGACGATTTTCTCCAAATTGAGCTAAAAACGACTATTTTTATCTTTATCGCGTGTTTTGGACGATTTTCTCAAAATTGAGCTAAAAACGACTATTTTTCTTTTTTTTCGTTCTTTTGGACGATTTTCTCAAAATTGAGCTAAAACGACTATTTTTCTCTTTTTTCGTTCTTTTGGACGATTTTCTCCAAATTGAGCTAAAAACGACTATTTTTCTATTTTTCGCGTTCTTTTCGACGATTTTATCAAAATTGAGCTAAAAACGACTATTTTTGTCTTTTTCGCGTTCTTTTGAACGATTTCCTCAAAATTGAGCTAAAAACGACTATTTTTCTCTTTTTCGCGTTCTTTTGGACGATTTTCTCAAAATTGAGCTAAAAACGACTATTTTTGTCTTTTTCGCGTTCTTTTCGACGATTTGGAAGAGTTTTCGATTATCTTGCTAAATTAGACATTTTCGGAGCAAATTTTGGGTTATGTTGGAAGATTTTTTGAAGATCTTCCTAGGTAAGCCGATTTCGGAGAAAATTTCGGGTTCATTTGGAAGATTTTATAAATGTCTCTTTAAATAAGCCGTTTTCGGAGAAAATTTCGGATTCATTTGGAAGATTATTCGAGAATCTTGATAAAAAGTCGTTTTCGGAAATAATTTCGGCTTCATTTAGAATGTTTTACGAAAACCTTGCTAAAATGCCGTTTTTGGAGCAAATTTCGGCTTCATTTGTAAGATTTATCGAATGTCTTCCTAAATTAGCCATTTTCGGAGCAAATTTCGGCTTATGTTGGAAGATTTCATGAAAAACTTGCTAAGTAAGCCGTTTTCGGAGAAATTTTAGTATTTATTTGGAAGATTTTACGAAAATCTTGATAAAAATGGCCATTTTCGGAGCAAATTGCGGCTTATTTTGGAAGATTATTCGAAAATCTTACTTATTAAGCCGTTTTCGGAGCAAATTTATGCTTCATTTGGAAGGTTATACAAAAGTCTTGCAAAATAAGCCGTTTTCCAAGCAAATTTCGGCTTATTGTGGAAGATTATACGAAAACCTTGCTAAATAAGCCGTTTTCGGAGCAAATTTAGGCTTCATTTAGAAGCTATTTCGGAAATCTTGCTAAAATGCCGTTCTCGGAGCAAATTTCGGCTTAGTTTGGTAGATTTTTCGAAAATCTAGCTAAATAAGCCGTTTTCGGAGAAAATTTCGGCTTATTTTGGAGTATTTTACGAAAATCTTACTTATTAAGCCGTTTTCGGGGCAAATTTCGGCTTATTGTGGAAGATTATACGAAAACCTTGCTAAATAAGCCATTTTCGGAGCAAATTTTGGGTTATGTTGGAAGATTTTTTGAAGATCTTCCTAGGTAAGCCGATTTCGGAGAAAATTTCGTATTCATTTGGAAGATTTTACGAAAATCTTGATAAATAGGCCGTTTTCGGAGATAATTTCGGCTTCAATTAGAAGATTTTACGAAAATCTTGCTAAAATGCCGTTTTTGGAGAAAATTATGGCTTCTTTTGGTAGATTTTTGGAAAATCTTGCTAAAATGCCGTTTTTGGAGCAAATTTAAGCTTATTTTGGAAGAGTTTTCGATTATCTTGAAAAATAAGCCATTTTCGTAGCAAATTTCGACTTATTTTAGAATATTTTATGAAAATCTTGCTAAGAATGCCGTTATCGGAGAAAATTTCGGGTTCATTTGGAAGATTTTATAAAAGTCTCTTTAAATAAGTCGTTTTCGGAGAAAATTTCGGATTCATTTGGAATATTATTCGAGAATCTTGATAAAAAGCCGTTTTCGGAAATAATTTCGGCTTCATTTAGAATGTTTTACGAAAATCTTGCTAAAATGCCGTTTTTGGAGCAAATTTCGGCTTCATTTGTAAGATTTATCGAAAGTCTCGCTAAATAAGCCGATTTCGAGGAAAATTATAATACGAAAAACTTACTAAAAATGCCGTTTTCGGAGCAAATTTCTGCTTCATTTTGAAGGTTATCGAAAGTCTACATAAATAAGACGTTTTCGGAGCAAATTTCGGCTTATTTTGGAAGATTTTACGGAAATCTTGCCAAGTAAGGTGTTTTCGACGCAAGTTTTGGCTTATTTTGAAAGATTTTTCGAAAATCTTGCTAAATAAGCCGTTTCTGGAGCAATATTCGGCTTAATTTGGAAGATATTTCGATAATGCTGCTAAATAAGCCGTTTTCGGAGCAAATTTCGGCTTATTTTGGAGGATTTTACGACAATCTTCCTAAATAAGCCGTTTTCGGAGAAAATTTCGGCTTCATTTGGGATATTTATCGAAAGTCTTGCTAAATTGGCCGTTTTCGGATCAAAATTTGGCTTATTTTGGATGATTTTTAAAAAATCCTGCTAAATTAACCTTTTCGGATTATATTTTGGCTTAGTTTGGAAGATATTTCGAAAATCTTGCTAAAAATGTCGTTTTCGGAGCAAATTTCGGCTTCATTTGGAAGATTTATCGAAAGTCTTCCTAGAGAAGCCGTTTTCAGAGCAAATAAGGGCTTTTTTTGGAAGATTTTACGTATATCTTGCAAAATAGGCCGTTTTCGAAGTTTTCGCGATGGTTTTGACGTTTTAAGTCCTAAATTGAGATAAAAACGATTTATCGACGTTTTGCGACGATTTTCCCGTTTTCTGTCCAAAATTGAGCTAAAAACGTTTTTTTCGAACATTTAGCGACGGTTTTGACGTTTTTTCTCCAAAATGGAGCTAAAAACACTTATTTCGAAGTTTTCGCGATGGTTTTAACGTTTTTGTCCAAAATTGAGCTAAAAACACTTTTTTCGACCTTTTCTCGACGATATTGACGTTTTTTCTCCAAAATTTAGCTAAAAACGTTTTTCTAGATGTTTTGGCGATGGTTTTCACGTTTTTTGTCCAAAATTGAGCTAAAAACGCTTTTTTCCACGTGTTCGCGACGATTTTGACGTTTCAAACCATTCAGACGGTCATTCACTTATACGTATTGGTCTTGTAATGAGGAAGAAATGCCCCGATCACCAAAAAGGCATGTTTTAAAAAAAATATATAGAGGATATTGGTAAATTTTCACCAAGTAGTTTGCAGTATGAAAGCATCATTTACTCGTGTGTGCCTGTAAGTATACACACACACATATTTACACTATTGTTTATGATAATAATAATAAATCACAAAACCTTTCAGTTATGAAATTACATGGTTAAACCGGATACTTGCTCTTACAGCTATTTTTCAGAAGAACATTTCTTGGAATTAGTTGGTACACTTTAAATGGGTAACTTGTAGGCATGTATATAAGAAAAACGTAAATATGATTCATTGTTTCATTTATTCAATTCATCTCGTTTAATAACATTCCTCCTAAAAACATCTTATCACAGTCATTTTGAAAAATTGAACATATATGTATATATATATATATATATATATTTTTTTTTTTAATTTCATGCATTCATATATATACTTTACCTATATAGATATATTATGTATGTATATATGTACACACACACACATCTTGGAAATATCTTGTCGCAGACATGTCTCCATCCATCCCACTTGACTGATTAAGACACTGATATTCTGACTTAAAATGGCGCATGAAAATGGGACTTCTAAGAAAGACAAAATGCATTTATAGGAACATATTCTGGAGGCGAGAAAACTAACTAATCAGAACTTGATGTGATTAAAAATAAGAAAAATGTGAAAATCTTGAATGATGAACATTCACCCATTTATCAACTAAACAAATCAAAAACTTCCAGAATCAATACTACTTTTCCAAATGAATTTCTTTCATGTTACAGATCACAACCAAGCTATAGGGACTGCAGTATAGCAACACATAACCTACAAATAACATTTATCATCTTTTTTGGAGGAATGTATTTTTGACAGATGTTTCGTGTAATCACAGACAGCTATCAACAGCAAATGTAAGGGCGTAAATCGAATTATCTGCAGTTCCAAAATGACTGCAACTGAAAATAAATGTAAAAGAACCATCTGATATTGCCACGGCCTCCATTTTCAGGAGAAAACAAAGGAATTTCTCCGTCAGAGCAAATTAAAGCTGATTAAAGGCACAGATGGGAGCCACCCCAAACGTCGGCTCAAATACGTCCACAATTATAACTCGGAAACCGGCGAAGCAGCATTATGTTAGCCACACGGGTTTTCATCTAAAACTTGGGAAATTGTACCAAGAACAAATACATATTCTCGAGTTATCCTCTGATCGAATCGCCAAGGATAAAAGAATGGAAGAAACATTCTTAGTGCACAACAAAGAAAAGGAACGAATAGCAATAGGAATGATACAAAAAAATTATTGAAGTTGTTGAAACGATTGCCAAAAAAGGAATAGAAAACCAAGCCTGACTCTGTCAATTTACTTTAAATTTCTTTATAAGAACGCTATACCGGTTTTGATGATATCACAACATCATCATGCGAGCAGAGCATTAATGACTCAGAAAATATATAATATGGAGAAGTGTTTGAGAAGGAGGGAAGTGGAATTATTCCTGATTTGAAACCGATCCTTTAAGGAAATACATAAACAGAGTCAAGTTTTTTTCTTTTGATTTCATACATACATATTCCACCAGGTAATGCTGCAATTGATCGAATTTAATTAAAAGTCGAAACACCCAACATTCCTGTAGGTTCGGTCCACATATTTATGATTAGTTCATAGTTGAAAACTTGGAGAAAACTGAAAAATACTTTAAAAGGGCCTAATTGGATGATTTCGTAAGCAGGATTATTTCATTCCCAGAGTTAAATGATTTATATATATATATATATATATATATATATATATATATATATATATAATTTAGCGATCGCGATTCGCCCCAAGTACTCGGAGACTATTCTTTGAAGATTCCAACCACCGTATAACTGACGTAGGAAATTGATTGGCAAAAACTTTTGAACTTGCGAAGCAATATCTCGAAAAACTTTCGATGAATTCGAATTACTTCTAAAAGGAAGAATCTTTCCGTCTCCATTTTCACCGCACTTTTGTTTATTATATTTCTACGCATGTATAGTTGAGGGCAATGTTTACTAATACTAATATATTCATATGGAATATGATTTTTGGTTTGGCTGCGAGTTATCAGTCACATATTGTCCTTGAAAAACATTGAATCGAGGATAACCGTGAAATAATACAAAGCAGCGATTCTCACCACTAAACACAACGTCTGCTGCCTTTTTAAGCGTAACTCAATTCGAAAAAGGAACATTCAAAGGTCGCAACCAAAAGAGTTAAACCTGGAATAACCTGAGGGAATTGTCATTGTTCCAGAGAATGCGAGTGGCGTTTTCGCCTCTGCATTGACCATAGTATGAGGACCACTCCTTGCACCAATTCCAAGGCTCCGTTCGGCTCCTCTTGCGCTCTCTGCGGTTCCTAGGCACCCTCTGCTCCCTTCTGCATGCCTTGCAACCCACTGCTGCACCCAACTCTGCAATTCAACCAATAACTTATTAGAGATGATCAGAAACTAGAAAAAGTCTTACACTTGAGAAAACATAGTAATTTATGGGGAGTTTCAGAATTCTTTCTTTGCATATTTTCTTAAAATTGCAGGGAAGAACACGTTCTTCTTTATGTTGATGCCAATTAAGGAAGAATAATGTATCAGAATAATACAGCATTTCTCATTCTCACAAAACACTGCATTTAATTTTTGTAATATTTTTACAACTTGAGACCACCGCTGAGTAAGTTCTATGGAAATTGAGAGGATCTGAGCAGGAAAAACCATTTGCACTCCTCACATGAAGGAATTTTCTTAAGAATCAGTAAAAATAATCAAGGAATCGCATTAGAAGTTTTCGGGAAAAATATGATAGCAAAATTAAATCCAAAAGGGAGTTTTATAAATTAATATATAACTAAAAACAAAATCACCAATTATGAGGGATTTTGCTTTCTATACATCCATATATTCCCTTTGTTTTAATATTAAAGTGTGATAGAGTTTACATAATTGTAAGTATATAGTTACATAAATATAATAAGAGTTCTAGCATTGGGATGAACGAATAAGTGCAAAGCAGTATGTTTTGCTAAAAAATTATACAAAGTTATGATGATGCTCTGATACACATACTGGGAATCCTTGAAAGAAATGAGACTACAAGCTAGATTATTTCAATGGGACAGGTTATAAAAATGATAACTTTCATTCTTTTCAGTCTTCCTAATTTGGCTTGAAATCTATAATCCACAATAATAAGATTTATGGTAATAGATTCTTTTTTTCGGAAATATTCTCAAGCATGTAGGATGATTCTTATTAATTAAAAAATTCAATTGCTATAGAATCTGCAAACAATTAACATTATAATTGCATTAATTTATTCGAAGCGCTTCCCTCCTCTGGTGTTAAAACATAGATCAAATACATTCAGTAGAGAAGCAGGGTATCAACTTGTAATAAGTTTGAAGGTTTTCCAACTTCTGCTTCTTGAGAGCACATTGACATGATATGCTGAAAATGATGCCCATCCATTGAAAACTTTGAATTAAATACTACTAGATGATTACCCTAGCCTTATGAAAACAAATGATAGCCAGTGTAAGAAATAAGACGCTGAATTACACTGTTATTTACAAGAGATTCAAACGTGATGTACAGTATTAATCAATTAGGGATGTATTATCCATTTCATGTTTAGCTGACAGTACAGCGTTCTTACTGAGAATCGTTTCCCATGCATTTCCCCGTAAGTAACAAGACACGATGTTGTCAAACATTGCAAAGAATTGCTATTTTTATTTAAAAATTCTCTACTGATGCAGAAATAAAGGATGCATGGTTTGGTGAAATTCACTTCTCAATATTTCAAAAAATAACATTGATACAAATTATTTCTTTTCATTTGCGTAGAAAGACAAATTTCTTATTTCTTCTTTATCACGCTGTTGTAAGCAAAGCATTCTTTCATTTGACACATAATTAACTTAGAAATATCTTCATACCAAACTTTCTGTATCAGTAAACTTAAAATTTTATAATACTTCATTTGAACACCTCTTATAAAATGTATAAGATTTTTGAACCAAAATTTTCAAATTATGCAAGCCAAAAATTCATCACCAGCTAAATCTCATTCTGTAAGAGATATTCACTAACATTCTGCAAAAGAAATTTGAAGAAAAGTGTAGATATATTATTTGTGAAGGAATGACGACTTCATCTTGAAAACAAAGGGATTTGTGAATTTTTCAGTTCGTAGATATTTTCCATGTGCCAAAATTTGACAGTGCTGCCTGTAGATGCCCGCTTT
Source organism: Pachydiplax longipennis (assembly GCA_036926295.1). Classification (NCBI taxonomy): domain Eukaryota; kingdom Metazoa; phylum Arthropoda; class Insecta; order Odonata; family Libellulidae; genus Pachydiplax; species Pachydiplax longipennis. Next base: position 27,907 of record JAVFKF010000060.1, read on the forward strand.
CAGTTATAGGTGTGAAGGAGGAGTATGTCATTTCATGGAGAATCGAAATGAAAATGTATATTTTTAAGTTCAAAAATGTGAACACTTCAATTAAACCACCCTTATGGGCAATTATGCAGCCCAGAAACAACTTTTGTTTAGTTAATAATTCTCCAACTCTCATAATTTTCAGAAAATACAGCAAACATTGATTATTTTGAAAGGTCATAACTTATCTACATCTACATATGTACCCTGCAAGCCACCTTTCGGCGTGTGGCAAGGGGAGCAAGCACCATGACTCATGACGTTTTCCTAGATGATTATTTTCGCGTATTGTTCTCGGAAAAAAGGAATTCTTGAATCGACTGGTTCTAGCATCCATTTCTCTGATCTTTCTCGCGGTATCAGAACGGCCTATATAGCAAGGAGGGTGCATAGTATCGGCTAAATCTTCTAAGAACACGCTCTGTCTGAATTTATCTAGTAATTTAAATCTCTGATTGAGCCTTCTAAAGATTCCCATCCTGCCTCCTGAGTAACACTTACCGATTTATCAAAGCAATTTTTTACAAAGCATATTGCCTTTCGTTGTATCTTTTCTATCTCGCGAATACAACACTTTTCAGCAGGGTCCCATACACTGCAAGCATACTCGAGGAGCAGCCTAACTAGCGCAAAGTAACAACGCTCGCAGACTTTTTCATTGCTTTTACCAACTATTCTTTTGACGAAGCCTAATTTCTTAAGAGCTCGCCCATGTACAAGGTGTGTTCAAAAAGTAAGGTGACTTTATGTTTCTATGAAAAACTATTTATTTATTCATCAATATTCATGTTGTCCCCTTCAAAGTAGTCCCCCTCAGATATAATACACTTGTGCCAACACTTTTTCCAATCCTCGAAACACTTCTGATAAGCACTTTCTGGTGTAGCCTTGAGCTCTTCCAGCGATGCAGTCTTTATCTCCTCAAACGTTGCAAATCTCCGTCCTTTCATAGGTTTCTTCAGTTTTGGGAACAGGAAAAAGTCGCATGGGGCTAAATCCTGTGAATATGGTGGTTGAGGCACGATTGTGGTGTTGTTTTTGGCCAAAAAATCTCTCACAAGCAACGATGAGTGAGCAGGTGCATCATCGTGATGCAAAAGCCATGAATTGTTTTCCCATAATTCCGGACGTTTTCTTCGTATTGCTTCTCACAAACGATGCATAACTTCAAGGTAATACTCCTTATTGACCGTGCGACCTTGTGGTAAGAACTCCTGATGCACTATGCCACGGTAATCGAAGAAAACAGTGAGCAAAACCTTGACATTTGATCGAACTTGGCGTGCTTTTTTCGGTCTTGGCTCTCCTGGGCTCATCCATTGGGACAATTGGGCTTTGGTTTCAATGTCATAATATATACCCATGATTCATCACCAGTTATAACCATTTTGAGCAAATCAGGATCATCATTGAAGTCATTAAGCAGCTCCTTGCTCATGCAACGATTCTTCTGGTGGAACAAACTTCGCTGACACACATCTCATGCCCAAAATATTCGAAAAAATTTCATGGTACGAGCCAACCGATATGCCAACATCCTCAGCAACTTCTCTGATAGTGATTTGACAATTTTCCAAAACAATTTTCTTCACTGCTTCAACGTTTTCATCTGTTGTTGACGTGCTGGGGCGTCCAGAGCGAGGTTCTTGGCATTGGCATCTTCTTGGCCATCTTGGAAGAGCTTGTACCACTTATAAACATTTTTTTTACTCAGAATAGACTCACCGTATGCCACTGTCAACATTTTAAGTGTTTCGGAGCACTTTATTCCATTTTTTACACAAAATTTAATGCAAATTCTTTGATCCATTTTTTTGAGAGCAGAAAATCGCCGAGCACACCAAAATACATCTAACCTTTATATCTGTCAAAAACAAACTAAACATGCTATACACTTGAAAATTTATACAGATGTTTGGGACAAGTGTACCAAAATGACATAAAAAAATCGAACGGATGTAGCCAGCAAAATTTGAACACCTTACTTTTTGAACACATCTCGTATGTTATGGATGTGGGTACCCCAAGATAAGTTATTGGTGAGGGTTATTCCGAGATATTTTACCGAATCGACAGTTGATAATGTTTTCCCTCGAAGGCTATATGAATTATGATTGGCAAAGGATTTTCTTTCAAAAAAAATAAACTACTGAACATTTGTCTATGTTGAGCTCCAATTGCCAGTTGTCGCACCATTTGACAATTTCATCTAAATCATTCGACAGGCTTAATCTATCGTCATTACTTTTTATTTCTCTGTAAATAACTGTGTCGTCTGCAAATATTCTAACATTACCGTCAATGTGTTCATTAAGGTCGTTAATGTATATTAAGAATAATAATGGTCCGATTAGAATGGAACGATAAGACATAGAATATCAAGAATTGCAGAAGAAAAAGGCCATAAGAGAAATGTATGGAATACAGAAAAGATCATAGAAAATAAAATCATACGCCAACAGTACCAAGAAGTAATAGGAATTAGATTAAACAATGTTAATACAAGCGCGGATATCGAGACATGTTGGAAGGGCATACAAGGGGATATAATAAGTACTACAGATGAAATTATTGGAAAGAAGAAAAGAACAAGAAATGAGGGATGGTTTGATGGGGAATGTAGAGAGATATTGGAGAGAAAAAATGAAGCGAGGAGAAAGATGTTGCAGAGGGAAACTAGGCAGAATCAACAGATCTATCACCAACTAAGAAAGGAATCAAATAAAATATTAAAACGGAAGAAAAGAGCATACCTGATAAAAGAAATTGAAAAGATAGAGCAAGAACGAACGAGTAGTCAAACAAGAAAGTTTTATAGAAGAGCTAAAGCATTTGTTAAAGGATATCAAGCCCGTAGTACTGGCTGTAGAGACAGAAATGGAAAGTTATTAGTAGAAAAGGGCCAGATCTTACATAGATGGAAGGAGTATTTCCAGGAAACATTAACGGCCAAAACGGAAGAGGAAATAGAGGTAACAAGGGAATATCTTACAGCCGAAGTAGAAGTGCCCGAGCCAACTTTACAGGAGGTAAAAGACATAATAGGGAAAATGAAGAACAATAAAGCACCAGGGACGGATGAAATAACAATAGAATTAATTAAATATGGTGGAGAAAAGCTCTTGCAGAATATACACGCGCTAATGGTGAGAATCTGGAGAGAAGAGAGCATACCAGAGGAATGGAACAAAGGTGTTATCTGCCCTATTTGGAAGAAAGGAGATAAAACCAACTGTAATAACTATAGAGGTATAACACTGTTAAATGTAGGATATAAAATATTCACCTGTATATTACATAGAAGAATGAATATATACGCAGAAGAGGTACTGCAAGAATATCAAGGTGGATTCAGGCGAGGTCGCTCTACCATAGACCAAATTTTTACATTGAAGCAGGTGATAGAAAAGTGCAAGGAATACAACATTGATATACATATCCTATTCATTGACTTCCGACAAGCGTTTGATAGTCAGACGGAGACAGCTGCTGAAAACAATGGAAAAACTAGGAATACCCCTAAAACTAAGAAATCTAGTCAAAATAACGCTAGAAAGAACATTAAGTAGCGTTAAAGTTGCAGATAATATCACAGATAGTTTTAAAATAAGCGAAGGAGTTAGGCAAGGAGATGCGCTCTCTACCCTTCTATTCAATTTAGGCTTAGAAGGAGCCTTAAGAGAAATATATGAAAATGGAACACTACTGGATAGACCGGTACAAATAATTGGATATGCAGACGACATCGCCATTGTAGCTAGGAATATAATCGGACTTAAAGAGACAGTTGTGAGATTGGAGCAAGAAACTAGGAAATTAGGATTACATGTAAATGAAGGGAAGACCAAATATTTAAAAATAACTAATGATGCAGATAATGAACAATGGCAGGATCTGGCAGTGGGGGACTGTCTTTGAAAGGGTTAAGGAATACAAGTATCTGGGCATCCAAGTCAGCAGTAATAACATAACAACAGAACATGTCCAGGATAGAATACAAAGCGCAAACCAAATCTATTATGCTTTCGAACCTATCCTCAAATCAAAATTAATCTCAAAATGCACAAAAATGAAGATATATAAAACAATAATTAGGCCAGTGGCAACTTATGGAGCTGAGGACGACGCGTGACGAACATCATTTAAGAGTGTTAGAAAGAAGGATTATGAGAAAGATACATGGGCCTGTCCTAGAAAACGAACAATGGAGAATTTTACATAATGACGAGATAAATCAACTTATCAATAATGAAGACATAGTGAGATTTATTAAAGCACAAAGGATCGGCTGGCTGGGGCATGTTGAAGGATGACAGAGGAGAGAATTGCCAAAAGGGCATTTAAAAACATAGCGGATGGTAAACGGAAAAGAGGACCGCCGAGAAAAAGGTGGAAAGATGATGTGACGGAGGATTTGCTAAGAATGGGTGTCGAGGATTGGCAGCAGAAAACTGCGGATAGACAGTATTGGAGGAGCATCGTAGAGAAGGCCCACACTGGGCTGTAGCACACAAGGAAGAAGAATGGTCCGATTACGCTTCCTTGTGGGATGACTGAGGTCACTTTGACTAGGTTGGAACTAATACCATCTAATACTACTCATTGTTCTCTATTGGACAGGAAGTCTTTTAATGAACTTACTACTTCTTCATTGATACCCGAAAGTTTTAATTTGTATAACAATTTATGATGTGGAACATTATGGAATGCTTTCTGAAAATCCAAAAATATTGCATCGACTTGTCTTTTACTTTCAGCAGATTTCAAGATATTGTGAATTAATAACGCTGTGTCTAGCAGGATGATGTCTAACGAAAACCATGTTGATTCTTAACTATGAATTTCGAGGTTTCGAGAAAATCCATTAAGGAACTAGTAATTATATGTTCCATTATTTTACCACTCTTAATGAAGACTCTAACCATTTAATGAAGTTAACGAAATGGGCCTATAATTCGATGGATCATCTTTTACGCCGCTTTTAAAAATTGGAGTGACATTCACAATTTTCCAATCTTTCGGGACCTTAACTTCGCTCATAGATTTTTCAAATATTACTTTAAGAAAAGGGCCTACGCTCTCTATTAATTCTTTAAATACTCGAGCTGGTATATCCTCAGGACCAGGAGCTTTATTTGGCTTAATCGGCCCTAAAAGTTTAATAATTCCATCTTCCCTGAATGTGATATTCGACATTGTTTCTGCTTTATCAACTTCTGGCAGGGTGCCTAACGTAATATCGGACGTAAATACGCTGTGGAAATATTTAAGATATTTGCTTTTTCCTTAGAATCGTTAATTACATTGCCACTGTTATCTTTTAACAAACTTACAGTTTGAACTTTACCTTGGACCTCACGCACGTACGACCAAAAAGCTTTTGGATCCTCATCTAAGTATTCGTATAAAACTTTCACTTTAAATTGACAGAGGGAATCACCCATGATTAGTTTTGTTTCTGATTTTACTCGTTTATATTCGCCCTTTATCTGATCCGTTATTATGTTTGGAAGCCTCTCAACGGTTTTTAATTTCAAATGCAATCATCTTTGTTTCTTTAATGCTTTCCTAGTCTCTTTATTATACCATCTAGGCTCATTATTTTCTTTAGAGTATTTAGAGGGAACATATTTATCCATATTATTATGCATTATCTGTACAAAAAGGTTCAGAGTTTCTTTGGTATTTAAACACATCGCGCACGTTTCGTAAAACGTGAAATCTGAATTGAGTTTATTACAAAATCCTCCAAAATCAGGTTTAGAGTAGAGATAAATTTTGCGCCGGGGTTTTTGGTGCCTCATCAAGTTAATATCGATAACTATAATCACAGCTCTATGGTCTGATAAAAGATCTAATATATTTAATTCCCTAGTTGGCTCCTTAACGATTTGATATAACGAATCTTTTGCATAACACTGAAGAAAGTTCTACACGAATCGCTATCCCAAGCTCGTTTCTTAATTACGTGATTCGGCAAATCAATATCTGGGAGATTAAAGTCCCCTCCAACAAAAGTAATGCTGTTATTTTTTTACGAGAATAAAAGTTAATTTCTTCATTAAAGCAATGTAAGACTTGACGCGGGATTAGTTGGGTGGTCGATAGAAAGCACACACATTTAAACTCGGCTTATTGATTAGAATAATTTTTGCACCAAACACTTTCGATGCTGCTATTTGAAAAAGTGTGTAAACTACTCTGAAGGAAACTTTTAACTGCTATAAATATGCCACCGCCCATTCTGTCCTGATGATCCTTACGATATATGTATTTTAAAATCTTTCGGGAATACTTCATAGTCGCCAATATCTTCTGTGAGCCAACTTTCGGTGCCTATAATAATATCTGAATCATTACTCTGAATGAAATGCTCTAAATTGGTTACTTTATTTTTGACGCCTCTACAATTTATAATCCTGATGGATAAATTATTAATGCTGGGAGAAGCCCGAGAGTCGCATTGTGAATCATGATTATTTAGATTTAATATATTTGCTACGTTTTCACCTATGGCACCCGTGACATGAGCCACACGCCCTGAGGGAATACACAAGATGTAACCCTCAAGTCACCTCCCTCCCTCTCCGCCCTGGCTTGCAAAGGTGCAGCTACCCGCTTGACATTTGAGCTCCCTATCAAAACTATCCCCCCACCCTGACTTCCCTTAGGCTTGACCACTTTAGAGGCCAGAGCCGCGGGCTTGGCAAGACCAGGGGTGGCCTTCTGAACAGGCTCATCAGCACTTTACAGTGCTGAGAACCTATTGTGGACAGGGATGGGGTTCGGCGTCACCTCCCCAGAGCCCCTGCCAGGCCGCGCAGCTCCTCCACTCCTCGTAACCAACCTCCACTCAGGTTCTAGGAATGGGGCCAACCTCAAATGATTGGGAGTTGACCGTATCCCCTCCGAGACAGTCCAACCAGCATTGACCCTAGGACTAGGCCTAGTCATCTTCACGTCTCGGACAGGCCCAGTGTTGAAGGGCCTCCTCCCCCGATCGAGGTAATCCCACTCCTTAGAAGCAATGAGCAAAGCTGTCTAAGGGCTCTCTCAAGGTAGCCGACTCATGCCTGCAGGGGCCCTCATCCACACACCTTTCAAAAGCACCGAAAACAGATCTGTAGGAAGCCATCCTATCATTAATGAGTTTAGCAAGAAACGGATAATGGTGAAGAACTGAAATAAAAACTTATGATTAGAGTGAGAGATCTGGTTCTTTCAGTTATTGATATGGATTGCATTTATCATATCATACGTATTCATAAAGTTCCGAATATTCTTTTAAATTCCTAATAATTTTCAATTAATTGTTAAATATAGCAAAAAATTTCGCCGGATAGGAAAATGTGACACTTTATCTCATACGGTATGCAGCTTCATAGGACAGTTTGTGAAAGAGGAGCTACAAAACTCTGGATGGCCCTTAAGCCATGAGACATCTGAGCAAACGCTGTGGCTCTTCAATCTTGAGAATTCAGGATTAGAATTCGTATTTAGTTTTTCTTCGGATTCTCGGAGTATAGAAGTGAAGTGGCATCGTAACTTATCGAACAGTGTTGTGGAAATTTTTCCAAGTGGTTTATTTTCAAGTTTTGCGATCATCGTGTCTGAAGAGAAAAGAAGGCTGAGAGAGGCAAGCTGAGAAGCAAACAGTTTAGGTTTTTACCTATTTCAGCAAGTCTCTCAGATTTATCGGATTCTGCACAAAGGCTGCAAAAGGAAGTCAAAAAATTACTGAAGAAGGAAAGAATTATACTGAGGCACATAAATTGCTCGACTAGAAACTAAAAAGGTTACACAGCCATATAAGCATGTGATATACTTGATTTACTTGTGATGAGCTTAGCCTTTTACAATGCAAAAAAGGATTTTTAGTTTAATGATACATTTATTGTCAGCCAAAAATTCATAACATTGTGTATATATGATCAGTATGAATGCGTTGTAAGGAAATACTAATGAAATTGGTCTTTTCTCTGTTGTAAATGAGAATGATCAAGATATCTCATAGTAAATATCTCTGTAAAGAAGTTTGCTATTCCGATACTTTCTGATTTGTCAAATTTTACCTGCTAATATTCCCATCATTTTATTTTCAATTTCCTTTTAGAAAGTTTCTTAAGATATGGTAAACTGCCGAACACCTGCCAGTAATACATTATTATTCTACGATATACCTAGTTTTGAGAAATTCTCATGGTATTCATTACTTTGATCTTTTGCAAACCAAAATTATTGCCATGAATACCATCTTTTTCTTAAACATTACTTTAGGAACTTTTTAATGTGCTTTCTTTGAACACATCCGGTAGCCAATTCAAATTTGGTGCCGGAATTGCAAGGCTAGATTGAGAGTAAGTTTGGCAACAGCGTTCACCGTAAGGACAATACTGTCAACTAAATGTGGAACAGCCTATAGAGTTGTGGTTTGTGCACCCCCTGCCACATGCCAAAAGGTCATTACATGCAAATCAATGCTGCAAATTGTTCTTTACGACCACTAATATAATTCAGAAAATTGACTCCTGTTCACACACTTTGTTATTTATTCATAGTATTATTTTTAAATGAATCTAAATTTACTTTGTATTCTTATAAGAAAATGAATTAATAATTTTATATAGCACTTTTTTAAAGGAAAGCAGTTGTTTATAGCCTCAAAATTTTACAAAATGATCGTTTATTTTGTGAAAGTTCTCAAAATTAAGACCAAAATATAACACTTTGTTCAATTTTCTTCCTTTTTGTTCTAATCACGATTTCGTACAACAATTCTTTCTAATTCAATTATGCAAGTGAAACAAAGCCTGCAACCGATAAAAGTAAAGTGATTCTCAATGTGGAAAACAAAAATAAGATTAACTACATTAGTCTTGTTTGTACAGGAAAGAATCTAGCATCTCTTAACTTAGCATAGTTCAAAGGTATGCATTACTGTTATCAAATTTTTGTGGTGAAAACTGGAATATCTTTTGATGTTCTCTTAATTTAAGGAAAAACTATAATCAACCATGATGATATGAATCTTTATAGAATTTCTTTCCTATGAAACAACTTTCAAGTGCATACAAACACTTCTATTTTTCATTTTGCAGTATCAATAAAGCCTTCAAACAATGAAAAGTGCCACACCTCAAGTATGCATGCAGTGTATGGCTGAAAAGTGTTATTCACGAGATAGAAAATATACAATGAAAGGCAATACGCTTTGTAAAAAATTTGCTATGATAAATAAGTAAGTGTTACTCAGATGCATCAGGAGGCAGGATGGGAATCATTAGAAGAAAGAAGGCTCAATCAGAGATTTAAATTACTAGATAAATTCAGACAGAGCACGTTCATAGAAGATATAGCCGATACTATGCGCCCTCCTTGCTATATAGGCCATTCTGATGCAGCGAGAAAGATCAGAGAAATAGATGCTAAAACCAGTCGATTCAAGAATTCATTTTTTCGGAGAACAATACGCAAAAATAATCGTCTAGGAAAATGTCATGAGTCATGGTGCTTGCACCCCTTGCCACATGCCGAAAGACGGCTTGCAGGGTACATATGTAGATGTAAATTTTAAGTGGATTTCTTATGAGAACCCTAGAATCTTTCTCTCTGGAATCTTGGTCTCAAATCGAGGACCAATAAAGAATGTAAAAATGTAAAGAAGCCTATTATTTGTGGGACGTAAACAATCTTTTACTGATTGTAAATCGATTATAAATGTCTTAATCTTCATAGATATAAATTGAAATTAAATGGGTGCCCATTGATTCTCAATGGGCATGAAAGAATTAGGCAGTAATAGTGTAGTTAATAATATTTTAAATCAGAGAATCTAAAATTTCTTGTATTACCTTCATTCACCGGGACAGGTTGTTTCCAATACGAATATTACAAAATTTAAACATTTCTCTTTACTTAGACCCCACAATCTATGATCGAAGATAAGAAAATCAAACTTTTTGGGGTATCGTTCTTTTTCTAACATGACTATATTTCCTATGATATTTCCTTTAACTTAATTTTTTAACAGATGTAGAATCTGAAAATGATTAAAATGAAATTTATAACCATATTTTGGGAACCAAAATATGTCTATCATTAAATAAATTTACATGGAGCATAGACTCAGGCTATAGTCTATTGCAATAACGTGCAAGTAAGCAAGTTCTACTACTCCACTACTAGCTCTTCAATTTAGCAACAGTCATTGTTATAAATGAAATAGCTGAATTGTCCATTGATTCCCATCCAGATGCAAAATTTGATGCATACCCGACTAATTGAAGTCGGCTTTCACATAAACAAAATCTTGCCATGTAATGAATAAGACAAATAATTAATTATAATTTACACAAAACGCCTTTATGATAAACGGCAATGGCCAATAGAAGTAGTCTACTAGAGTCACATAACCCCTGCCACACGCCAGAAGGTGAAAGGCACAATTCAATAGTTTTAAATTTAAATAGCGCTAGTAATGTTGAGCTGATTAAGAAACATTTCATTAATGGTCGTACCCTGTTTCCTGAAAATTGACACTGCAAATAGGTTCTAAATCCAAAAACTGAAATTTAAAAAAAAAGATTGGCTCCCATTCATGTACCCTTTCATTCATTCTAACCATTACTTTTATATAGATCTAAATTTCCCATATATTCTTGCAGGAAAACGAAATAGCTCGGCTTCAAAAATTGCATTGATCACAAAGGAAACTGGTAGTTTATAGCCTAGAAATTTTTTAAAAATTGTCTATTTCTTTATTTTTTGTTAAAAATGTTTATTTTTTTATTGTCTATAAACGAATGATCAGAATTTCGGCTTGATAAAGATATTTCACGACCAAAATAGAAATCTATAATCATTTTCCTATCTTTTGATGCGAAACTAGATTTCATGAGACAATTATTTCTAATGTAATTTATCCGTTAAAACTAAAGTTCACTATGAAAAAGGGTTTTTTTTGTGGGGATTCAAACTGGAAAAATATCAGTAAATAAAAGGTAGTGTTATCTGTGCAGGGAGTATATTAAACATTCTTGAAAGTATGAAAAGTCTTGCAATTTATAGTTCTCCAATTTTAGGTGAACATACATTCATACACACACACAAATATACAAACCTTACTTTATTATATTAAATAACTAGCTGAAAAGCTAGTTGATTCTTAATGGGAAAATAAAATTTTCTATGTACAGCTAGTTCCAAAGAAAACTTACCACCTAAGCCGCAACCCCCATAACAGGCAGTGATTTTCCTGCAAGCGATCCTTAAGAAGTCAGAGAGAGAGAGGGGGAAAACATGGAGAAGATAGTCTGCTTCTGTCCTGGCTCCACTTGCAGATTTGAAATGGATTTATTTGTGTTCTTGATGTTGCAAAGATTTACTAGTATCCTTAGTTTGGTGGCATTGGCGTAGCAGAATGGTATTACAACAATATGGATGTCATAGTGCAAAAATTAAGTTATTATAAAATGGTTATTACGAATCAGTATATATACGTATAAGCTTTGCTTCTCGCACAGAGGGAAACGTCGCAGATGAGGTCCCGTTATTCCGAAGAAACCGAGGCAAACCACCTTCCCTTCCTGTCATAAATTCATGTCTGAGACGAAAGGCATGAGCAGGATGAAGGAAATTTTCGCAAAACCTGCCTCTGAGCCGCTTTGTGCTTATGTTTAGGACTGAGATGGGAGGAAGAAAATTTCCGCGCAGTTTGAATCAGTGTCGGACCAAAAATGTATAGACCTCGAATTCGATGCCTTCGCTTGCAAAACTCTGCAGTTATAATGGGTCGTATTATATAATATAATAGTAGTTAATATTATACATCATTCAAGAGCGCAGTTATTAGCCTTTAAAATTATATACTAAAGGAGTCCAGATTGATCACCAGTTTTATCCAGCCTGTGTGAAAGCAATCTACACAAGTAAAGTAAGGTGAACTCATGGCCATATCTAGGCTATTACTTTAAATAAATAAAATAACTATAAGTAAATATTTAGTATGAAGTCTTGAGGCATTCACTGCATATTTTAGATAAATTTTGTTTCATTTGATAAGCAACAAAATTAAAACTCAATCGGTGAAAAATCAGTAAATTTTATCATCTATGCAGTTTGAATTCAGAAACTTCTAGGGGAGAGCCTTGATGAGGACCCTAAGGCCTTCTGGTCTTATGTTAGAGAAGTACAGGGAAAGACTCAAACAGTAAGCTCACTTAGGGATAGTGAAGGTAATTTAACTAGCGATTCGAAGAAGAAAGTGAACATTCTAAATGACTTTTAACGAAGCGTATTCACATCCGATAGTACGACAGACACTCTCCCGGAGATTAATACATCCGTGTCGATGCCGAGTATATCCTTTACCGAAGATGAGATCATTAAACTCTTACGCAAAATTAAGCCGAGTAAGTCGCCGGGTCCCGAAGGTATTCCGGCTAGAGTATTACGGGAACTGGCAGAAAGCATTGCTCCATACCTCAAAATTATATTTTCCAAGTCAATAAACGAAGGTCATGTTCCAACAGATTGGAAATTAGCAAATGTAACACCTGTTTTTAAGAGTGGGTTAAAGGATGATCCAGGAAACTATAGACCCATCTCATTAACTTCGCTATCAGGAAAAGTTATGGAACATATCGTTGTCAGCTCGCTCATGAGATTTTTAGATACTAACCGTTTCCTAAGTAAGAACCAGCACGGTTTCAGAAAGTCGCGATCATGCGAAAAACAACTTGCGCTATTCGTTCATGACATCTTAAAGTCTGCCGAGAGTAGAAAGCAAGTAGACGCAATTTTCCTCGATTTTAAGAAGGCTTTCGACAGAGTCCCCCACAATAAGTTAATTTACAAATTAAAATTAGCAGGAATTGATAAAGAAGAAATTGACTGGGTTAAGGACTTTCTTTACGAACGGGAACAACAAGTACTACTTGATGGCGTTATTTCGAACAGAGTAAAAGTTACCTCAGGCGTACCTCAGGGAAGCGTAATTGGTCCTCTTCTTTTCCTAATATATATTAATGACTTGAGTGAAGAGATAGATAGCAATGTCAGGATATTCGCGGATGATTCGGTCATATATATAGAGAAATATCTAACGATGACGATCGTATTTCTCTGTCTAATGATTTAATAACAATTCAAAAGTGGTGCGAAAAATGGGAACTAGATCTCAATGTGAGTAAATGCTCCGTAGTTAATTTCTTCGAAAAGAAAGAATTGCGTCATAATTACCCATACTTAATAAATGGATTAGTCATAAATGTAGCACAATCAGTTGAGTATCTTGGGGTAACTCTTACCAATAATTTAAATTGGAGCACTCACATTCGTAAAATCTGCGGTAAAGCTAGTAAAAAGCTCGGCTTCATAAAGCGTATTGTCGGTAAATGCAATGAGAAAGTTAGAGAGCGATGTTATTTCTCCTTGGTCAGGCCCCATCTCGAATACGCGGCAAGTATATGGGACCCAGCGGATGAAACGGGTACCCGCGAACTTGAGAAAATTCAACACAAAGCGATACGTTTCGTTAAAAAATGCTACGAGAAAAAGGTAAGCATCACAAAGATGCTCTCAGATGCAGGTTGGGCATCATTGAAAGAAAGGCGGTTAGAAGCTAGGTAGCGACTCCTTAATAAATTTAGAGAAAGCACATTTTCCCATGACGTAGTTGATATTATGCGACCTCCCTGTTACTTCAGCCGATCCGACAATGAGAACAAAATAAGAGAAATAGACGCTAGAACTAGTCGATTTAAGAACTCATTCTTTCCGCGATGCGGAAGAATATGCGATAGTAATAGGCCAAAAAAGTAGCTCAATCAATTGGTGTTTACACCCCCTGCCACACGCCAAAAGGCGGCTTGCAGGGTATTCATGTAGATGTAGAATTTTTACTATACCGTCCAAATCAATTGAGAGAAAATGTGCTAGGATCGATTTTCCTGAATGAATAAAGAAGACGGATACGAGTTAACCATCTTTCACATTTTTTTTCGGGGTCATTGAAGTGTGAATCGAATAAACATGATTTCTTCTGTGGATTCCTCTTGAAATGGTTGCAGTCACAAACCATTACGTTCTTAAACGTTCTTCTCTCTATATTTATCACCTTTAAAAGTTCTAAAATACACAAAAAGACAGGGGGAATGAGGTTTGGTCATAATGCTCATTGAATGCTGCTGTTAGATATGAATGTAAAATTTTCAATTAATTTTGAATGCATACAAAACTATCTACATTTTTTATATGTCAATCGTTTACAATTATAACGTTTACAATTATTATAATGGAGAAAATGTTTAAAATACGCGAAATAATAGGGACTTAGTGAAATAGTTTTAGGGCCTCTTTACCTGTAATTCCAACCCTGTAAGTATCACATGGGGATAAGAAGCGCATATGAGGCTCATGTTGAAATTTCGCTCCCCTCGTTTGATGGCTGGCCCTGTGTAACTCTCATACTTTTTGACAGAATTTTAATGATTGAGATGAATGGGTGGTTTGGTATGGATAGTCTATCTACATATTTATCGCTTGGTGATATTGAAAATATTCCTTCGTATTTAAAATGTATTGGCTATGAGAAACTCTTCATCTCTCCACATTCCATGACAAATTTGAAAAGCAAGATACAGGAGTGATTGGAAGAAGTGAATGAAGCAATGAATTCACCAGGACTTCAAGAGGGGGACTTTTTTGATAGAGATAGGGAAGTGAGAAGCGACGGCAACAGTAATACATACACTCACATGAATTTAACAACTGAAAGTGTAAGAGGTATGTTAATTCCTGATTTTTGGATAAATCACAATAGGTAATGGCATTTCTTGTGTTCCTCGTCAACCAATTGGTTACTTTGAGCAAGAGCAATTACCTCTTTTAATATAACCCACTCACTCACCTTTTCAATTTTCTCATCCAACATATATTTTTTCTGTTTATGACTGCCTCCAGAGAAACTACTCATTTGTCCAATTTAAGTAATATCTTAGTCAAACATGGTTTACATTCAAATATACAGGATATAACGTCGATGGCTTATCATACTTTCAGAAATTACCTTCTGATGCATCAGTTTATTCCCAGGATCTCCGAAATTGTATACAATAGTGATGTTCAATGTTTTATAGCGACCTCCTTTTAATTCTATAAGAAAGTTCAAGTAGTTCACTAAGCCAGTACCTAAACCATCTTCTTATCAGCAATTTATTTTGGAAAGAGATTTTGGTCTTTTCAAACAGATAAAAATTGCTAACTATAGTATATCTATCTATGCAAGTCAATGGTTTATTCTAAATCTTACCTAACTTTAGCGATGTAATTTATCGGTAATCGGCGTATAAACTTCAAGTTTCTGCGACATTGAATATGCGGAGGTATCTACAATTCCATATCTACATTTCAATTCATATTTTAGTGACATTATGATAGAAACCTGAGTCGATCTAGTAAGATCATCTTCAACGCTCTATCTACTTTGTATCATAGATGTTGTAAGAGAAGTTAAACGATTTGGTTCTCGTAAGCATAAGGAATAAATATTAGATGGCATTTCTCTATTTCATTGCTCATTTCTCAAGTCATTTCAAACAACAAAACTTTTAGCTCAATGTAGGGAAAAAATAGGGCTTAAAAAAATTATTTATAAATATAGTAAACAATCATTGACAAGCAGCTTGATTGATATAAATTGACAATAGGCAGCATTACTTATTTTTTCATTTTTGTTGTTGAATTAGTTATTTAGTATAAGCTAATACAGTTTATGCCATTCACTTTAAAAGCAGAATATAAAGATACTAATTCTGATATGATGGATCTACATCTACATATGTATCCTGCAAGCCGCCGTTCGGCATATGGCAAGGGGTGCAAGCACCATGGCTCTATTTTCCTAATCGATTATTTTCGTGTATTGTTCTCCGAAAAGATGAATTCTTGAATCAAAACCCAAAATAATTCCCCCAAATGGGGGCAAACAAGGCACCCAAACATTGTCAACTTTTTGCTATCATTCAGATTTTCCGAAGGTCCAATTTCAACTGGAATGATCTTCCTTGCATTACTATTTAAAAATACTATAAAAAGATTTAAAAAACATCTTCGCAAAGTTTGTAGAGAATTATGATGTGCCTAGGATGAAGGATATTACGAAGGACCTTGGAGTGAATGTCGGAGTAATGGATTACATATAGAACCAAGAATATTTTAACAGCTAAGGTATGAATCATGAGAATTAGAGGAATATTCTCATGTAAGTCTGGTTACCATCCGTTGGTTTCTGTTTTTAACGTAGAAAATAGACAATACCTTTCGATGGATGAAACAAAAGAAAATAACAAAGGAATGAATAGGGGATACTCCTAGGGCCAGGTTAGAGGGAAGGAAAGTCCTTTCTCCATGGAAGAATCAAACGCAAATTTGTCAGAAACAGCCAAATCTCATTTCAAATCTTAATGCTTCATCTGATACCGTCATCACGAATGCCTGATGGAGGAACAGAATGACGTGTTGACTATCCCCACGTAAGATTAAATCCGAGATAATTGACCTACGTAATCGAGACAAGTGCTCTCGTGTTGTCTCTCACGAACGGCTCCTGTGATGAGGCCAGACTATCTTTCACGCGAATTTTCGAAAATTGTTTTGAGTCCTTACTCGGAGCGTAAGCGAACTCGTGAGCGAAAATCACGGAGGTTGGAGATGCTGCGGTTATCTTTTGTACTTACTGAAGAAATGGTACCAAATGACCGTGACTTCGATGCCAAATGGATGCAAAATTCTCCGGTATAAAAGGCATGGCAGTCAATTTTGAGAATTATTTTTAATGCTTATCCGATAACTGGGAATGATATAAAATGGAAAGTTCATAGAGGCATATCATATGTTTCATATACGCTGTCCACCGTTCCTCTGACGGTTATTGGTTCGATGCCCGAGCATCATTTCTATTCTACTATGTATTTCAAAGGGGGATAGCATAATCTTATTTTAGGACCTTCCCGATAAGATATTGAATTGAAAATTTGGAACAGGTCAGAATGGCACTTATCTAACATTAATATGCAATTGTTTTGCACGATTGGGTCCTTAGTTCGACGCCAGGTGGTCATTTGCACGAAGTTTTGAACATTGTTTTGAGGCCTTTCTTGGTACCTTACTGCATTCAACTGATAGCTTGCAGTATGTAAGCAACTTTTACATGTTTTGGATAAGAGTGTCTAGTGAAAATCTATAAGAATAGGCGAGTTTTCAGGAAAATTCTGGGAGAAATGTAGTCGCCTGCTACTTTTCGTCCTATTTTCACAAGAAAAAACTTCCAGGGGGAGTGTTTCTAAGGAAATACTGAAATTATTTTTTGTGCAAATCAAAACCCCTTAAGTTATTGATAACGTCAAAAAACATCATTTCGATGGTGACGAGAAATTCGGCCCGCACGGCTGTTATGCTGCCGTTATTCTATTTTTCGGAAGGTTTGTATTGCACTCATCGATTCGATCATTTCAATTCATCTGTTTCATATACGCTGTTTGCAGTTCCACTGACGTTTCTTGGTTCGATGCCTGAGCGTCATTTCTATACTACCACGTACTTCAAAGGGGGATAGCGTAATATTATTTTAGGACCTTCCCGCTAAGATATTGAATTGAAAGTTAGGAACAGATCAGAACGGCACTTATGTAATATTAATATGCAATTGCGTCGCACGATCGGGACCTTAGTTCGACGCCAGGCGGTCTTTTGCGCGAAGTTTTCAAAATTGTTTTGAGGCATACAACTGCATTCAACTGATAGCTTGCAGTATGCAAGCAACTTTTACTCGTGTGTTATGTGTGTATATATATGTATCTATATATATAGCTAACTCTCCGGATATACCTATATCTATATAGATATATATATATATGGGATACGAATTCTGACCATGTTCCACAAGAGCCATCGACGTCAGATTTTTTCGACGTACTGGCCACACCCTGTAGATGCCAGAATAATGCAGACATCGACGCTAGCTATCATGAGTTCGATACCAGAAAGTCCCAAAAATCACAATTTTCCCATAAGAATGCATTGCGCGGATTTTTGAAAATTATTTTGAGGCACTTATCGTTAAGATAGAGTAATCAAAATCTCGGAGGTTGAAGTTGAGGTAGTCTTCTATAATACGAATGGAAGAAATGTTACGAAATGACCGTGAGTTCGACGCCAGGTGGGTACAAAATTCTTCCATAAGAAATGCATTGCTGCAATTTTTGAAATTTTTTTGAATGCCTTCCCGATAAGCTGGAAAGATAAAAACCGGAATGGTGACAGAGGCGTTTGAAAACTTACTTTCATGAATTTCACAGTTCGTCTAGTGGTCCTTGGTTCGATGCAAGAGGGTCATTCCGATTCCACCATGCATTTCAAACGGGGAAAACGGAATCTTATTTTGGGACCTTCCCGATAAGATATTGGATCGAAACTTTGGAACAAGTCATAATGGCACATTTATAATATTAATATGCTGTTTTCTCTCACAGAAGGGTCCTGAGTTCGACGCTAGGCGGTCTTTTGCGCAATTATTTGCAATCTGTTTTGAGGCCGTTCTCGATGCTATAGAGCAATCAAAATCACGCTGTTTTTAGATGAGATGGTCTTCCAAAGTACCAAAGGAAGAAATGTTACCAAATGACCGTGTGTTCGACGCCAGGTGGCTTCGAAATGCTTCCGTAAGAAATGCATTGCTGAAATCTTTGACGATTTTTTAAAATGCCTTTTCGTTAAGCTATAATGATAAAACCCGGAATGGTGACAGAGGCGTTTGAGAAGATTCTTTCATGACGATCGCTGTTTCTCTAGTGGTCCTTGGTTCGATGCAGGATTGTCATTTCGATTCCACCATGCATTTCAAACGGGGAAAATGGAATCTTATTTTATGACCTTCCCGATAAGATATTGAATTGAAACTTTGAAACACGTCATAGTGGCACTTTTCTAACATTTGTATGCCATTGTCTTTCACGAACAGTTCCTGTGTTCGACGCCAGGCGGTCTTTCGTGTGAATTTTCGAAATTTGTTTTGAGTCCTTACTCGGAGCGTTAGAACAGTGAAAATCACGGAGGTTTGAGATGCCGTAGTTATCTATTGTACTAACTAAGAAATGTTACCAAACGACCGTGAGTTCGACGTCAAGAGGGTGCAAAATTCTCCGGTATAATGTGCATGGCGGTCAATTTTGACAATTATTTTGAATGCATATCCGATTACCGAGAATGATATAAAACGGAATGTACATAGAGACAATTCATATGTTTCATATACGCTGCTCGCCGTTCCTCTGACGGTTCTTGGTTCGATGCCTGAGCGTCATTTCTATTCTACCATGTATTTCAAAGGGGGATAGCGTAATCTTATTTTAGGAACTTCCCGATAAGATATTTAATCGAAACTTTGGAACAGGTCACAATGGCACTTATCTAATATTAATATGCAATTGCTTCGCATGATTGGGTAGTTAGTTCGACGCCATGCGGTCATTTGCGCGAAATTTTGAACATTGTTTTAAGGCCTTTCTTGGTACGATACTGCATTTAACTGATAGCTTGCAGTATGCAAGCAACTTTTACTCGTGTGTATATATATATATATATATATATATATATATATATACATATATGCATACATACATATAAACATTTATACATATATATATATATATATATATATATATATATATATATATATATATATATATATATATATGGTGAATTTTACGCATCTGTTTTGTAATACTTAAAAACATAGATGAGAAAAATAACACTGAAATGCATTACGTCGCTGTTGATTTTTATTTCATATGGCTAGGATGCATTCACGATACGTCGACGATAAAGTGCACATCACGAGACAAAAAAACTCATTCTAAATTTCTTATTTCCATGGATCCATAAAAAGATATGAATTCATTCGCGCGTTGTTTATATATCCAATAAGGAGTGCAAGAATTTTGACAATCGAAGTTTAGAGTTAATATAGTATTACCCTCTAACCCCCCTAATAGGGTTTCTGTATTACAAAAAAACTTGATTTCCTATTCCATTGGGCGTAATCGATGCAGGGAGGTTATATTAGAACGAAGGGTCGTCCGCACCGCGATTGTCATTTGTCTACTTCCGTTTCACATCTCAACGATTTCGGCCTATTGTTTCGTGTCGCTGTCTCTGTCGCATTGTTAGCATTTAAATAATATTCTACAAGGTGCAATCGCTGATTAATCCACCTACAACTAATAAAGCTAATCGACAACGATAAGCACAACGCGTACGATAATGAAAAAGATATTTCGGGAAATATCTTCCCGACAATCTTTCACGACACCTAACTGCTCACTTCCGGTTTAATTACACACTATAAGGTAAACCGATTATTTCTGAAAAACACCAAGTCCAAGGATACGTAAGACTGAATGACCACAGTTTTAAAAAATCGAAAACGATATTACACGACCAAGATAATAATAATCTTAATTATATTTTCTACCTCCGGCACTTGCCTCGATTACGTGGGTCAATTATCTCCGATTTAATCCTACGTAGGGAGAATCGTCTACAATAAATCTAAATCAAAATTACTTGCATTTCTTACGAGAGTAATTTCGACTCATCCAGAGTCGAATCAAGGATGCTCTTGAAAAAAATGTCGACAAGTCTTGGCACACTGGATTCCTCAGTCCCTAAATTTCGTTACTATGTTTGTTTGGAAGTGCATGAAACTAATCTTCAAAAATTTCTTCCGCGCACTTTCCTATTTATTTTCAATTAATTTTGACATGATCGATTCCCAAACGATAAAAAAAAACTCACTCGCCAATGGCGTCACAAATCAATAGCTAACGAAAAAGTGACCGCTAAAGAAACAACAGGTTTAAATAGAATGAAGGAAACCATAAAATGCCCGCTTAATTATTCAACAAATGTTCATCGGAATGACCGGTGAGAAGCAATTCCGGGACAAATTTTTCATTTCGTAATACTTCATCGGTGGATTAAATTGCATAATAACGAGATAATTAACTCGATCGCTAACTTTATTCCATAATAAAAAAGGAAAATGAAAGATCTGCTCCAATGGTTCTTTTTGCCATTATTACGTAAATATTCGTTAATGTTAGATGTTCTCCATAGCCTAACTACACGAAAAAACTTAGTGACAGATCTTCAATATCAGATGTATTATGATGAGAATGCTAAGTTTAACTTACGAAAGCTGAGTAGATGAAATAGCATAGGTTGTCTTCTTGAACGTTGTAGACACTTCTTCTATCTCTGTGATACTTAACTCTTCAGATTATCAGAGAATTATAATAAATCAACCATCACAAATCGCACTACCAATCGATTACCGAACATGGCTTATAAACTCCGACAATAGGCCCTTTTTATAGACGGTGATGGTCTGTGCGAGGGTCGCACATAATTCGATCCCCAAACGTCGATTTAAGACTTGCGCTGCGTCAATGCAAATATTTAGTCTTGCTTCATGATTACCGAGTGATACGCATCGATGATATAGCGTGATCATCGATACGTATCAAGTAGCTAACGCGTTTTGCGACAGGAAAATATTTACTACAGAATGGCCGACGCGAAATTGTTGAATAGTAAACAAAGGTCGACAATTGACGGCCATCAAGCGAGAACGGGATCTGAAGGTGGTTTTGAACAAAACCTTCGGCCTCTGAAATGGAATTTCGATCCTTCTACATTTACGTTTACATATTGACCCCGCAAAAGGCGTATGGCAAAAACACCGTAATCCCTTTCCAAGCCGCAATTACATTCTCTAATACACCGCGGAAACGACCACAAGTAGCTAACGTTCTCGCGATTATTTACACTTTTTCGAATAACTTCCGTCGATAATGGTGACAACTCACCGGCGAGGCCCTTATCCTCTGGAGTGACGATACCAGAATCTCCTCTCTGAACTTCCGCCGTAAGAGGACTCCTCTCAGAGTCCGTCCAGTGACCGCTATCGCTGCCCGAGCCCCTCGCCGCACCCACCAACTGCTCCTTCTTCTTCGCCTTATAAACTCCGGAAGGCTCTGCACCCGGCCACGCCTGCATCGCGTGATGCACGCCCGTCTCGCCGTTGAAACGCAATGGCGCGTGAATCTGTCCCGCGTAGGAATTCTGCATGTGGTGCTGTTGGACGCGCACCACGGACTGGTGGTGCGGGACGGGAGGCGCCAAGCGGGACCTTCGCGCCATCAAATTGTGGACGCGACCCGAGGGTAGGTTGTTGATGAATGGACTCCGCCGTTGAGATTCGGCCCTTCGATAATAGCACGGGTGAATCATTAGAAGAGGCTCGTGTTTGACGCCGGGCGGTGGCTTGGCTTGCGATGGCAACTCGTATTCCACGCTGCAGTCTACGTGAAGAGGGCGAGAATAGTCTTTGGTGGACATCCTATCTGCGACCGCTGGCACTACGTCGAACGGGGAATAGCACGCCATCACGTCACGACACCTTGCCTCCAATCATCGGTCTTCCAAAACGCACGAACCCGACTTAAAATGGAGGCGAAACGGGAGCACATTCACTCGGGGAAAATGGCTGCTCTCATGAGTCGATAACGTAGAACGAACGGATCCTTACAAAACGATACATCCTAAACGAAACTACGTGAGAGTTCTTCTCTACATTAAGTGCCCGCCGTGAACATTCTAGAGCCCGCAAAAGATGACGTTTTCTCAGCGGTCACACAACATTGCGATGGCAGCTGCCAAGGTACGTTAGCAGAATCGCAAGATAATTCCCATGTGGCCCTGCACTTCGGTTACAGTGCGTACCGCCGCCGGTTTCCGCAGCGCGTCGCTACCGTCGCACCGCAGTCACTCCATCCCTTGAGTTGATGGAAAGACATCGACGTCCTGAATCAGCCAATCGGAAAAAGAATAAACGCCGACGTGTCGTCCTTCCACGACGGGTTAATTGTACCCCTCCTTTCCCACCCGTCGCTTTCAATTCTGATGACATCTTAACAAATAGGGAAACGAGGGTAAACTAATCAAGATCATTCGCATTCACGGAATAACTATTTTTATTGCAAAACAGCGAGCAGTAAGTAAACTATTTCCTTGATTTCACCAACGAGTTTTCGCCGCCTTTCGGGAGCTATAGAAGACAATTTCTGGAAGAAATTCAAACATACTGTTCGCTCCATATCCTCGATAATAAAAAATCGAGAAATTCAATAATCGATCACATTTCAAATACAGCGTACTCGACACAATATAAAGAACGTTTCAATAAACAGCACATTCTAACCGATTCTCAAAATATATCACAAAGATATATACATGTTGAGTACTTCACAAGAAGTAAATGACTCCCAACACATCTTCTGCTGACTCAGTGGATGCAGCATAGGTGAAGATCACGAGATCACCTTAAAAATTGAAAAAAAAATCAAGTTCCTGAGATATTCCTTACATAGCCCATACAATATGGCAAACGGCAAAATATGGCATTATTACATCCAAGAATAAAATCTCATGAAGAAAATATTACTATGACAGGGTCTCCGGATAAATTTTCACGTTATGCAAGATTAAGGTTAAAAATATTTCATAAAGATATAAATGCACCTTACCAAATCTGACACAAACGAGACTAAAAACACGTATTAAAAAAACCAAATAGAATTTCTTTCCTTAAATACAGTGGTGTTATTATCTTTCTACTCTAATAGTAATAAATTGATAAGGCACTCCACGAAATATGTAAGCAAATAAATTTATGACACGCAATATAACTGAGATCAACTTCATCAGCTCAGTGAAAATATGAACCACTTACCTTGTTTAGACTCTATCAAAGGAATAACAGAAATATCGCGACAACGATAAACTTCATGGTATTTCGTATAATACGAGATGATTCTTCTCTGGAAGTGTTTACAGATTGGATCTTCTATTCGTTACATACTTTCAGGTGGACTCGGATAGAAATCGGAGATACATTAATTACACCACATAAAAGATTCATATGGAATCAAACGAAAATGGAAGGGGGCAACAGGGTAAAGTTAAACGGTAGAAAATGGAACTAAAAGAATCGGCGGAGGTCTTGCTTAAAAGAAAGTGGTAGTTTAAATGAAATGACAACGTAAGATGTCTTAGGGCCGTTTAAAACGATGCAATTCCTGGCGCAAGAAATGGTGCAATCAAAATTGCACCGTGTAAAGCGGCAAATTGAACCGAAAATTACGTGCCATCGACCTGCAAGAAGTTGGTACATGTTCTAATTCCGTGCAATTTTTAGTTCTATTTTCAATCCCTAGATGACGTAGTAAACACCAGAACATATGCATGTGGGTGATAGTGATCTACGAACTCTCCGCATCAAGTAGTTCACTGCCTTTCCCGGGGAAGCGCAGCAAGGAGGATAGATGCAACTTGATTGGATGGTCATAGACAGCTTTTCATCGAAAAACAAAATAACGACGTTATGCGCACTGGAAACTGCACGAATACTTGAATCGTGTTAAGCCACCATGCAGTTTGAAATTACGCGAACGGTTGCACCAATTCTTGCATGAGAAATTGCATCGTGTAAAACGGCCTTTAAAGTATGACAAAAAGCTTCATATTCGGTAATGTTTCTATTGTCATCGATCTGCTCCCAAAAGATGAAAAGTTATAAAATATTGTTGCGTGCGACGTTTCATGGTGACTTTATAATGTTACTTAGGAAAAGAATTTGGATCATCGTAATTTCGAGAATGAATATCACCTTCCGACGAAAATTTTACATACCACAACTAACGCAACCAAGTAAAAACTAAATTCCTGATATAACAACGCCGATATCTACAAATCCAGGACTAAACTCGATGTCCCAAATACTAACAAGTAGGTTTTTCTACAAAACGGTACATTTTTCCCAGGTCAGACTATTTTAAGCAGGAACCGGGAAACTTGCTCTTTCAAATGGTTAATCATTTATGTGCATTGATGGAGTGTGCAGCGAGATAAGCCCCGGTCACCGAAAATGAATGTTTAGAAATAATATATAGAGGATTTGTCCGAGTGCTTCGTAGAGGAAGTCGATTTCTAGTTTTGTAATTTTTATTACAATCAAACATTTCCCAATATTTTTAAGATGCAGAATTAACTCGTGTTTATACAAGAAGAATATCCATAGATACAAAAGAAATTTGGAAATTACAAAAATTTGTCTCCAAAATCCTTTGGTATGTTCTCGTTCCTATATTATCAGTCAACTGAGGAATCAGCAACCTGATTCCTCAGTTCCTGAATTTTTTGGCACAATTTGTTAACCACACTCCCAGAATTATAGTTTCTTGGGCTATCATAAAAACATAGAAGCATAAGGTAAAAGCAATTGGTCGGGAATCTTAGAAAAATTTTGTTCTGATTAAATAAATGGATGAGAAAATTGCATGATTTAAATAAGTAAGATCCTTATCAATTTGAAAGAGAAAAATATGAGTATTGATGCTGCTTACTTCTAAATTAACTTTGAAAAGTATGACATACTCCATGATTTGATTTAAAATAAATAATAATCAAATACATTTGATGCATAATAGCATGTCTTGTTGTTTTTAATGTATTTGTTTTTTTACTTCATAATTTATTTTACTGTAATCAGTAGCCTCACTGGTGATACTAAAGAAAATAGGGTTGGATTGGAAAGATAGGTGTTCAGTGCAAAATTTGAATTTAAATCAGACCGCACGAGTAAGAGCTGCAAATGGGGAATCGGAATGGGCAGAGTTAGGGAGGGGAGTAAGACAAGGTTGTCCTTTATCACCATCTCTTTTTAACATATATGCAGAAGAAATGATCAAAGAAGCTTGGGATGAAATAGATAAGGAAATAAAGGTTGGTGGGGAACTAGTGAAGTCAGTAAGATATGCAGACGATAAAGCTATTGTGTGCGATTCGGAAAAGGGTTTGCAAATCCTAGTAAATGCACTAGATGATAAAGCAAAGGAGTTTGGGATGAAAATCAATGGAAGAAAGATTAAGATTATGAGGTTTTCAAAGGGAAAGAAAGCTAAGTTAACAATAAGGGTGGATGGGGAAAAACTAGAGCAAGTAGATCAATTTCCCTACTTGGGCAGCCTTCTTTCTAAGGATGGAAGATGTTCGACAGAAATTAGAAAAAGGATAGCATTGGCAAAGGAAGCTTTCATGAAACGAAGGGAACTGATGACAAAGGGACTTGATAAAGGAATCAGGAAGAGATTGGTAAAATCCTTGGTGTGGAGTGTAATGTTGTACGGGTGTGAAACGTGGACGTTGAGAAAAGAGGATGTCAAAAGATTGGAGGTTTTTGAGATGGCGTAGAATGGAGAAAGTTAGTTGGGTCGACAGAAAAACGAACGAGGAGGTTCTAGAGATGGTTGGGGAGAAAAGGGTAATGATTGATGTAATTAGAAATAGACAAAAGAAATGTGTGGGTCAAATATTGAGAGGAGAGGGATTGTTGAAGAAAGCGATCGAGGGAAGAATGCTAGGAAAAAGACAGAGGGGAAGACAAAGACAAAAGTTATTAGACGAATTAAGGGGTGGGATAAGTTACCGGAAATTGAAGGAGAGGGAATTAAATAGGGAATGTGGGGGCACATGAACCTACCGAAAGGTAGAACACTTTATATAAACAGTAGCCAATTCCTATAAAGCTTGTGACAATTCATAAGTAATGACATGAAAAAGATGAGACACGGCTGTTAATAAGTGATTCACATTAAAAATACTCCAAAAGCCGTAATTCACCAAGGTAAATAAAAATGAACACTTACCTCAGGGTGGTTCCACTGCTGCCAAAGGGGGGAGTCCACTGTCGCAGGGGAAGCACCGGTATCTGCAGCACTAGGCACTAGATACTAGTATTTCGGAACCCATGGTTCCATCTTCCTGACAGTCAGTCAGGATCAGTCCTGACTCTGCTACTGAAGTTTTTTGGAGACTTTTGGAGTATTTTTAATGTGAATCAATTCATAAGTAAAATTTTCAGATTCCATTTAACCATGCAAGATAAGTGTCAACTAATAAAAGATGGCTAATTATAATTTATGGTTAATTTTAACTTTCAGTTATATATAGTTATACATAGCAGTAAAATCTAAGCAAAAATAGATAGTTGAATCTTGAACTGGTAGTTAAAGAGATATCCTGGCTACCAAAATGAGCTCAAGATTTAAGTTGATGGTAAACTGCTAATCTTAAATAAAATAAGTAAATAATGAATTGTAAAGAACCGTCAAATGACATGAGATACCAAGTCCGACAAGGATACAGTAATCTGAGGCACATTATCTCTTCAAAGAGGGGTAAAGAATTAAATGCAAAAATTGTCACCTAATTCATGCGACTAGCCTCACCCATCCTCAGAAAATTACTTCAAGGTGCTTTGATTAGAGATTGCTTACAAGTTTCTTTCCCTCCCTAGTCCCTTCTCATCCACTTGTCTCTTGTTTTTTTTTCAGCCCAAGCAGTACAGGCCAGAAGATTTAATTGAGTTTCCATCATATTAGCATCCACCCATGAATTTTGTTTTCGTACAAAACTGCACCAATTAGTCCGATCTAGGATGGGTGGGAATATAGGAGTTAGAATCAGTACTAATTCAGATTCCAAATTTTAGAATTAAAAGGATGCAGTTATGGTAATGTTCATTATGGTTTCTAAGAAATTATATAATATTTTTGATGAAAACTTACTTTTTACGCATTCTGAAGAATTAAACACCCTTATAGTTCAATTTAGCCACACTTGCCGCCCTTGGACTCAAAAGGGTGGAAATTTAGACTTAGAAATCGGCTATAACAAGTACTTTTCCAATTTTCATTATAACAGACTTCTTATGTACTAAAATGTATAAGTAAATCAGGTTTTGTGTATAATTATAATGAAAATGATTTGAATCTTAAGGGGGGTCGATACCTCGAGACGGGATTTAAGTTAACGGCCGGCCAAAATAGTTCGCAAAACCTCCACCATCCGGAGGGAGAGTTTTCCCCTCGAATAGGTGGAATGGGAAGGAGGGGTGGAGGTGAGGTAGTCATTGTAAGTAAGATAATCGCCGTTCCTTCTGGGCTATAGAATGACAAATGGGAAAGACAAGGAAGACGAGATTCACTTGCCTTCATAAGGAAAACAAGCCCGAACAATACCCAAGTGCAACATAGGAATTCCCATACGAGCATATTTTAATCCTTGCGTACGCACCCAAATTGTTACGCGCTATAAGTACTCATTTACCTTCATCCTATTTTCCATATTTTTAAATAATAATACCACTAAATTCTCATCTCTTACAAATTATCTTCTATTATATATAGCTAACTCTCCGGATATCTATTATATATAGCTAACTCTCCGGATATACCTATATATATATATATATATTTATAGGGGATACGAATTCTGACCATGTTCCACAAGCGCCATCGACGTCAGATTTTTTTGACGTACTGGCCCTACACTCTAGATGCCAGAATAATGCAGACATCGACACTAGCTATCATGGGTTCGATGCCAGAAATTCCCAAAAATCGCAATTTTCCCATAAGAATACATTGCGCGGATTTTTGAAAATTATTTTGAGGCACTTATCGCTAAGATAGAGTAACCAAAATTTCGGAGGTTGAAGTTGAGGTAGTCTTCTATGCTTCTCATGGAAAAAATGTAGCCAAATGACAGTGAGTTCGACTCCAGGTGGGTCCGAAATTCTTCCATAAGAAATGCATTGCGGAAATCTTTTTAAATGCCTCCCGATAAGCTGGAAAGATAAGACCCGGAATGGTGACAGAGGCGTGGGACCTTCCCGATAAGATATTGAATCGAAACTTTGGAACAAGTAAGGATGGCACTTATCTAATATTATTTTGCTGTCTTCTCTCACGATCGGGTTCTTAGTTCGTCGCCAGGCGGTCTTTGGCGCGAAGTTTAAAATTTGAACTGAGGCAGTACTTGGTATGATACTGTATTCAACGGATAGCTTGCAGTATGCAAGCAACTTTTACTCGTACCTATATATATAGATATAGGGGATACGAATTCTGACCATGTTCCACAAGCGCCATCGACGTCAGATTTTTTCGACGTACTGGCCCTACACTCTAGATGCCAGAATAATGCAGACTTCGACGGCTATCATGGGTTCGATGCCAGAAATTCCCAAAAATCGCAATTTTCCCATAAGAATGCATTGCGCGGATATTTGAAAATTATTTTGAGGCACTTATCGTTAAGATAGAGTAACCAAGATTTCGGAGGTTGAAGTTGAGGTAGTCTTCTATGCTTCTCATGGAAAAAATGTAGCCAAATGACAGTGAGTTCGACGCCAGGTGGATGCAAAATTCTTCCATAAGAAATGCATTGCGGAAATCTTTTTAAATGCCTCCCGATAAGCTGGAAAGATAAGACCCGGAATGGTGACAGAGGCGTGGGACCTTCCCGATAAGATATTGAATCGAAACTTTGGAACAAGTTATAACAAGGATGGCACTTATCTAATATTATTTTGCTGTCTTCTCTCACGATCGGGTTCTTAGTTCGTCGCCAGGCGGTTTTTGGCGCGAAGTTTTAAATTTGAACTGTGGCAGTACTTGGTATGATACTGTATTCAACGGATGGCTTGCAGTATGCAAGCAACTTTTACTCGTATCAATAAATGTACATCAAGAGAATTTTTTTGCCCCGCGGTAATCCAACGACGTTACCCTTTTTATAACTTTCATCAGTTAAAGTATTTATCAACTGAGTAAAGATACTTTTTTAAATTCAACTTCTAGAAATTTACCACACAGCTAATTAAGCGGAGTTTTATCAGAGTTTTTTAACAAAAAATCCGTTTGCAGGCTGTTGGCAATTACATCGCCATGGGGGCATGTAAATCGATAAAAAAAATTTGTTTTCACTATTCGACGCTTGAAAGATGAAGCTAGGTTCCCATCAGCCCGTTTTTTGATAATTCAAACCATAATGGAGAAAAAAATAGAGGACATTGAAGAAATCGACCATTTTTTATGTAGATGCACTCGGTTATAAGTAAAGATACGAAAATTTTGTCGGATGGGAACCTAGCTTCATCCTTTAACTTTGAATTTAGACAATTTTCAAGATTCTAAGTTTTATAATAATCCTGTAATCGTGCAACGCGAGCAAGATGTACAGCGTTTTTTGCAAAAAGGAACTGGCGCTGCAATCCACTTCCCCTCATTTTCCCTCACACTCCTTTTTGACGAGGAATCAGTCAAGCGATGTGAGGCTGATAGCAGAGCCGAGTGTGGGAAAATAGCGCGCGAACTCGCCGATAATCTCTCAGCTTAACTCGAAAAAAATATCATTTACGAAGAAAGAGTAAATGGTTAGGTACGATGGACTTGTTCTGGATTTTAGGAAGGAATAACATCAATCTCTCCATCGCGCAGTGGGCTAGAATCGCAAAAAGCTGACCAAGAGGCCAGAAATGGTTTTTTAGAGTGCGGGTTCTGATACTTCGCCTTGATATTACAAATGATTAAATTTTAAACACCCGTTTGTCGTTTTTCGATATCCTGATGCGTTAAAAAGATACATGGCGTCAAATTTGAACAATTTTCACAGATATGGGTAGTCTTGGATTTTCCGGTTAAACGTTTAAAAGTTTGCTGCTATGTGGAGGGCTTAAAAATATACTTTTGGAAAAAACAACGATGCAATGACCTACAACGATTCTTTATCTTTAGATTGGTTGCAATTATCATCGAAAATGATATTTTGCTCATTCAAACAACAAAATGGCGGGTACCTTTTTCGGACAATTTTCGAGATAAAGTAAGAAATATAAATAGTAAAACGACCTTTGTGCATCGAGTCTCTTATACCACGTCATAGTCAGAAGTATCTGGATGTGGAATCCGAAGAAACTGTTTCAATTCAGGTGCCAACTTGGGAAGTCGATTTTTCGTAAGCGCGGCGCGGTCTGATCGCCGTAGAACCTCTGAATACAGTTTCGCTGTCTTTGTGGTGATATGAAGATGTTAAATTCTGGTTATTTATCCTCAAAACATATTATTATTATTTAAAACACACATTACTTTTATTTAAAATTTGAGTGGGATGGTTTTTTTAAATCAAGAAGGACCAGATATTTACGCATGTTTTATGAGTATAATTTAGCTTAGTTTAGTTTAGCCCTCGTCAGTTTTGATGGGGCGATTCACAAGTAAATGAATAACATTGCATATTTTCATAGGCGAACTTCCACGTTGCATCTCAATCAACAAGTATTCCTGCTTTCCTTCTGACGTATACATCAAATATCGCTTTCGTTCCTCTCGCCCTCAATGCCCATCATTCTATACCTAAAATTAGCAAAAACAAAAGCATGGGAGATCTTATCGCATTGATAACCGAAACTCTGGACGCTTGGTTGAGTACCCCCAACCACGTTCAACTTCCCCTCTTTACTATACTTACCCACTCCACCTTTTGCTAGAGGAAGACTCTTCCCCTCGAAAGCGGCGAAAAATCAAACTAATTCCAGTCTCGAGGTATCCACCTCCCTTAAGCGTAGTCATTAATGAGACGTAATTTATTTTCCCTATTTGTTCCCATAGATTTGGGTGGTTTTAAATCCTTATCATCATTTAAGGGTATGAAATTGATTTAATCAATGCAAATTAACATTTATAAATCAAGAAATGAAGTACACATGTGGAAAATTAGGAACTTTTATGTATTATGTAACTAACAATGTAGCAAGTTTCTTAATCGAAAATTAAGAAATAAGATAAGAAGAGGACTTTGAGTACTTACTAAAAACAATAGTTCAAATAGAGATGTTCTTATAACAATGTTACGTGTTTAAATATGCTATTGTAATATTAGTGCATGTAATTGTATTTTAGTTCATATGTATGATCTTTGTCTCACTTATAAAGTAATGTTAATAGTAAATATCTGTAAATAATGCAGTAATAGGTTAATGGCTATATAGAGGAGGCAACTAAAATTTTAAATTACCAGTGTGTATAATTCATAAATAGGGTTATACAAGAAGTGAAAAATTGCGACTTGGCCGGGACTCAAACCCGGGTCTCCCACTATTATTAGTCGCAATTTTTCACTTCTTGTATAACCTTGGGTTAGTCGCACAACTTAATGTGCAAAGTAAAAATTACATTTTCCATCGTTGTGTTAATTCATAAATATGTTGCGATATATGAAGGATTACAATAACATGATTAAATATACTTCATTTCCTGTACTCAAGGCTTAATTGACAAGCATTTTCAATATCTCTGGTGAGTATGAGGTCTGTTTATATAACTGATCATTAATGCTTTGCTTTTTAACATTTAATTACAAAGAGACTCATTTAAACATAGTTAAATGTGCACTGCACAATGGATGTCCTTGAAATAAATGGGAGTATATCAATATTTTAGATATCGTGTTATGCAATCATTCAATCTGATGTATTCATAAACATAACTGCACTTCACTTGGATAGCTGTAGATCTGCAATAACAGGTCACTAATTAGGCACAAATAAATAGATTGATACAAGATTTTTCCATTGATTTGTTACTATAATTGAAAGAGGAGAAATATTCAACATAGATTTAGAAGAATCAGGTACTCAGTGTGTTTATAGGCATAGTGAAGAAAAACAAGAGATTTGAATTTTGCAATTCCAGATTTTACCGGAGAGACAATTAGCGGTAGTGAAGGTCTCTCTATCTCATATCTCCAATGGTGAGATTGCTCTGCTTCACAATATCTCCATTTTATTCTCACAACATTATTCATTCAAAAGAGGAGCACTAGTGGAGAGAAGGACAGGAGAGATGACAGTTACACAGATAATGTAAACATTTTTGGTCAACAAACAAGGGGAATAACAGACTACAGTAGGTAGCAATGCATCTGGGAAACATCTTAAATAGTACCAAATGTTATGTGTTAAAGGGAGTGTGAGAAAACAGCATCTTCAACAAGATAGCGTCTTTTGCAGGAGTGCCTTAATCAGGTTTTACTGTAATCAACTTTGTTCTGAAATAGTAAAAGTTACTCTGTAGTTTGTTTAAAACTTTGCTTTATTTAACAATTGTTTGATTAACTTGGTTTGGCCATGATCTTCCTTTGGCCATAGATACCACAATGCAAATAGAAATCTTCCCAAATCACTGCATTTTGGCACAACACAGTCTACAATTAAATGAAATATTTTGTTCTCTAAGTGAATTACTGTATATTTATCAAATATTACCTAACAAACATGACATCCTTATTCACCACTTTTTAGAAACGTCCATATATTCACCATCTGGTCCCTCATATCCCTTTATTGGTGGAGTTCTCCGTGGGCCACTTAATTCAAAAGGAATCAGCTCTGAATCCAACTGTAACAAGCATTCATCCATTTAAAGCCATTTACTGCTATTCTTATAAATATGTGGATATTTATGTTGGACTGATACTAGAGAAATAAAAGTTGCACAGCTTTAAAAAATATTAAAGATCACTAAAGGTGATCTGAGAGCAGATCTACTTTCCATAGATCTAATGGTCTCTGGTTGGACCAAAGGCAAGTTAAGAAAATACACTCCCTGACCTACAACCATCTAAAGTTACATATTTTAACCCTTGTATATGAAACAAACTTTATCTACTTAATTACACACCTTGGAAATACATTTCTCTTATGTTATATACTAATGTATTTTAATTTACTTCTCTGATAAATTAATTCAAGAAATGGACATCAAATACAAGAGTTAGAGACATATTCTGACCCTCTCTAGTTTTTACTTGTATACCATTTGCTGTGGAGATAAAGTCAACCAATACATTCTTTAAATCAACATTTACTCCAACTAAAAATTATTTCATTTTAAAGATAATTAGAATAATAGCCATGTCTTTCAATGAAACTTGATGGAAATGAAATAACGGAGATTATTAATGACCAACATAAGGAGCATCTGCCAAAAATGACATAAAAGGGTTCCAGAGAAATATGTAAAATAAATTTCTCAGTTTACATATATATGTTAGCAAGAAGCATGAGGAAATGAAAAGAAATATGCCAATTCCACAGAAGATGACTATAGATCAATTATTTTAACATCACAGGTTTGCAAATTAATGGAGAAAATTATAACTGATCACATTCGTGTATTTGGGACGAAAATGATTAGCTGTACAACAGGCAATATGGATTCAGTTTGGGCTTCTCATGCAAAACACAGCTCCTAGGATTGGTACAAGATAATTCAGAAAATTTGGATATCAGGGAAGAAACAGATTCAGTGGTTATTGACCTTGCAAAGGCATTTGATAGAGTACCTCACGACAAACTAATTGTAAAGATCCATAATTAAAATATTGACCATCGAGTTATAGATTGGATACAACTCTTCTTGAAAAATAGAAAACAGAAAGTTAGAATCAGAGGTGTTTTCTCTAGAGAGACAGATATTACTTCAGATATTCCACAAGGTAGCTCTGGCCATTGCTATTCCTTATTTATGTGAACGACCTTCTAACCAACATTAAGTCCAAAATCAGATTGTTTGCCGACAAATATATATTATAGAGGGGTATAACGGAAGCTCACGATCGCAAACTTCTGCAGAATGACTTAAATCATATAGCCAAGAGGACTAAATTAAATGGGATTGAAATCAATACTAGTAATTGTATTAATATTAGATACTATATAAATGTATGAATACAAAATAAATGTATTAATATTCTCCAGAAGAAAGTCTATAGTATAGCATTGCTATTCTTTAAACAACAAATACATTAGTGTTGTAACCGAATGCAAATATTTAGGTATCAAGTTAACCAATATGTCTTAAATGGGGAAGGCACGTCGAGGACATTGTCACAAAGACAAATCTTCATTTTGTAATTAGGAATCTAAAACAGAGTGGGAAGGGAAAGGGCATTCAAAACATTGGTCAGGCTGATAATAGAATATGCAATGAATGTATGGGATTCCCACGAAACGGGCCTTATTAAAAAACTCGGAGTGCAAAGGAAGGCTGCTAAGAACATATTCGGCAAGCACCGGAAAGCCAAAGTGTAACTAAAATGCTAGCTCATTTTAAGTGGGAATCATTAGAGTTGAAAATAGTTAGATTAGCCCAATGTATAAAGCATGGAATTCCGTGGAGGGTTGGAGCGAACTTATTGCTAGGTTTAAACTTTCCAATTATGTTGGATATGGTTATCGTCACTGAAAAATCAAAGAATGAGAACAGAAAACAGATCATCATTCACTAACCAATACCTGAATTGCCTGCTGATAGAGATCTTCAGATTCCTCCCTTAATGCATCCATGGCCTTTTGTTGACAAAATATCACTCGATCAATCATTTGAATTTCTTCTAATCTTTGCTCACGTTTATACTTTGCCCAGGCTTTGAAAAGTAATGCCCTTCTTTCCTCCTCTTCCAATGATATCGGCACTAAAGTCCGCAAGCGTAACCTAAACAAAAATTTAGAATCCAGAATATATGCAAATGCTACCCTTACCTTATCAATAGCTATAGAATACTTACTCTCTTTCGTCGATAAGTTTCAGCGGTATTTCCAATTCATCGATCGGTTTAAATTGCCTTGCATTTTTCTCGAGTCTCCGAATCTGCTTCTCTATCCTTCTCTTTTTACGCTCTTCTCGTTGTTTCAAAATTTGAGGGTCAATTCTCTTCTTTTTCTTCAATGGCTCAGCACTACAAAGTAATCAAAATTAAGATGCAGATTGTACCAAAAATAGTCGTGGCTATAGACAATAGAAATATATTCTTACTTGAGATATGCTGTAGTTCTGAGAAGCAATGGGTTTGCATACAAGGATATACATCTAGTAGAATTTATGCTAGGTACACCAGGAAACAGATGTGATATTCTGTAGGTGAAAATACATCATTATTTCAAAATATCAAGAACAGAAAAATTTCTGATATTATAACAACAATAATTTTATTTACCGGCAGAGCCCAATTACATATCAGAAATGCAAGATATATAAAAACTATCAAAGTAAAAAGATCAGGTTTTCTGGTTATAACCAATGGGCAATGGAGATTTATAAGAGAGAGCAGTTCTGAACATGTAATATTACCACTTAAAATATTGTATAAAAATAGTAAGCCTAATTGCTTTCTTCTAGAGGAGAGAAGTGGTAATTGTAAGCAACTCATTAAACCCTCATATTCACCACTTTCTCCTTCAAGTTTAAATTTAAATGCAATCATCGAGAGGAATTTCCTCTGTATCTTCTCAAGTTGGAGATCATATTTTGAATAATAAGGGGTCCAAACTACTGACCCATATTCTAAGATGGATCTAACAACTGAAATACATAATAGTTTAAAACAGTTTATGTTTTTAAAGTCTTTAGTTACACGAAATATAAAACCAAACTTCTTGTATGCCTTTGTAACTACAGTCTGATGTGAAGTTAAAACCCAAGTTTTATGTCAAAAATAACTCCTACATCAGAAACAAATTGGACTCTGATTAGAGCCTTGTCATTAAGAATATAATCATAATATATGGGGGTCTTTTTATAAAAAGTTATTATACTACATTTATTAATATTTAAGTGCATGTAATTTGTATTTCACCAGCCAACAAGCCTGTTCAAACACTGTTGTAGCTCAGAATTGAAGTTGTTGATTGGATGTAAAATCCTCAGATCATCTGCGTACAACAGATATTTAATGGGTCTTAAATATAAATCAACATCATTTATAAATAAAAGGAACAGAAAAGGACCTAAATGAGATCCCTGTAGGATGTCTGATGTAGCAGTAAAAGTACAAGAGGTGGTATCAGCCAACTTAACTATCAATTTTGTTTGCTAAATATTTCTTAATCAGGGTAAGAACATTTCCACTTATGCCATAGGCTTCTAATTTAGATAATGGTGTTAGACGGTTGACTTTATCAAAAGCTTTTGTACAGTCAGTGTAAAGAGTGTCAACCTAACCATGCTGCTCTAAGGCATGTGATACAAAGTTATGAAAAACAAGGAGATTGGTAGTGGTGGACTTGCCAAAAGAAAAGCCATTTTGTTCGTCAATTAAAATTCTCCAAACTGAAGGGGACAATTTATCTAATAAAATACTTTCAAGAACTTTAGCCAGTAAAGGTTAGATGACAATAGGTCTATAGTTACTAACATCATGTCTATCACCACTCTCGAAAATAAGAATTATATATGCAGTCCTAAAACTGTCAGGAAAGCCATCCTGTTCAAGGTATTTGTTACAAAGAATAAATAAAGGATGCAACAAAGCTTAACGGCATTCTCAAATAAGAAAATGAGACAAGCTGCATGGACCTAGAATTTTATGTACATCAAGGGAATTTATTTCAACCATAATCTCGTTAGTAGTAATTTTCATATAACTGATATTAATGAAAGAGTTAAAATCGTAATGGGTCACAACATCTGGAGTATGGTTAGCATAGACTCCTGAAAAGTAATCAGCAAACAGATTGCAGATATCCTGTCTGTTATGAGAGATGCCATTATAATGCATTTCATTGGGCACTTTATTAGAGCTATGTAAATTATTAACACAGGAGCAGAATTCGTTTGATTTATGTTATTTTGAACTGAGTTCACGTAATCGTTGTAAAATGAACGAGTAAGAATCTTACATCTGGCTCGGAGAACATTGAATAGCATCAAGTGGTTTTATAGGATAGATAATACAATTTTTTGCTTAAAGGATTTCTTCATGTCAGGAGTACCCCATTAAGGGTAACTTTCACTATATATATATATATATTACTGGCGTAAAATAAGTACATACCTTAAAAATACAGTTGATAAGAATGAGGGACCAACCATAATTCGGTTTCAGATATTGCTCGATGGAATATAGTAAGCTCAACGCAATAAATAGGTTATAATTCAACTCATATTCAGGTAAGTTCAATGTTACAATGGAACACTTCCACAGTTGCACCTGAAATAGGATCGCCTTCCAAGAATCGCTATTGCGCCGATATTTATTCGTCTCTACTTACGATGCTGATACTCATTTCGAATTGCTGCTGTCGATGCTTTTCAGATTCTTGGCGCCAATAGTAACTTCTTGTTAAGCTATGAGAGGAAGATTTAGCAATGATGCGAAGCAGCAAATGACACTATAATCGCAATGAGTATCATCAAAAGCTCATTATTATTACTCTGCCGAGAGTTGAAACTATTTTGTGGTGTAGACATAAAACCAGAAAATATTCGTCAAGCTAAATTTAACCAAGCATCAAATGTGAACGTATGAGCATTAAAAACATGAAGATTTTGTAGCTTTTTGTCATAATTTAATTCATTGATATATGTGCCCGTCTAGGTGGAGATCTTTTGGCTTGTTTTGTACAGATTATGCCATAAGTTGGTGGAGAAACGATCTGACGCGTACGGTATAGAATCTTTAGGTATGTCTGCCAATACATACTCTTTAACAATAGGAGAGGCGGTCAGGAAAAGCCAAAAACCCAGAAGTTGACCTATTTTAAAATAACGATTGTTACAGAATCTCAAGTTATATTTGTGAAATGTTGTCTCTCTGCTTGGGGATACCAGAGAATGAAGTTTTACCATCTCCCTGCAAATGATGTGAGTGGAAGCCGAGAGCTTTTGATAGCTCTAGCCTGGTTGTTGGCGAAACAAAATGTTTTTGAAAAACTTATCAGCTGCAAGATATGGCTGTTTAAGGAAGAATTGAAAAAGTGTAAAAACAATGAGGTAATGCTTATCTTTTTCTTTTCGTGTTTATTTTAATACCCCTGGATTATAATTATATTAATTCTCGCATTTTCTTACATTTTATTCAGATTGCAAAGTCTTATTATAGAGAAACATCAAAAAGAATAAAATTTGAAGATGATCTCAACAAGACAATGCTACTTAGTGGAAAGTTGAAGCATAATTTGAATAAAATATTTCGTTTAAATCAACAGAGAATTCACCTGTTAAAGAAAGTAAGTAATCCTTGATTTCATCTTTTCCTCCGGTGTAGTATTTATTTATTCTGATTTTTCATTTAGTGTCATTCCAGAAAAATTAGTCTTCTTCCATCAATACAATTTAATATAAATTGTCTATGCCGCTTAGTGAATATGTTTATGATTAGTATTGGTGCTGTATTTTCAGAGTTGTCATTATAAATATAAATTACGTACTTTTTGTGCAAAAAGATTCAAAGGTCAAGTGAAGGGCTGCCTTATTTAGATGATCTGTCATTGGACGAGGCAAGGATCTTCTTTGAAGAAAGCAATGGATTGATAAAATCAGTGAGAGAGCTACAAGATATGATCAAAACACACCAAAAATGGGAGGAAAAGAGCTGTTTATTTTGGCAGTGGATGGTATGATATCTCAGAAGTATCAAAAGATATTTACAGTGAATATTTGTATAGACATAGTAAGGAATCAATTGATCCCGTGAGTATTGTGATACTATCTAGAATGTCAAGAACACACAAATCAAAGGGAAGAATGCACTTTTTTAACTTAGGTGACATCATTTTCAGTTCTCCATTAATGTCAATGCTCATTTCAATAGCTTGAGCATAATTTTTTAATTGCTTATGGTTATTTTTCTGGCCAAGTGCCATATCTTCCCTACATTTTGCCCCTTTCTTTGCTAACTAACCATAGCTACTTCTCCTTTTTGGTTATCATTCTCTGTGGATAATATCTCAGTTGCTCTTCTTAAATATCCTCCACTTTTACCCTAAATGCTTCATACAAGGGGGGGGGGGGCACCCGCATGATAAATGAACTTAAGTCCACTCTAAGTTATGATATTGACTCAACACATGCCATTTAGACTTATGCCAATCAGATGAAAGCTCCACTTTATGCACCTTATTAGCACAATAGATAACCACGGCATCTCCAACATCCGTGATTTTCACTGTTCTATTGCTCCGATTAAGGACTAAAAACAATTTTCAAAAATTCGCACGAATGACCGCCTGGCGTCGAACACAGGACCCGATCATGGAAGACAATGGCATACTAATGTTAGATAAGTGCCACGAAGACGTGTTTCAATGCAAGCAAGCTACTTTTACTCGTGTGTGTGTGTATATATATATATATATATATATATATATATATATATACATACATACATACATACATATATATATATATGTGTATAGTCCCAGCCAAGTCACAATTTTTCACTTCTTGTATAACTTAATGTCTGAATGATTCTGGTGGCTAAAGAATTGGGCCAGTACATTGTAAAATTTCATGTTGATGGCACCTGTGGAACATGGTCTATCACCTATAGATATAGGTCTATCCGGAGAAGCATCTATATATAATAGATATATTTGTTTCTGCAGATATTCTATTCCAAGAAAATAGTTTTTTTGTAATTCTCAAAGAAATGAAAGATGATCATTTATACATATTAATTCCTTGAAATAATTGAAGACACATTTTTTATATTGCACAAGAGGATGCACTCTAAAACATTGTTCACTGTCATGTTACTGACAACTCATATGTCCCTTTGGTGAGTTTAGTTTTCCTAAACCTTAGCTTTCAAATTAACGACTTCTCTTTTTAAGAATAGTTATTTATCAAACTTTTATCTATGGAATAGATCCATGTGTGATACAAATCTTCTACTGTGAATGTAATGTCTTCCCTCATTAATTATATTTTATTTTCATACCTGATTAGTTAATCATAGATGTGGTCATGAATTATTAGTACGTAATTCCTTCATTTCAATCTTCAAGTAAAAATAGTTTTATATCTCTTTATATTTGATTCTGAGCAAATAGGATTTATGTACGTTTTCTAGAGTTAATTGGCAAATATTTACCAAAATATTATTAATTTCAAAAGTACTTACAAAAAAAGTTTACCTCAGTGTATACCATAAAGCGAACCAAGCAAATTCCATTTCCACAACCTATATTGTTGTGGTAGCAACTGTCCTAACTGAATGCTTTAAATTTCAAGTCAATTGGGAAGGTCCTCAAATATAATTCTGTATTCTCCATCTGATTGTATGACAGAATGCAAATAGTGCCCTGATGTCATAGCATCAAGGAAACTGCATTTGTAAACCATATGCTCACATTCCAGGATTTCTATCTTCCTGGGAAATGCCTCCTAAAAGTATTTGAATTTCCCCCAGTAGATTTCATATGAGAGAATTGAGACTGTCTGGCATTAAACTCAGAACCATTTCATGAGGGGTGATTTCAAAATAATATTAGATAGAGACAACTCTGACCGTTTCCAAAGTTTCAGGTGGATATAATTTTAGGAAGGTTCTAAAATAAGATTCCAGTATCCACATTTGAAATGTAGGAAGGAATGCAAATATCACTCTGGAATCAAAACATTGTCATAATAATTGTATATTAATGATTAATACTATGGGAAGTCCCTCAAAACAGGTTTTGAAAATTTGCACAATGTATCATTAAGGGAATGTTTGGTGCCTTCTGGCATTAATCTTCTGTTTTTATTAACTTGTTGACTGACTGTGACAAATTATCTCATCATACACTGTTCAGGTGATCCATGCCATTTCATCTATATTATATTATAAGCACAAGAAAATAGATGATAATTTTCAATATTGCTATACATCTTATAAATCGTTTAAACAATCTAAAAATTAAATTTTAAAGTTTACTTTTATAATATCAAAATTTATGTATAGAATTCTATATCATGGAAAATATTTGAGCCAATGTATAAATTTTCTATATTTTAATTATATACTTTATAGTATTACAATTTATTTCAGTTATTAAATATATTTTTTCTGTTTATTATACCTTGAATACTTTTTCTATATTTTACACTCAATTATGAATACATTCTATCATAAAAACAATATATTGATGAGACTGATTTACATTTGTACAAAAATTTGTTTAAACAATTATAAACTACAAAATGTTTCTAACAGATAAAGTTAAGAAAAATCCTTTCCATATGAAATCAATCATAAGGTTCTAGTTGTAGCCAGTCAATGGGTTTTAAAGACTGATATCATCTGAAAATGTCTTCCTTACAGGAAACAGTGCTCATGGAGGCAACTCTCAACTCTTCAGGATCTACAAGTAATCCACATTATTTGAGTGACTTCCTGCGAGTGTTAATCACCAGACTCAATGGAAAGCTAACTTCCACCGAGAAATCATCTGGATTTGCCAACACAAACGTTGTTCCATGCTTCTCAACTCAACGAAACAAAGCTGTGCAATTGAAAATTCTCAAAAAGTTGCTTTCTGCTCATTTAAATTGTTCCAAAACAGCTCTCAAAGAAGTGAAAATGGCTTTGCAGGGACAAATAAAAGCTATTGTTTACAATATGACAAATACTGCAATATTTATTTGAGTCTCTCAGTCTTTGAGGATAAGTAATTTTGGAATTTAGGAAATTGATTTGAAGATGTACTTTGCATGGATTTGTCATTTGAAGCTGTAATTGATGTTTTATTAAATTTTGTATTTTGTAAATTATTTTTTATTTTGTAATTTTGAGTATATCCATTTTAAGTGGAAGCGTGATTAATGTTTTTACAGTTCATAATCAATGAAATCTATTTCCTTAATCACTCAAAAAAAGTCATATCATTTGAATCTGGTGTAGTTGCTTGTATTTTTTTCTATAAATTAAATATGTTTTCTGTTCTACAAGAATATGATGAATTCATTTCCTACCCAAGGCAGCAGCACTAGTACAATGCTCTACATTGGAATTTGCTGGGCTGCACCCTCATGGAGTTTACAAATAGCACTCATGAAAAGAGACTGAGTGTGGGAGCTGCATACAAATATAACATGCTATACAATATGAAAAGTTAATTATTTAGCCACTGAATATTATTTCCAAGCTATATAGCAAAAAATATATTAATAAACAATGAAATATAATGTGATACAAAATAGTTCTAACAACAAAAACAAATTAATGTAAAAATTATGCAATACTAATTAAATTTTAAAAAAGAATCAAGCAAATAGAAAATAAAAACATGAATAAACTGAAAAATATGTATACCTACATGTATCAAATATAAGAAACAAAAAGGAACTAGTTGCTGTAAGATAGAGAATATAAACAAATTACACCTTTTAAAAATTTATTCATTAAGTCATCTATCTTCTTCAAATGTTTCCTCTACCATAAATCTTCATCAGCCATTTTCAATCTGATGTCAGATGTAGACCCTCCCAAGAGCTTAATGATTCTCTCTATTCTGAGCTTCTCTTTGCCATGTCAACCCTAAGTACTTAATGGCCTCTCTGTTCCATTGGTCCTTTGGCCTTCTTGGTCTTTCCATATCTCTTGGTGTCCAGTTCAGATCTGCTCTTGTCCAATGGTTGTCATTTCTTCTTGCCTAACTAACTAGAGAAATTCTATTTGGCAACAAAATTATTTCATTTTATCATTCTCTCCAATGTTCAATGAACAGCAAAGACAATACTTTTTTAATACCCTTTTGAACTATGTATACATCTGCAACAAAATTACCTTAAGTAGAAAATCAAATTACCTCATTTATTGTTAAAATCGTTTGATATCATAAAATTACAATTATTGATAAAATTCAACCTCATCTTCAACACATTCAACTAACAACATCAAATTGGCTCATAAAGAACATATTTTGATAGTTTATAACTCATAATAAATCTCTGTAATATTTTCTAAATAAAAAGAGAAAATTACCAATCCTACTAGCAGTATGGATTACCCTGTGAAGATGTTTACATTCTCAACAAGTTGAAGTTGATTTTCAAGGGGTTAGATTAAAAATAGGCATTAATATAGAAGTTAATGATATTCATAAAGAAGAGAATCTAATATATATTAATTAAGTAAGAGGGGCATGTTATCCAAAATTAAAATTTTCAATCTTTTAATAGTTCACATAATTTGGAATGGAAAACTATAATCTACGATAAGTAAAACTTGATGGAATTTCATACTTCTTAAACTTTTCACAAGTTTGTACAATGGTTCTTTTTAACTTAATTTTGCAATAGAAGTAGAACCTGAAAGTCTAGCTAGTTAATAAACTTTTCCTAGATGATGGTAAATTATTTCCTAGACACCAATACTGAAAACTGTTTGCAACTGCAAATGTTAAGATTTCAGAAAAATTACTCCAGTTCATATGGTCCATACTGCTTACGTATTCTTTCAGGAAAATGCATGTAATCACATTTATCGTCAAGAAAGCTGCTTGTTTGTAGCCTCAACATTTCACAATATATCATGTATTTTGTAAAAATTCTCACCATATCAAATAAACAATGGTATTCCACAACCAAAATATGATTATTAGTGAAGTTTTCCATCTTTTGGTTTTTGACTTGGTTTTGTAAGACTATTCTTTCTAATTCAATTTTTCAAAAGAAACAGCCTGCAAGTGAAAACAGTGAACTTTGCAAGTATTTCTTATAAGTATGGAGTCAAACTGAGAACATTGAGGTGAATAAAAAGGAGCCTATTATCTGTGCAGGGAGTACCTTTAACATTCTCTAGTTGAATGGTGGTTCTCTAGCTTATAGCAAACACATAGTTTTTTACATTATTTATAGGATTTGAATGCTGGAAAATCATTAAATTTATTCTCATATGGTCATCAATGGCACATTGATTTACTGCCTTAGCTTCTTTACAGTTTACTTGCTCATACTTGAATTGCATAAAAGGAAGAGCCTATGAATATTCAATAAAACAGAAATTCCTATGGTTGAATGAGGAACTACTTCAGGAAGACCATGAGCAATGCTAAGTTTTCTGGAAA
This sequence comes from Pachydiplax longipennis, assembly GCA_036926295.1. Lineage (NCBI taxonomy): Eukaryota > Metazoa > Arthropoda > Insecta > Odonata > Libellulidae > Pachydiplax > Pachydiplax longipennis. The sequence goes on from JAVFKF010000060.1 coordinate 72,785, forward strand.
ATAAAAAATCTTGCATTGAAAAATTCCTGTTCATAGGCAAAAGATTCATTTGTTTAAAAAATGATAGCCAATTACGAGATTAGTTGGTTAGATTACCACCAGAAAACTGATGTATTTCAATTGAAAATGCAAACCAGTAAGAGATAAGGAGATAAGTAGTAATAATTCATACCTTTATTTGACCAAACAATAACAATAGCACATTACACAAAGGATGCTGGATAATAACAGTAAAATGTATTAAAAATAAGCTATGGCACATCCTTGTGAAATACCTCTTAGTGGCATCTAATGTTGGAAGTATTCTCATATATGCCCCCCTTCTTTCAATTTGGCCACAAGGGCATCTACATCTGGCAGAATGGCGCCTGCCTGGCGTTTTGGAGGATCCTCCACACTCACCACTTCTATGCGAGCAGAGGTGTCCACACCCAAGTCTTTTGCTGTCACCTTCTTTATTGGTTTCTTCTTGGCTTTCTGCAGTTGGAAGTCCATTATTAAAATTCACTTTTTAACAATTTATCATAAGGAAAGAGAGTTGATAAGGTATGAATTTGGTGGCCAATTGAGCAAACACAGGTATTTAATTTAAAACATGAAATGTAAGAGCTCTCTCCTACATATTTAAGGCAACAAAAACTACACAAGGGGTGTCAATTGCTATTTTTAGTGGGGGAAATATTAGCCAGAGAGGGGTTGCAGTAGTGTATATAAGTAGATAAGTGAGTATACTAATGAAATAGAGAAGCTGAAAGAAATTGCGAGGGTCGGCCTATTATATCATAAGATGAAACAATTAAAAAATAGGAAAATTGGCAATGGAGGTAAGCAGCCAGGGGATTTTACTAAGTCTATTATGATTCTGTAACAGAAAAAGAGTAATGCTATGGAGTTCCAGGATTATTGCATAATTAGTTTAATACCTCATGCAACAAAAGTAATTCTAAGGGTCTAAATAGAAGAATTAAGGGAAATATGACCTACTGAACATATAGGAAATGACCAGTTCAGTTTTCAAAGAGGAAAAAGGAATGTATTTGGGGTAATGAGGGTACTTCCAGAACAAAGCTTGGAAGAAAAGAAGGATGTCTGTGCATGTTTGGTTGATTTTGAAAAAGCCTTTGATAGCATACAATGGCCAAGAATTGGGTTGGACTGGAATGATAGGAAAGTCCAAAATATGTACTTAAGTTAGACCACAAGTTAGGCTTGCCAATGGAGAATTAGAATAGGCAGAGTTAGGGAGGAAAGTAAGACAAAGCTGTCCTTTATCACCACTTCTGTTTAATACATATGCAGAAGAAATGGTTGAAGAAACTTTAGATGAAGTAGATGAGGGAGTGAAAGTTGGCGAGGAAGTAAAGAAGTCAGTAAGGTATAAAAATGACAAGGCTTTTGTGTGCAATTCTGTAAGGGGTTTTCAAATCTTGGTAAATGCACTGGCAAGGGAGTTTGGGATGAAAATAATAGTAAGGTAAACTAAAATACATAGGTTTGCCAGGGGAAAGAAAGCTAAATTAACAATAATTAGACGCTTCTGAGATGTGGGTATGGCGTAGAATGGAAAAAATAAGCTGGGTCGATAGAAAAACAAACTAGAAAGTACTAGAGATTGTGGGGGAGGAGAGGGTTACAATTGAAGTAATTAAGCATCAACAGAAGAAATGGGAGAGTCAAATACTGAGAGGGATTGCTAAAGGTTGAAGCAAAAACGCTAGGTAAAAGACAGAGGGGAAGGTAAAAACAAAATATGTTAGATGGCTTAAATTGTGGGTTAAGTTAACCAAGAAGTGAAAGAGGGAATGAATATTGGGAATAGAGAATGTGACCTATCAAAAAGAAACACACTCATATTTATTTGACTATATTTATTTTTACTTGATATTTAAACATGATATTGTTGATACGCCAATATGATATTTTCCTCCACATCATGTGTCATTTATTCCTAAACTAATTACTTGTAAATATATGTGGAAAGACTATGCTAATTATATATATATATATATATATATATATATATATATACATATATATATATATATATATATATATATATATATGTATATGTATATATATATACACACACACACACACACACATACAAGTAAAAGTTGCTTGCAAACTTCAAGCTAATCAGTTGAATGTAGTATCATACCAAGAAAGGCCTAAAAAAATTTTCAAACATTCCTGTAAAAGACTGCCTGGCGTCGAACTTAGGACCCCATCAAGAGAGACAATTGTATACTAATGTTAGTTATGTGCCATTCTGAACTGTTCCTAAGTTTCGATTCAATATCTTATCGGGAAGATCCTACTATAAAATTCCATTAACCACGCTTGAAATGTATGGTAGAATCGGAATTACACTCTTGCATCAAACCAAGGACCATTAGAGAAACGGTGAGCCACGTAAAATAATGTTTTCAAACGCCTCTGTTCCCATTCCGGGTTTTATCTTTCCAGCTTATCGGGAAGGCATTAAAAAAAATTGTCGAATATTGCAGCAATGCATTTCTTACGGAAGAATTCCACTCCCACCTGGCGTCGAACTCATGGTCACTTGGTAACATTTCTTCCATTGGTACTATAGAAGACTACCTCAACTTCAACCTCCGAGATTTTGGTTCCTCTATCTTACCGATAAGTGCCTCAAAATAATTTTCAATAATTCGCGCAATGCATTCTTACGGGAAAATTGCTATTTTTGAATTTCGAACCCATGACACCTAGCATCAAAGTCTGAATTTTTCTGGTATCTACAGAATGGGGCCAATGCATCTTAAAAATTTCACGTCAACAGCACTTGTGGAACACTCTTAGAATTTGTATCCCCTATATATAGGTATATCCGGAGAGTTAGCTATATATAATAGATATATATATATATACGAGTAAAAGTTGCTTGCATACTGCAAGCTATCAGTAAAATGAAGTATCAAACCAAGTATTGCCTCAAAAGAATTTTGAAAACTTAACGCAAAAGACCACCATGCGTCGAACTAAGGACCCGATCGTGCAACACAATTGCATATTGATATCAGATAAGTGGTAATCTGACCTGTTCCAAAGTTTCAATTCAATATCTTATCGTGAAGGTCCTAAAATAAGATTGCGCTATCCCCCTTTGAAATACATGGTAGAATAGCTCAGGCATCGAACCAAGAACCGTCAGAGGATCGGCGAACAGCGTATATGAAACATATGAATTGCTTCTATGTACATTCCATATTATACCATTCCCAGTTATCAGGTAAGCATTAAAAGTAAATGTCATAATTGCCCGCCATGCATTTTATACCGGAGAATTTTGCACCCACTTGGCGTCGAACTAACGGTCATTTTGTAACATTTCTTCAGTTAGTATAATAGATAACCATCTCATCTGCAAACCCCGTAATTTATATTGCTCTATCGCTCCCAGTAAGGACTCAAAACAATTTTCGAAAATTCGCGCGAAAGACCGCCTGGCATCGAACACAGGACCTTTTCATGAGAGAAAGTAGCTAATTAACATTAGAGAAGTGCCTTTCTCACTAGTTCCAAAGTATCGATTCAATATCTTATCGGGAAGGTCATAAAATAAGATTCCGTTATTCCCATTTGAAATGCATGGTAGAATCGGAATGACACTCTTGCATCGAACCAAGGACCACTGTAGAAATGACGAATAACATGAAAGAATGTTCTCAAACGGCTCTGTCACCATTCCGGGTTTTATCTTTCCAGCTTATCGGGATAGATTTTTAAAAAATCATCCAAGATTTCACCAATGCATTTCTTACGGAAGCATTTCGAACCCACCTGGCGTCGAACACACGGTCATTTGCTAACATTTCTTCCTTTGACACTATGGAATACCATCTCATCTTAAACACCGTAATTTTGATTGCTCTATCGCATCGATAACGGTCTCAAAACAGATTGCAAAAATTCGCGCAAATGACCGCCTAGCGTCGAACTCAGGACCCTTCTGTGAGAGAAAATAGCGAATTAATATTAGAAAGGTGTTATTCTGACTTCCTCCAAAGTTTCGATCCAATATCTTATCGGGAAGGTCCTAAAATAAGATTCCGTTTTCCCCGTTTGAAATGCATGGTGGAATCGGAATGACCCTCTTACATCGAACCAAGGACCACAAGACGAACTGTGAAATTAATGAAAGAATGTTTTCAAACGCCTCCGTCGCCACACGGGGTTTGATATTTCCAGCTTATCGGGAAGGCATTGAAAAAAATTTTCAAAAATTGCAGCAATGCATTTCATATGGAAGAATTTCGGACCCACCTGGAGTCGAAGTCACGGTCATTTGGCAACATTTCTTCCATAAGAACCATAGAAGACTACCTCAGTTTCAACCTTCGAGATTTTGGTTCCTCTATCTTAACGATAAGTGCCTCAAAATAATTTTCAAAAATCCACGCAATGCATTCTTATGGGAAAATTGCAATTTTTGGGACCTTCTGGCATCGAACCCATGACACCTAGCATCGATGTCTGCATTATTCTGGCATCTACTGTGTGGGGCCAGTAGGTCGTAAAAATCTGACGTCGACGGCGCTTGTGGAACATGGTCAGAATTCGTATCCCCTATATCTATATATATCTATATATCTATACGAGTAAAAGTTGCTTGCATACTGCAAGCTATCCGTTGAATACAGTATCATACCAAGTACTGCCTCAGTTCAAATTTAAAACTTCGCGCCAAAGACCGCCTGGCGACGAACTAAGAACCCGATCGTGAGAGAAGACAGCAAAATAATATTAGATAAGTGCCATCCTTACTTGTTCCAAAGTTTTGATTCAATATCTTATCGGGAAGGTCCCACGCCTCTGTCACCATTCCGGGTTTTATCTTTCCAGCTTATCGGGAGGCATTTAAAAAGATTTCCGCAATGCATTTCTTATGGAAGAATTTTGCATCCACCTGGCGTCGAACTCACTGTCATTTGGCTACATTTTTTCCATGAGAAGCATAGAAGACTACCTTAACTTCAACCTCCGAAATTTTGGTTACTCTATCTTAACGATAAGTGCCTCAAAATAATTTTCAAAAATCCGCGCAATGCATTCTTATGGGAAAATTGCGATTTTTGGGAATTTCTGGCATCGAACCCATGATAGCTAGCGTCGAAGTCTGCATTATTCTGGCATCTAGAGTGTAGGGCCAGTACGTCGAAAAAATCTGACGTCGATGGCGCTTGTGGAACATGGTCAGAATTCGTATCCCCTATATCTATATATATATATATATATATATAGGTATATCCGGAGAGTTAGCTATATATAATAGATAGGTATATCCGGAGAGTTAGCTATATATAATAGATAATCCCAAACATTGTTATTATATACTTATGCATTTAAACTATACATTAAAATCCCTACATAACATCAGTGTACTTACAACAGTATTAGATTGCACATTTTAACTATAACAAGATTAAATTATTAATTAGGAGGATTACATCCTCCAATGACTCCTCCTAATAATTTACACCAGATATATTCTATAATTACTGTTGCTATATAATCACATGTTACATTGTTCCTTTGATAAGTCACATGTCATTTCATACATTTCTCTCACATTCATACAAATAAATTTTCATAATAACTTCAAGCATCTATGTTTAAAATCTTTAATCAATTTAGGTAAGGGCTTGAAGGAATCTTCAGATAACATGTTCCATTACCTTACTCCTCTGCTAAGAAATGAGTATTTAGCCATATCTGTCCTTTATTTACCAAATTTTAACTTTCATCATGATTGCTGTGTGCATAATAATTTAGTTTTTCTAATCAGTAACTTAATTCCCTCCTTTTTTGCCAGCTTTTTTAATTGAAAAATCGCCACTAATCTGTTCACTTTCCTACTCTTTTCTAAAGTTTCTTACCCAAGAATTTCCAACATTTTCATTGTGTTCTCCTCCCTATTGTGTCAATTTTATAAATACCTAGCTATTACTAATAGAAATTAACCCCCTTGCTGCAAAGTTAAGATATATCTAAATGGACATTTAAAACCACTGACTAAGACTTTTGTGAGTTATAATACAATGGAATAAAAGTCAAAATATATCTAAATTATAGTTGGACAACCTTAAACTTTTAAATTATAGATTTTGATTTTTCAGCAGATTTTTGAAACTTTCACAGAACAACTCTTGTAATACATTACCACAGTGAAAGGGTAAAACTGGAGTCGAACTCTATCATCAAAACAAAAAAAAAAAATTATAGAATTCCTTTCTATGAGGCATGCCTCATGATCCTTGGATGATTTGTTTTACTTTACATTTGAAAATGAAAAAAGAAACAACATGCAACCAAAGACTAATGGAAATAAAGTCTAATACCTGCATGCCATCATTTGTTTGTTGGTTTGCATCTTTTGTAATTCCTCAAGTTCTTTCCAAAAATGCACACCCAAAATTATAATCAGTGAATTTTCTTCTTAACTCACTAAGATATGAGTTTACTTTCCCTGTCTGGCATAAGTTGAAAAATTCTAAGGGAAGTTGATAATTCACCAACACAATCAAACTGCACCACAAAATAATAACTTAAGCGATATCCTTCCTAGATATGTGCCTGCTGGTATAATTTCCCATTTCCAAATAGTGTCGAACATTTACTGTGATTTTTATTTACTTTCAATTTATTCTTTCATCCCAGTGAAAAAGGACAGATGCTTTACGATATTTTCAATATTAGTAATTTGTTTACAACAGATTCATTGTTTTAAATTTCATTTCAAACTTTTGCAGGCTCTATTTCAATTATAAAAGAATAAAATAAATGGAATCATTGTACAAAACTGAGACATAAGAAAGATTTTCTATAAAGGTAAGATTTTATTATTCTTACTATTGTTATAGATCTGATTTCAATGTGTTTGAATGTCTAGTGTTTACACCCTCTGCCACAGGCCGAAATGCAGCTAGCAGTTTATTAATGAAGATACATAAAACTATTATGAGATTTGAATTATTGCACACTGTGCATATATGAATGTATAAATTTGCAATTGATTTGCAATTCGTGTGCAGCCTGATTGTGGTCTTCCAATTTAGAAACATTATACAATTTTGCCTTCCATCTTTTTTAATCAATTAAGTTAGTTTCTGCTCTCTTACAGACATTTGTAAATATTCATTTCTCAATTAAATTGAATGGAACAATTTACTCAAAGAACCTTTCCCCATTCCTGCAATGTATTCATGAAAAGAGTTAAGAGAAATTTGTAAATAATATTGTACATTGTAAATTAACTCTATAAAAATTTGTTTTCCTAGGAAAAACATTGAAATTTTATCAGTAAATTTGCTTAGATTTTTATTGAAATAATCTAGCAGTTGTTGATGATCATTGTATGCCTTCAGGAGGTATACAAGTCAGGGATAAAGCACCACCAGGCATAAAGCCTATGATAACAATAAAGACTGGAGCTACACTTCAATTATATCTGCCATTTGCCTGTATTAATATTTCTAGACCTGCAACAAGAACTTGCATTACCAAAATAAGCAAGCATATAATGAAAATAATAAGTGTTTCTAAACTTGAAAACTCTATCGAAAATACTATTAGCATTAATAAAAATCAGTAGTTAGACTTGGGAACTGAAATATAATGCAATAATTACAGGTGGATGAATTTCATTAAGAAAACCAGTTTCTAAACTGCAAGAAAGAGGACGTTAGACAGTTATGACTTATTTTAGAGAGTACAAGCAAAGAATCAGATAATTATTCCTCAGAAGCAAAAGATGAAGAATATGAAGATAAATTGAACAGTGGATGCAAGTGACATTAATCTCAATGAATACACTAGGTGAATACAATATTTTGTGCAGTGCTAACTGCACAAGGAAATGATAAATAAAATGGATTAACTACAAGGTTCATTCAATTGAAAACGAAAAAATCAGAATTACAGAAGCAGAATAATATAAGAGAGTTGATACTTAAAAAAATAGAATAGATGTTTGAATTTGATTAAAAGCATAAACTCTAAATCTCATTCTTGCTAATTGCTAAAGATAACTTAAAGGCAAATCTTATTAATGGTCAAACCATACAATCAAATTTATTAATGGTGAAACATGATCAAATAACAATGTTGGTGGAAAAGCAAAAAATTTTGCAGCAATGGAAAAGTTTCAAAGTCTCTTCTGAATCAACAGAACCGTCATGCTTAGTGCCTCTTTGCAGTAAGGGAATGTTACTACACAATCACCATCATATTATAATATATAATCAATTTATGAATAGCTTTTAAAGAAAAAAAGGAAACAAACCATAATATTTGGAAGAGTAGCATATCTTGGCTCATTGAGACGCAAATCAGCACTCACAACCGCTGGCATTTTTATCTTTATTGTTTCCAGTCCTCCATCAATCTCTCGGGTCACTGTCAGACCTTCTCCACTCTTCTCTATCTAATGAAACAGAAAACCATTTTGTTGCCACATCTCAACAGTGATTACACATTATTAATGAAGCAAAGTACATTGCATTTAGAATATACCTTAAAAAGGGAATCACAATACTCACTTCAAATACCATTGGAATAAAGCAATAAAATTCGCTAGTTAAAACTACCTAAAAATACACATAATCTGCAGGATCTATTGCAGCCCACTTGATGACTCAGCTATTACTTTTTTCCTTTTCCTTCTTAGGTAGCACTTTGAAATGAAAAGAACAGTGCCAATTCCACTGAAGAGTTTTTAATTGAGACTCTTTGAAACAAAATTCATCATTGGTTAGAAGAAACATTCTTTTTACCAGTCAAAATTAAGAAATCTTCTGTGGAATTTGCATAGTTTTCATTTTACCTACTAGAATTCCACAAAGTTGTGGCTTTCATCACTGAATTTCCTCCTGACGACCATTTTTCGGAAAATGGCCATCATGGCCGAAACCAGTTGTAAATAAAAAAGTTTATGAAACTTGCTAAGTTTTGCTCTTCTTACTTGTTCAGAATGGCATTTCACGAAGTACAGCCATGTCAGATTAACGAATTTCCTCCTTTTTCTCACTTTCCCTCTTAATTTTTGCCATTTTTCTTTTCACAATTCCCTGCCCCTAATTCTGCCTTTTTAACCTATATTAAACATTTTGAGGTATTTCAACCGTTCAATAGGTATTTTTAAAGATTTCTTGTTGACCTACATTTCAAACCAAAATCTCTGTGAAACAGCAAAACAGGCCAACTAACAAATCTTTTTTTGGTCCCTTCAATTCTGATCATAGGTATTTCAGGGATGCTGACTCTAAAAATGTTATCTAACATGCTTGGATATAAGCAACTATTTTCATCGATTTAACATTAAAATAAACTGACCTATTTTAATTCTCTGCATTTATGGCATAATATGAACTGGCTCTAAATCTATGTACATATAAATAAATCACACCATTCAATATGTCACCAGACTGTATGTGCTTCAATACCATAATACACAACATGCATTTTGTAAGTTAAAAGGTATTGACTGGTAATTGGTGGAAATTAATTTTAAATCAAATGAGAATTAAAAGTTTTACTTTCCACAATTTTACAAATACAGGCAACCATGGTTTCAGTGTGACATTACACCAAGGCTTTAATATAACAGCTTTTTTAAACCACTGTGCTGTTAGACAGGTGCCTGAAGATGGTGTAATGCCACACCAAAACCATGGTTGCTAGTAATTGCAAAATTGTGGAAAGTAAAACTTTTAATTCTCATTTGATTTATAAATTTTGTAAATCTAAAGAGTTCTACTCTAGGCTTCAAGAAGACTGTATTTGGATATCTTTTGCAGCATATGTGTTGAGTACACAACCAAGAGAAACAGAAAACTTATTTTTGAGATCATAAGAGATCATATCATCAAATTAAGTAACATATACCATGTTAGTTAATTTGGTGATAAGCTCAGACATCAAGGTTAGTTGTGGGTTTCTGATATTGCATGCAAGACATACAAGAAGCATTTACAATAGTCAACAAATGGCAAAAGAAGTTTCCTGAAATTTGATATACTAATGTTTTGGAGGAAGTCTAAAAATCATACTATTGATTTTCATTCTTCTCCCGTGAACATCAGTGGTGAGAATGACAAAATCATACAGCAAATATACATATTTAGAATCAATTAGATGTCCACATTATTATGGAATTAATTACATTTAAGGTAAGATTTACATTTGGACGATTCCTGGTTGATGTAGTAGTGGGACCTCTAATTGGAGTACCTGTTATCATCATTTCATCACTTAGCTGAAGACTTATCTTTCATGTTTGATACAAGAGAAGAGAACAAAAATAACTGTGATTTTGAAAGTACTATACATCAACACCTGATATTTTGATCAAAATTAAATGAACAATCCAATTAGAGAAATCAATCTCTCCAAAAAAAATTTCTGAATTTCCTGTCTCTCCATTAAAATAAACTAATTTACTTCTTCCTGGGACAAATATTTCATTTCATAGTCAGCAAGAAGAAGATTTGCTGTTTTTCTTCAGTATAAAAGAAAATCTACCATTTTGAAACAGTGTTAGATGTCTTCTCAAGAAGTTAGCTCTACCAGAATACAAATTATATGAATGATGACTTTTCATTGTCAGCTCAAAATGAAGTTTAAAGTGTGAATTAGTCACTCAATCTGTATAAAGGAAGTATGAGTAAATTTCTTTGGTGTTAGAAAAGATTAAGTTTTACACATTAATTTGCATTGATCTGAAGATGGTGAACACAAAGAATCTACTTTATATGGCTATAGGACAGAGCCAAAAGAGAGCAGTGGCTATGGAAAAATAGGCCTTTAAGGAGAGACATGCGACTTTATTTACTCAAGAGAGAACCTCAATGTCTTTTCATGTCAAGCTAGGCTCAAGGAAGCAAGCTCATTAAACAAATACAGTTTGTGTTTCTAGTATATCATGTACATTTCCCACTGTTACCAAACCAAAACAGAAAGAAGGAATTTTTGATGGACACAAACTTCTTGAATGGTAAATAAATGACTGATTCTATGAAAAAATTATATTTTGATAAGAAATAATAGGATTCAAGGTGATATAATTAAATTCTTTGATTTATAAGAATAAATAAAACATATCCAAAAAAGCTAATACTAGTAAAGTGAGTGTACATAGCTCATATTAAGATTACACTGTTTTTACAAAACTTGATTTGATAGCACAAAAATAATGCCATTTCTGGATTCATTGAATCTTCATAGTATCATCACATATCACAGGTTTTAAAAAACCACATATAAAAATCAAGCAACTAATTAGGGCTTATAAAATTGTTCAAGAGATTGTATTGCTTCAATTTAGGTGAATCTTAACATTCATGCAGGATAATATAGAATTCATGCATGATACAGGTAATATTAAAAGTGTGAGTATATTTCATTTACTAGGTAATTTAAAAATACAAAGATAAATATATATATATATATATATATATATATATATATATATATATATATATATATATATATATATATATATATATATATATATATATATATATATATATATATATATAACAGTAAATTCTTTTTATGATCAATTGAGTTTGCCATAACTTGTAGAACTCCATAACAGGAAAATACATAATACAATCACTTTGTAGATAGATAAAAATTGTAGAGCTTTACTAAGTGAATGTATTTTTTCCTGTAAATTCTTTTTGCCAAACACATTGGAAATGCTTAATTGTGATAACAAGTGGTATAGGCCATTCCACATTAAGTTGACAGTATTGTCCTTACGGCGAACGCTGTTGCCAAACGTACTCTCAGTCTACCTGCCTCGCGATTCCCGCGCCAAATTTGAATTGGTTTCCGGATGTGTTCAGAGAAACCACATTTAAAAGTTCCTAAAGTAATGTTTAAGAAAAGGACGGTATTTACACGCAATACTTTCGGTTTGCAAAAGATCAAAGTTATAAATACCATGTGAATATCTCGAAAATAGGTATTTCAAAGTATAATAATGGATTACTGGAAGGTAAATACTGAAAGGATACCATATCTTAAAAAAACTTTCTAAAAGGAAAATGAAAATGAAATGATGGGAATATTAGCAGGTAAAGCTTGAAAAATCAGAAATTATTGGAATTGCAAACTGCTTTACAGAAAGTATGAGATGTCTGGAATGTTCTCATTTACAACGATGACAAGAACAATTTTCTTAGTATTTCCTTACAACCCATTCATACTGATTATATTTACACAAAGTTGTGAATTTTTGGCTGGAAATAAATATCTCATTAAACTAAAAATCCTTTCTTGCAAGGCTAAAGGCCATGCTCATCACAAGTAAATCAAGTATATTGCATAATCATATGTCTGTGTAACCTTTTTAGTTTCTCGTCGAGCAATTAAATTAAGAATGTGCCTCAGTGTGCATCTTTCCTTCTCCATTGATTATTTTGAATTCAAGTTGCGGCTTCTTCGCAGAATTCGATAGCACCGAGAGACTTGCTAAAATATATAAAAATGTACACTGTTTAATTCACAGCTTGCCTTTTTTAGACTTCTTTTCTCTTTGGAAACGATGATCGCATAAACTTAAAAATAAACCACTTGGGAAAAATCTCCACAACAATGTTCGATAAGTTATGACGCCACTCCACTTCTATACTCCGAGAATCCGAAGACAAACTAAATAAGAACTCTAATCCTGAATTCCCAAACTTGAAGAGCCACTACGTTTGCTTAGATGTCTTATGGCTCAAGAACCATCCTATAACAGTTTTGTAGCCCATCTCTCACAAACTAACCTATGAAGCTGTGTACCATATGAGATGAAGTGTTACATATTCCAAGCACGCAAAATTTTCTGCAGTATTAAACAATTAATTGAAAATTTTTGGGAATATTAAAGAATATTCGGAGCTTTAGTGAATACATAAGATATGATAAATTCGATCCATATCAATAAATGAAAGATCCAAACTTCTAACTATGATCATAAGTAATGGCCCTTTGAAATAATCCATGTTCGCCGTATTTTGCGAAAATTACGAGAGTTGGAGTATTAATAACTAAATAAAAGTTGTTTCTGGGCTGCATAGTTGCCTGAAGGCTGGCTTGATTGAAGTGTTCCCACTTTAAACTTAAAAAGATAGGTTTTCTTTTCGATCCTCCAATATATGGCATATTCCTCCTTCACACCTATAACTGAAAGCGGGCATCTACGGGCAGTTCTGTCAAATTTTATCGCGTGGAAAAAATCTACAAATTGAAAAATTCATGAATCCCTTTGTTATCAAGATGAAGTCCTCATTCCTTCACTAAAAATATATTTACACTTTTCTTCAAATTTCTTACGCAGAATGTTGGTGGGTATCTATCACAAAACGAGAGTTAGCTGGCGATAGATTTTTGGCTTGCATAATTCAAAAATTTTGGTTCAAAGAATCTTAAACATTTTGTAAGAGGCGTTCAAACCAGTTAATATAGAACTATAAGTTTACCGGTACGGAAAGTAAGGTATGAGGATATTTACCTGTTAATTTTGTGTTGAATGAAAGAGTGCTTTGCTCACAACAGCGTGATAAAGATAAAGTAAGAAATTCGTCTTTCTGCGCGAAAATTTACAGAAATAATTTGTATCAATATTATTTTTTTTAATAATGAAAAATAAATTCAACCACTCAATGCATCCTTGACTCCTGGATTAGTAAAAAATTTTTAAATGAAAAGAGCAATTTTTCGCAACGTTTGACAACATCGCGCCTTGCTCCTTATGGGGAAATACACGGGAAACGATTCTCCATAAGAACGCTGTACTATCAACTAAACGTGCTATAGAAGTATAGAAGTAGAAATCAACTACGAAATGCTACAACAAATCATGTCTCTCACTAGTTTTCATAATTTTAAGAATACTTAGTATTTTAGTACTGTCTTCAACCGTTTAATGAATTATTTTATTGTATATGTTATAATAAAAGCTGAAGAGCAGTCAATGTCAATCAATATACACTTACCACACAATGCACACACTAGCCACACTAGATTAAAGTATGAATTAGAATTACGGTTAGATTTTAGTTTTTATTTTTATTAGTGTGGCAATATATCTGCCCTTTGGAAAATTCCTGGTTGATGTAGTAGGAGAAACACAAGGAATTGGTGGACTTATGATGACTCATTTTTATTTTGTCCTATTTCTATTTTATTGGTAAGTAATAAAGTTTATAAATCTTGAATTTAACTTTTATTTTTATATGTTTGGTAACTCATAATACAAGCCTGCAGAAATTCATTTTCAGGTTGGTGTTACATAGAGCATACATATTACATTACTGAAATTATAATAATGTAGTTGTGACATTTTTATTGTAACCACCTTATCTATTTATTACTGTTGTAAGTTTACTATTAATATTACTTTTAATGTATATTATTCATTTGGTAACTTATGGTAAGAGCCTATCTAGACCCATAAAATTAGATCCAAAGTTAGAACCTTTCTTTTATAAAAAACAATTCAAAATGTATACAGCCATATTCATAGTTTCATCCTAGTCATTCTGCGCCTTAATAAGTAAAATTATTTTCACTATGAACTCAATTTCAATGTTGTCCCTACAGTATCTACACTATACAGCATTAGTTAAGAATGAATTCCTTTTGTCTTTAAGCTTGAATTGGCATTTCAGGAACAGCAAAGTTGAAGCAATTATCCACTTACAAAGAGACTGCTCAACAAGAAAACTGAAGATCAAAGGGAGATCCCAGGGAAACTTTACATACCACTTGGCTCATTGTGGCTTGGCTGATAGCAAGTGCTCATCCACATATATCCACAAATTAGATTTAAATCAAGTAATTGCACTCAATAATTTTATCGAGCATTAGAATCTTATTATTCCTTTTAAGCACATTTTTACTGAATCAGATGTGAAAATGTACACATTTACTATCAATAATATACATTTAGACCCTGAGTTCATACTTTTACCGAAATCTTGCTATAAGTATACACTAACTAGTAAGCATATATATGATTTCATCAATTGAATGTATTTATATATATTTTATGAACCACTTGGACCAATAAAGATTACTATTATTTTATTATGTAACTATCTTGCAATGGCTGCAAGAAAAGTCACTAACCTCTTGCCTTATGCTAATGTTATTACTTTTGTTATAATCTTATAATTCTTATCTTTAACCCTCCAAAAGATACACTAGATATATATACTATTTGAAACTAATTTATGTAAAAAAAGAATCTCACCTTGGAAGCAAACGTCCCCTGTGGCCAATCAAGAAGAGCTGCTGTCATTTGAGCTGTCTGATTACTGTCATCATCAATTGCCTACAAGCAAATTCATTCCTTTATCAATATCAAACAAAAAAACAACATAAATTGCTGTTTGGTCAGTCAAGTACAGCATACTGAAGAATTAACTTGTATACAAAAGAAAACAAAGAGAGATAATCCAGCAAAGTATGCAAGTGCAGAAAATGCTTCAGACTACATATATGGAAGGAAATATTTAAATAGATAGTACTCTATCTTGAGTGAGTGCACTAAGCTTAATAAGTTATCATGAAACCCTAAGTCTTTTTGGAATGGAACGTTCCTTTGAAGTACTTCCTATGAAATTATTAACATTTCCATTTTCAGAAAACAATGGTTAGGGCTATTTGTAATCCGTCCATAGAATTTGCCTCATTACAAAAAATAAGATATTTCAACAGTCCCCTCCATTTTTGTTTTTAATGCTGTGCTTTTTAACACATATCCTTCTTTGAGAAAATAAAATGATTATTATCAGCATTATATTAGAATGATCTCTCAGCAAAATTTAAATATCTTTATCACAGACCTAAGGAGCATTATATTATAATGTTTATCAATTAAGAATGTTATGTCTTTCTTCAGCACATACTTTTCTTCTTAACAAATGCCTTTAGGTGAATTTCTTACTGCCTGAACTTTCTTTATTTAGCCTAACTTTATCTATACCTTCATGTAATTTTTAATTCTTGATATATTTAATATTTTGCCTTTAGACATGTTTTATAGATTACTATGTGATTTCCATGAAAAATTAAATTATCATTAAATAACCACCTCCTGACAAATGTTAACTTTATTTGTAATTTTAACAAAGGATGAATGAAATTACCTGCTTTCCTACTATTACCAGGTCTGCTTTTTCATCTTTGGCTAACTTGGCCAATATTTTGGAGACGTGAATCGGTTGAAGAGTGTCATATTCTGCTCCAGCCACTTCCACATGAATCCCACGATCTGCACCCATTGCCAAAGCAGTTCGCAAGGTCTCCTGACAAATATCAACAACAATTTAAAGCAATAAAACTTGCTCTGCTCAATCCTGCTTGTGCCTTTAATTCTCTTCAAATGATACAATCGTTAATTAGATGCATTCAGTTTCAACAGAAAACGAGCAATCCACAAATAAATTAGAGGGTTATACTGAAATATACTTTTGCAGATATCAAAAAGAAGGGAAAACTTTAAGGGCCTCAAATTAGCATACACATAAAATTGCAATAAACAGCATGATAAATTGCAATTTAGTAGAGTAAATATGGTTATGGTCCATAATCCAAAAGATGCCTATAAATATACCTTATGCCAGAACAAATTACATATGTCCAATCCATAATGTGATGAGTTTAATAAATTATTCTAACTTTTATTTTAAATTTGTCACTTATTATCTTATTTCATACACTACATTCATCAACAACTATTAATACTGAAGAAATTTACATTGCATCGTATTTTAACCGGTTAGAGTATCCAGTGCATTTATGAAAAATATAATTAAAAAATAAATAAAATCTATGGAACAGACTAGGTAAACCATCTTGCTAGAATCATCTTATACATTGTAAAAAACCATAGGTGATTGATGAGGTATATTGTTCGATTAAATTATAATTTAATCCTCCGCCAATCTAGCTAAATACTAAAAATCTACATCATAATAACATCTTGCGATATTAAAGTTAATTGCGTGCTTCGCTTTTGCATCAATTAGATGAAAATGTCACATGAAAGAGGCTTCCAAGTCCTTGGTTTTAATTGCTTACAATTTAATGTTAATTTTTGCATACTGCTGAAATTGATGTTTTTTATGCAAAAAATGTGAATTGACTATAATACGCATTGGAAATTTCTAATAACCGCAATAAAAGAAGCATAAGCTACCTGCGCCTGAGCTGGTCCACAAGAAACAGCAACGACTTCCGATGCTAGTTTCTTTTCCTTCATTCTTACAGCTTCTTCAACTCCAATCTCATCGAATGGATTCATTGAATGCTTCACTCCTTCTGTGACTATGCCAGTTTTGTCAGGCTTTACCCTAACCTGTGTGGAAAAGTTTAAAACTCAAATACCACCGTGAGAATAATTACGATTTAAAAATATCCCAGGAAAAGCAATGTAACTACTTAAAAACTGCTAAAGTAGTGGATTATGAAAAATAATACCAATACTTGATCAAAATATATTAATAATAAATCCCAAAAATTCACTTCACACAAAATTCACTTCATGAGATAAGGTGATTAAAATATGCTACATTAACGCAAAATAATATTTCTAAAACAAGCAAAAAGATGTAGGGAAACCAAATCCAAATTATGGAGTGGAGTAATAATAACTGAGAAATCTCAATAAAACAGTAAGGAAATGGATAAAATACTACAGATAAGTGAGTTGTCTTACTTTTACTGCATAATCAATCACTCTTTTTACTCCAACTAAAACTCGAGCCATTCTTATATCAGATTTAATTGGACAAGTTTATCCCAACTAATTATGCAACGAACGAAGTGAAGGAGAGAGAGAAAGAGATCGAAGTAGATAAAATGATGAATTGACTGGAGTAAAATGACTAGGTAAATGCGAAGCAAACGATGGAAACCAATCGGACGTCTTAATGCATGGCGGCTCTTTTCAATTACAGAACTCCAACATACAGAATTTAAATTCACAACTGCAACCATGCACTTATTTAAAAATGTAACATTGCCGTGTATTTGTGATACTCCTTTTCCACACAATAGAGAAATATTTTTGTGATACCACTATTATCAGTAACCCTAAGCTTATAGATGAACATCGTAAGAATGCGTCTCCTGTTATGAAAATTGTAGTTAAAGATTTGAGGCAGCTAATACCTGATTTGCGGAGTGAGATTGACTTTTTGAAAGCTTAAGTTAAACAGCTACAGGTGGAGAGTGAGTTGTTGGAGAAAGTAATGGCTAAAATAAATTAACGTAAATTTCGGGCCAGGAATATATTAAAACAGTTTAGGAGTTAAGGAACAGAATCTTGGGTCAGATGCGCAAATGGTCTCTAACATTGTGTCATTTTTTGCATCCAACGTCAGATGCGTTGGTCTTCGTTCCTTTCGCCTCGGCAAGCAGCTTCGCTCAAAAACTCTCTCACTAAAAGTTATGCTGAACAGGATCCACAAAACTTCACATTTCGGAAATTTTCAAGAACATAAACACATTGAAAAACTTGAGTGGATATACTGAAATTTCTATTAATCGTGACAGAACATTGGCGGAAAGGAACTATTTAAGGAATCTACGGGTGATTTTTAATTTAAGAATATGGAATAGTGAAACAAACTTAACAATATAGTATTTAGCAGAGTCCCAAAAATTGTTCTGAGTAAATCAAAAAATAGAGGAACAGCATGGATATCATATGTCTAATGCAGAGATTAGAAGACAGGAGGACAATTCTATCTCGAATTTATACAAGTACTATGCATCCAAACTTCTGCTGCATACTACAAGAATGTCAGAGGACTTAAAACGAAATTAGAAAAGCTCCAGTTGAATGTACATTTTCGTAATGCTGGTGCCATCTGCTTATCATAAACTTTGCTTAGTAGTGATATTACTTCTACTGAGTTGGGTTTCTCTCACAGATGTAATATCTTCTCAGGAAAGATAGATCTTGCCTTGCCTCTCTGAAAAGTCATGGTGCTGGTGTTTTAGTTGCTGTAAACAAGAAACTTAATGCGATTATACTTGAACATATACACTCAAATATTGAGCAGTGTAAATGTTAAGACATGCGTTGTTGATTATAGGCTGTGCATATCTTCCCCCCAGTTCCTCTACTGAAGATTATGATGATCACTGATATGAATTGAGCAATAATTTTTTAATCATATATGCCCAATATAAACTGGAATGTTAATCATACTATGGGCTCATCCTCTCCCAGCAGATGCAATCAAGTATTACTGGATGTAACTAATTTCCTTGATCTCAAGCAAATATGATGGTAGATTATTAGAGTTAGTGCTCACAAACATCCCAAAGTATAGACTTGGAAACTCCTGTTATGCTCTAATCAAAGTTGACCACTATCATTGCCCATTAGAGTGTGATATTTCCGTAGATTTACCAGGAGATGATATTACCTTCAAAAATTGGTCTTTTACCTTCAAAAAGGCAAATTAAGAGCATATGCTTAATTATTTGTCATGTATAAATTGGAATACTTTATTACATGTTGATCTAAATCTCACTGTCAATCAATTGCATGACATTTTGTACGATTCTATCGATATTTTTGTACCCTGGTGTAAATATAAAACAAGAAATATTCCGCATTGGTTCACCAAAGAACTGACAGATTTAATTTTCATGAAAAACGGGCCTATGTTGCTTATAATGTAACCAGGTCAACTTCATTTTAAAATTTTTCTGGAGCTTAGAACTAAATGCAAATACCTATCTAAGAGTTGTTATAATAACTATACTATCAAATAGAAGTAGCCATGTCTTCAAACTCAAGGTCTTTTTGGAACCACACTAATTTAACCAGGAAAAACAATAAGATTCCTAATTACATGTGTTTAGATGGAAGGTTTTATTTTAAAAGTAGTAGACTGTTTTCTACGCCAACTGTCTCTCAACTCTGACCACATAGTTCAGCCTCAGAACCCTAAAGAAAAAAAACCTCACTGGCCAGTCTCCAGCCAGCAGCCATGCCCGCCTGACATTTTTGTCATTAGGTAATAGAAATAGCATTTACATCTGAATTAACATTTGGCTTAGTTATTTTGTTGGTCATAACATTTTTGTAATTGTTTAAATTAGCTACACTGTTTTTGTTTGGCACTTGTATGTTGGCATGTTTTCATGTAACTTGTGTTGGTGGTACTGCTGTGTGCGCTGTTCCTTTTGTTTTGTATGCTAGAGCTCGCACTTCCGTAATAAACGTTATTGTGTTCACACGTGTTCCTAGCTTCAATTCTAGTATCCTGTTTAATCTGCGCAATCCAACATATTTCAATTCAAATTCAGATGCATTTTACCAGAACATAAAACTTTCTTAGTTCCACATCAATTGTATGAGGTTGAGAGCAACAGGATCTAGGTCTGCTGGGTTATGAAACAAAGGGCAGCTCTGTCTGTATGAAAGAAATGCGATTGGTTATCCATGAACTGGGATGTTTTTGCAGTCAGGCAGGAGTCACTTGACTATCTGACCAAGCGAAGACAGGTAGCAAGGATAAGGTGTTAATTTTGCGCAGATAGTTGAATAAGCAGATGAGGAGAGCAGCTCTGCAAAGTTCCAACTTAGGTATGGTGATTGTTTTGATGGGAGCCACCTTGGATTTGGCTGCAAGAAGTGACACTCGACAATTTTTTGTGTTGTCAAGCACACATATGTAAGTGGCCGCCGTGTACGCTCTCTCCAATGCATCAGGGAACCCATGAAGCTCACATCATGACAGTGGTGTTACTCCTAGCCAGCGATCCATTTTCATACCCGACAGTCCAGCAATGCTTTGCAGTAGGTGGCTCATTGCTCTACGGGTAAAGGTGTATCCCAATCTGTCTTTAAAATCCACATATCTTGCATGAGGATTTTTGCCATAATGGAGACAGGAGTGAACCAGCCTAGTAGATCGAAGAAGAGCCAAGCTATGTTGGAAAGCACCGTTATTTTCGTAATTGCCATGCTGCATACCTATAGGGCCTGATGATTAAATTGGAACAGGTCAGCTGTTGGATTGCACATAAGCCCTAGAGTTTTGATGAACTCTTTAGACTCAATAGAGTCTAAAGAGTTAGATTGCAAGCTCGTTATCAGGATTCCGAGTGAGAAATTCATGTAGTAGAGCTGGATGATTGGCAGTCCATTTATTGAGCTCAAATCCGGCACAGGCCAGCAGCTTCACTAGTTGAGTTTTGATTCTCAGGACTGTTCATCTACGCCCAAGATGATGTCATCTATATAAGCATCCTTGCAGAAGCAGGCAGCTCCGAGAGGAAAGCAGTGGCCCTCATCCTCGACCAGTGGTAGAAGGGATTGGATAGCCAGGAATGGTGTACAAGTAGTACCACAAGTGACAGTAATGAGCCATAATCCACTGTGTTGGGATGTGGTTCCCAAACAATTTGTTGAAGGTCTTGATCAGCAGGATGCACCAATAGGTAGGTGCAAGCACTGGCTCCTGTAGGAATCGTTTCTCTGTTGATGCAAGAGATCTAAGTGCCATCTAACAAGTCTCCTCTGCAGCCTCAGGAAGCTCCAAAGAAATGGGAAGACGAATGTTATATCTTCAGTCTGGACCACAAGAGCAAGTATCATTAAAGTGTTGCACACATCACTCATCCTCTAGATGCAATATCCTTGTGGAAGGAGGAATTTCCTCCATTTCCCAGAAGCACTAGAGAGACTCCTCTAGATTCCGGGCAGGGGCACAGTGCAATGAGAAGAGAGATACTCAAGGAAGCTTCTGCCCACCGTGACTTGGGCCTGAGATAACCTATTCAAAAGCCATGTTCTGGGCAATGATTTGTCATTTTGCTCCAATAACATTGATATTATTTGCTCCAATGTCAAAGAGACTCCAATCTCGTTTTAATGGATTCTTTAGTAATTTTTGTAGCGCTTTTTTTCTTCAAATTTGGAACCAGTTGAATTATTGAATACTCTGGTTTTTCCTGCTGCACAATCAATTGCTTCATCATTGGAAGCATGATTCCCACTAAGACCTTATGGAATCATCCATAGTGTATTTTAAGTGAATGCCTAAAATGATGTGCAAAGAAAAATCAAACAATTCTCCTCAACTAACAACAGCAGTATATGAGGAGCAGCTTCAAAAGTAAAAACAACATGACAGAACAGACATTGGCAGTAAGAGGGGATCATGAAAATTAGGCAAACAGTGAAGCAGTCTACGAAGGAACTACAAAGTGCAGAGGCATCAGGAGAAAGTTAGTTCGGTGGCAAAGGGCAGGTCAAATGGAGGCGGCTGATCAGCGAAAGTGAGAGAACCAGAGAGGCTCCCCAAGCTGGCAAGGTTGAACTAGAGTTTAAATTCCATGATGCATTTTACCTGATTGAACAGGACAGAATGCGTTGAAACTCACAGGATATTCCAACACCACCGCTCTGCCTTCTTTGAAACTCTCAGTCAAATTTTGAAGATTCGGCATAGAGAAGAATATCTGGCGTAGAAACAAAGATTCAACCCAAAGGACCAGGTGTTCAGAAAAAAGGTTTTATTTTAAGAGTAAAGGACTGTACAGTAGACCATTTTCTATGCTGACTGGCCCTCAACTCTGACCATGTGGTTCAGCCACAGAACCAAGAAGAAAAACAAAACCCCGCTGGCCAGTCTCTGACCAGCAGCCATGCCCACCCTCTATCAGCAAGGTAAAATTCACTTGAACAACATGGTACTAGGGGACTCTGTGCCCTAGAAGGTCAGTCAATAGTTGATCTATTTGCTGAATACCTTGTCAAGGTTTTTGAACTTTTTGAGGATGTTGACCTTTCATTTATTCCATATGCTGAACCCTACAATAGGACTTCTCAGTTGCTGAATTAATGTCAAAACGGGATTCTTTCAATTCAAACAGTGGGCCCGGACTAGACAGCATTTCATCAAATTTACTCAATAAATATGGATTAGCACTTTGCTATGCATTGTTCTTAATATTCAAAAAGTCAATTACAGTAGGAAGGTTCCCTGTCCAGTGGAAGAAAAGTTATGTTGTTCTCATTCAGAAAAATGATAAAGGATCTGAAATATCTAACTATAATCCAATCTGTATTCAAAACTGCGCTAGCAAAATTTTTGAAGCATTAATCTGCAATAAATTTACCCATTACTTAGAGAAATTCAATACCCCTTAAGGGGGGTCGATACCTCGAGACTGGAATTAGTTTGATTTTTCGCCGCTTTCGAGGGGAAGAGTCTTCCTCTAGCAAAAGGTGGAGTGGGTAAGTATAGTAAAGAGGGGAAGTTGAACGTGGTTGGGGGTACTCAACCAAGCGTCCAGAGTTTCGGTTATCAATGCGATAAGATCTCCCATGCTTTTGTTTTTGCTAATTTTAGGTATAGAATGATGGGCATTGAGGGCGAGAGGAACGAAAGCGATATTTGATGTATACGTCAGAAGGAAAGCAGGAATACTTGTTGATTGAGATGCAACGTGGAAGTTCGCCTATGAAAATATGCAATGTTATTCATTTCATTCATCACTAGTGAATCACCCCGTCAAAAATGACAAGGGCTAAATTAAACTTATAAAACATGCATAAATATCTTGTGCTTCTTGATTTAAAAAAAAGCATCCCTCTCAAGTTTTAAATAAAAATAATGAACTTTCCGCCTTCATAGATAGACTAAAACGGAAACTACAAAAATATTTTCACTTTTCCTAACGATCCAAAATCACCTAAATTGAAACAGTTTTTTCGGATTCCACATCTAAATACTTCTGACCATGACGTGGTATAAGAGACTCGATGTACAAACGTCGTTTTACTATTTATATTCCTTAATTTATCTCGAAAATTGTCCGAAAAAGGTGTCCGCCATTTCGTAGCTTTAAATGAGCAAAATATCTTTTTTGAAAGCGATAATTGCAACCAGTCAAAAGATAAAGAATCGTTCTAGGTCATTGCATCGTTGTTTTTTCCAAACCCTCCACATAGCAGCAAACTTAAACGTTTATACCAAAAATCCAAGACTGCCCATTTCTGTGAAAATTGTTCAAGTTTGACGCCATTTATCTTTTTAATGCGTTAGGATATTGAAAAACGATAAATGGGAGTATAAAATTTAATCATTTTGTAATATCAAGCCGAAGTATCAGAACCCGCACTCTAAAAAGCCATTTCTGGCCTCTTGGTCAGCTTTTTGCGATTCTAGCCCACTGCGCGATGGAGCGATTGATGTTATTCCTTCCTAAAATCCAGAACAAGTCCATCGTACCTAACCATTTACTCTTTCTTCGTAAATGATATTTTTTTCGAGTTAAGCTGAGAGATTATCGGCGAGTTCGCGCGCTATTTTCCCACACTCGGCTCTGCTATCAGCCTCACATCGCTTGACTATGTTTCCTCGTCAAAAAGGAGTGTGAGGGAAAATGAGGGGAAGTGGATTGCAGCGCCAGTTCCTTTTTGCAAAAAACGCTGTACATCTTGCTCGCGTTGCACGATTACAGGATTATTATAAAACTTAGAATCTTGAAAATTGTCTAAATTCAAAGTTAAAGGATGAAGCTAGGTTCCCATCCGACAAAATTTTCGTATCTTTACTTATAACCGAGTGCATCTACATAAAAAATGGTCGATTTCTTCAATGTCCTCTATTTTTTTCTCCATTATGGTTTGAATTATCAAAAAACGGGCTGATGGGAACCTAGCTTCATCTTTCAAGCGTGGAATAGTGAAAACCAATTTTTTGTACCGATTTACATGCCCCCATGGCGATGTAATTGCTAACAGCCTGCAAACGGATTTTCAGGCAAGGTATTGACCCCCCTTAACAGCATGATATTTTTAGTGTTAGATCCATCACATCAAAACTATTAACCTATCCAGCTGATATTCTGAAAGCTTTCGCCAATAAATTGCAAGTTTAATCCATCTATATGGAACTATCCAAAGCATTTAATAAGGTAAACCATAACTTACAATAGAATTCCTATTAAATTCCTATGGAAGAGGCTCTCGAGCTATTAACCAGCAGACACAAATTGTTAAGGTCAAATCCTTCTTCTCCCTGGAATATAATGTCACATCTGGGGTCCCATAGAGACCAAATCTGGCTTCTCTTTTATTTTACATCTGTATCCCCCTTTTTATTCCGCCACTTTGTGGGGAGCGCCACAAGGCAGAGAGTGTGGTAGTTAGAGAGTGTGTGCCAAGGGAGGACAGTTCATGTGGTCGCTGTGTGTGTGTATATATATCGCCCGTGCAGCAAAAAGGTTATTGTCAGAAAACTTTGGGTTTCTATCATTCACCTCAAAACCCACAACACATCTATATTAATTATTTTGCAAAACAACTCTACAATATTAAATTTCTTTTAATTTATGCTGGTGATCTAAAAATCTATAGAATGATACATGATTCTACTGACTGAAATCCTTCAGACTAACATTAATTTCCTACTCAATTGTTGTAGTAAACTAGTGGCAACTAGTTATTGCCACTACTTAGTGGCATGAAAAAAGTATTAAATTTCACTGACATCAATTGGGAATCACTGGCAAGGCTAAATGTAATTAGGGATCTTGTAGATATCTTTAACTCAGAGCTAAAATTTCAAGCTCATATGTACTCATCTTTCAGTTAAGCTCATAAAATGCTAGGCTTCATCATAAGAAACAAATAAACTTTTAAAATTACAACAAATAAAATTCGATATTGCACAATTCGTAAGACCTTTACTTGAATACTCTTCCTCTGTCTGGTTGCCATTTTATTTCATTTATATTAAAGCTCTAGTAAGAACTCAAAATCATCTTTTATAATTAATTCAGTTTAAATTTGGCACCTAAATAAGCTTTCTTATGCTGACATCTCTTCCTTCCTGAACATATCCATTCTTCAGGATAGATAAATGATTGCAGACCTAATATTGTTGCATAAAATTATTCATGGTGACATCGGATGTCCTACTTTCCTTTCCAATATTCATTTCATTCTGCATTCCTTTCCATTTTCTCCAAATCTGATCACGGTTTTTTTTATAGAACCCATTCTACAAATTACATGTATGTACTATTCACCTAAGTCCAGAATTCAACATTTAGATGATATGATTCTAATCTGGCACTCTATAGATGTATTTAATATGAATAATAAAAGAATTAAATCTATAAAGATACAGCATATGTATTAAAATGCTATAAATGCTTATAGTTGTTGTCCATTTTCTTGATATATGCAATGTTATGTATTTTGTTATATTCTTGATTTGTTTCATTATTATAATTATTTTATGTATTGATAATTTTTCCTTGATATGTTTAATACATATATCGACTTTGCCTACACAGCTATTCCTTTAACTTATGTCTATACCTTAAGGAATTGTATGCATATGTATTGACATATATTTTATAAAAATGTTATATGATGTAAAAGAGTTTTCCTATATATAAGGAAAAAATAAGTAAATTATATTCAACCATGGATTCCTTTGGTTATATTTTCTCCACATATCTTAGATTTCCTCTCAGTTCTTACCATTGTCAGCAATATCAGTAGTTGAGCAGAATTATCTGATTGGCAGTTTAAATTCTGGTTTTTTTACCTTGTTTGCCATCAATATTTGTTTTACCTTATATTTACAAAGGATGTATTCCTTATCATACTGTGGCCGCCATATCTACTTATTTGCTGACTAATCTTCGCAGAAATATAAGGTTGAAATTCTATACCATGCTGACCGACATGCGAAAGAGGTTGCTAATAACAGTTTTGATTAAACAACATTTATTGAAATCAATAATTGTTAGAATCTGACTGATAACATTCCCAAATGTAATGAGCTCAAAATCAAGTTGTTTTGTATAAATATAGAGAATAGAGTTGATACAACTCATTTTATGTGTCGTTTGACTGTGCAATAAATAAATTAAATTAGATTAAATAGTTGCTCCATAGAAGAAATCTGGCCAAGATACCATTGCAGGTAAATAGTTCTCTCTCTTCTGTTTGAAAGATTTCAGTGATTCTTGTCTTTAGATTTATATTATATATGTCATTCAATTTGAATGCCATTAGTGTTTAATATAATTCAATTAATCTTGGTCATATAATTTTTTACATAAAAAAGTAAACCAGAATTGTAAAGAACTTTTTGAGATTCTGATATCAGACAATGCTTCAGATAGCAGTGAGGCTACTTCAGACTTAATTTAATTTTCAACTCATTTGTAAGACAAGAAATCTATTTCTCTATATCAACAATGATTTGTTTATTTGATTTACTCAACAATCTGTGGACCCATTTAAGGTTAAAAATAAGAATAATGAAAATATAGAAATTAAAACTGAAGATATAAGAAAGTACAGAATATTAATAAGATCAGCAAAAAATATTAAGAAGAGTACTAAATCACAAAATATCGCAAAAACTACAATACCAACTCCAATATAAAGTATGGAAAAATAACATTCTACAAACAAACATTATATGTAAAATGTATAATGCATCTAATAATACAATAACTTATAATATGTGATGATATATGATTATTGACAATCTAATTGATGATGATATCTATTTTTTAGTCTCAAAACAATGATTATTAACTCCTCAAGAGTAAATAAGCAGCTAATCTATAGGGATAATCATTGTTTTAGACTAAAAATAGATATCATCATCAATTAGATTGTCAATAATCATATAGCTGGGATGGCTCAAGTAGCCAAGGCGGTTTGGAAAAGAATGTTTAGATGCTTAGGGATTTGACTTGTTTTACATTCTTCCTTTGACAGTTTATGCTTCAAAGTAAATAAATTTGTCCCCTTCAAAGTAGTCCCCCTCAGATATAATACACTTGTGCCAACGCTTTTTCCAATCCTCGAAACACTTCTGATGAGCACTTTCTGGTATAGCCAGATGCAGCGATGCAGTCTTTATCTCCTTAATCGTTGCAAATCTCTGTCCTTTCATAGGTTTATTCAGTTTTGGGAACAGGAAAAAGTCGCATGGGGCTAAACCCTGTGAATATGGTGGTTGAGGCACGATTGTGGTGTTGTTTTTTGGCCAAAAAATCTCTCACAAGCAACGATGAGTGAGCAGGTGCATTATCGTGATGCAAAAGCCATGAATTGTTTTCACACAATTCCGAATGTTTTCTTCGTATTGCTTCTCGCAAACGACGCATAACATCAAGGTAATACTCCTTATTGACCGTGCAACCTTGTGGTAAGAACTCCTGATGCACTATGCCACGGTATCGAAGAAAACAGTGAGCAAAACCTTGACATTTGATTGAACTTGGCATGCTTTTTTCGGTCTTGGCTCTCCTGGGCTCATCCATTGGGACAATTGGGCTTTGGTTTCAATGTCATAATATATACCCATGATTCATCACCAGTTATAACCATTTGGAGCGAATCAGGACCATCATTGACATCATTAAGCAGCTCCTGAGCGATGCTCATGTGACGATTCTTCTGGTCAAAATTAAGCAGTTACAGAACAAACTTCGCTGACACACGTCTCATGCCCAAAATATTCGAGAAAATTTCATGGCACGAGCCAACCGATATGCCAACATCCTCAGCAACTTCTCTGATACTGATTCGACGATTTTCCAAAACAATTTTCTTCACTGCTTCAACGTTTTCATTTGTTGTTGATGTGCTGGGGCGTCCAGAGCGAGGTTCTTGGCATTGGCATCTTCTCGGCCATCTTGGAAGAGCTTGTACCACTTATAAACGTTTTTTTACTCAGAGAAGCCTCACCGTATGCCACTGTCAACATTTTAAGTGTTTCGGAGCACTTTATTCCATTTTTACACAAAATTTGATGCAAATTCTTTGATCCATTTTTTTTTGAGAGCAAAAATTCACCGAGCACACCAAAATACATCTAACCTTTATATCTGTCAAAAACAAACTAAACATGCTATACACTTGAAAATTTGTACAGATGTTTGGGACAAGTGTACCAACATGACATTAAAAAAATCGAACGGACGTAGCCCTCGTATATGAAAATCACAGTAAAAATTACATAGACTCCATAGGCATCATACTGGATCGTTCAATGACATTCTTAGAAAAAGAGCTGAATTAAGTAATAATGGGCCTATCCTGGAGTAAAATTACTGCCACATTTCATAAAAAATACCGTAGATTTCATAGAAATTTCTGAAAACTGGTGGCCTGCGATAAGCTTTTTCCAAGGAATTGCCCTTGATGGTTGCAGCAGTCGGCAATTGGAGAAACCTTTGTCTCTTTTACTTCAAGTATGTTGATAAAAATAGTTCATATGGAGCAGCATGTGATTCAACTGTATTTCTGAACTCAAATATGCGAAATAGACTCTGACAAAATTTATTAAATATACCAAATGGCCGAATTCTGCCTAATGACAAGAATGGTAAAGTAATGCCATTCTGTATTGTAGCCGATGAAGCGTTTGGTTTGTCTAAAAATGTATTACGTCCATTCGCTAAAAAGTCTTTAACTCCTCTTAAAAGAATTTATAATTATTGGCATACGAGAGCGCATAGAATGGTGGAATGTACGTTTGGGATTTTATGCAACAAATGGCGAATTTTACATAGACCTTTCGATGTAAAAATGAACTTTTGTGACAACATCGTTATGGTATACTGTGTATTACATAATTAAGTGCCTTGTAAAG
The DNA here is from genome assembly GCA_036926295.1 of Pachydiplax longipennis. NCBI lineage: Eukaryota > Metazoa > Arthropoda > Insecta > Odonata > Libellulidae > Pachydiplax > Pachydiplax longipennis. Next base: position 102,469 of record JAVFKF010000060.1, read on the forward strand.
ATGGTATAAAATTTGCAGACACTGCTTACAAATGTCTGCTTGAAAGGATATCAAGATGTTTAGAAAGTAAAACAATATCTGCTGTGAATGTAAGAACTTTGCAAATTACTTTACATCTCCTCAAGGTTCTGTTTCATTGCAATATGACAAGCTCTAGGTGTCTATTTTTAAATACGATGCTCTTGAAACTTTAGTATGCATTAAAGAAATTATGATAATAAAAAATTGACATTACATTTTTTATTTTTTGGTCTTCCGATAATGCTTCCCATGAAGGAAGCACTTTTCTGCATATTTCTCGCCACAGTTTCTTCTTTATATTCACATCTGAATACTCATTCAAAGTCTTCTGGTATATCGGTGGTCTTTGTTCCACTTCCTCTATCAACAAGTCATTGTCTATGTCTTCCTCCCATAGTACAGACATCATTTTCTCTAAAAAATAATAAAAACGCTACCTATACTCTCGCAAACCACCACACTCGCTGTCACGAACAACGTTCTGTGAGCACATGATCATAGACTTGTTCAGACTCGGTGACACTCAGAAGTTGCTGGCCGAAGGAACTAAAAAGTTGCCCTACAAACAAGTTGCTGCATGTGCGAGTCTCCATAAGCAGCAATGGATTTGGAAGTAGTGACTAAACTGTTGCGTGACAAATAGTCACCGGTGCTCGGTAGGCCTTAATGTGTCCCATACCCCATCCCAGGCCAGAATATCATGTATTAATAAATTACTACTATTACGGTACTAATTCTAGATTTCACCAAAATATTACCAAGTCAGATGAGTGGACAAATTTGTGTTTTGACGGTATCTCCATCCATTCCATACAATTATCTCAACTAACTGCTTGTTGCCTATAGTTCATAACCATAAAAAAATATTTAACAATCAAGAAATCACTGAAAAATCTTGGAACAGTTTAAAATTACCATCTTTAAATATTAAGAAGAGATTTAGTTTAAACATTTTGTCCTACAACAAAGTTGTTGATCAGAATACATGAACATCTTCTTTTCTTTGATAATAAGTCAAGTTCCACTAAAGTGCTCAATTTATACCCCTTTCACCAAAGAATCACACATAAAGAAAGGAAATCTATGTTTCTTAAATTCCAACTCAATTAACATAATGTTTGAGTTCATACTAAAGGGAAGCCAAATCCTCTTAAAGTAGGTAAAAAAGAGCATTGCAAGCCACTATAATTTAGATATTTTAATAGAAAATAAATTCACCTATTCTGCAATTTCACTTTATAACTTCAACTGCCATATATTTTCTGTTCAAAAAATCAATACGATGGCCTGGTGACAGGGTCCACCAATCTAAATTAATAATCACCAATGCTTGGGTATTTTATTTATTTCCATATACCCCACAATCATACATTTACTGGACCCTTACAGTGGAAGGTAATTAATTAACCGTTTCCCTGATGGTCCTTGGTTCGTCACCAGGGTACTAATTGCATTCTACCATAAAATTAAATGGTAAATTTGGAATGTTAGTACCATCACGATATTATATCATTTTGAAATTCAGCATACAGTAAGATAGGTCTTTACCGAGACTTAATCAACGGCACCGTTTACAGCAATTAACCTTGGTTCGATACCAGACTGGGTATATTTTCCCATTTTAATCTACGCTTAGCCAAATTTAGAATTGCTTTTGCAAGTAGTTCCGATGGTAATTGGATTTTTTGGTAAATATTCAAAAATTAGCTTGCAGTATGCAAGCAACTTTTACTCGTATATATGTATAGGTACATCCAGAGAAGTATCTATACATAATAGATATATATATACATGGAGTACATATACATAAGTAGATATATGGATAATTAAATAAAATAGAAGTACCGCATTAATTTATTTAATAAGTATGGTAGGGGAGATAGCCATGTTGAAATAAACAATCCGTGGCAAAGCTTGTGTATGAGGAAATGAGAACTTAAGTAAATGTAATATGCATTGTGGATTATGCAATATAAGAATTTATTATGAATTTACTATACATCATTGTAATTATGCGTCATTAAAATAAACACTTGCGGAACCAGGTCAAGAATGGCTTAGTTAAAACAAGCAAGCTGTAACTTATTAGCTTCTTATTATGAAGCTTTGTAGAAAACCTAAAACTTAATTTTCTGGAAAAATAATTCCCTAAACAGGATTCCAATTATATAGGATAAACTTTTGGGTTCATCCTTGGAAATTTTAAAACTTTTGGAAATTAGAACCATGACTATAACCACTCGGCCATTTTGACAAAGATGCTATTAATGAACAAATGGACCTGTTAAGTAGATGCTTGCATGCCAGATAATGTGACAAATACAATGATTCCCTGAAATTTTAACAGGGTATTTTACATCAGGTGTATGAAAGAACAGAACTACATTTTTCTATAAATTATATTTATTTCCGTCATTTTGACGGAGTATTCACTAGTTATAGCAGAAATATTCCTATACCACATTGTGACAGGTGATGATAATTTTATCCATTCTCATACATTAAATTACATTTTTGCATCGTTGATGCATAATATTACTCTTTAGATGTAAGGCATGGCTGCACTGCAGGTTCATTTTCCGAAAAGTCCCACCCATTTAGTAACCCTTGCAGGACTTTGGATAGGACAGGATCTTTTGATGTGGCATCAGCAATATTCTTTGCAGTAAATGGGGAATCTGGGGGAGCCTCCTCAAGCAACAGGATGCCAGCTGGGTCACGGAAAAGATATTCTTGGCAATCATCTTCAACAGGGCACCTGCTCAGAAATTCTGCATTCTGATGTTTACCTCCTGGGCAGTATTTTATTTGATAATTAAAATTGGACATAATCAAATACCACCGGAGAACACAAGGAGATAAAATAGAGGGCAATTGCCTTTTTGGGGAGAAAATTGAAACAACAGGTTGATTATCAGTAGAAATTCGGAATTCTCTTCCGGCTAAATACATGTAAAATTTTTGTACACCAAACGCAATGGCTAAAGCCTCTTTATCTACTTGCGAATAGCTTTTTTCTGCTAGTTTGAAAGAACGAGAGCCAAAAGCGATGGGTCTCTCGGAACCATCGGGAAAGACATGGGAAATCACTGCTCCCTGTCCATGGGGAGAGGCATCACAAGCCAAAATTACTGGATATTATTGGTCATAGTGAACAAGGGCAGCTGTAGCGACAATTTCTTTCACATAACTAATGCACTGATCATACTCATTGGTCCAATTCCACTTTGAGTCTAGTTTTAATAACTCATATAATGCATGAAATTTTATTGCCTTATCAGGAAAAATCGAAATCATAGTAGTTCACCATCCCCAGACAAACACGTAAGCTGTCCACATCTTTTGGAGTGGGAGCATGCAGAATAGCCTTTACCTTAGAGTCTGTGGGATAAATTCCATATGTGGTAACCCACTAAGTCAAAACTGGATATGCCAAACAGGCACTTGGTTTGGTCGAGTCACAGACCCAAAAGCTAAAGACATTTCAGCACCTCCCTCAAGCGAGTCCACATCCCTTATAAGGCTGGCACCTGCACCAAGATGTCATCTAGATATACGACGACACCTTCAAGTCCAACCTAAATGTTCTCTATTGTCCGCTGTAAAATGTCTTGGCAGCACTAAAACCTTGGCTTAAACGAGTGACCTGAAAAAGACCCTTGTAGGTATTTAATGTCAAAACGGAGGAAGTCATTCAATAAAAAGGTGTTGAGTTTAAGTAAGTGTTTATATCTGAGGTCCCAGTTATAGGACATATCAAAGTGGGACGAGGATCGTTCGAATACCACGTGCTAGTATAGTGCAGTAGTAAGTAAGTTTCAAACTAACTTTTGTGACTATTCAGTTTTGCTTGTCTGGCGTTTCGTATAATTTTCCGGACTTCCTCCATGCCTGCTGTGGTGTTCTAAGTTATTTCTTTTGCATGCGTTCTTTGCAATCGTTCCATTAGTTCGTGTGTAAAATTCTTAATTTATGGTTTCACGTGGCATCATTTGTTCTCCGTGAGCTCCTTGTTTGTAGACCACGTTTTTTCTTATAACTAATGTTTTCCGGAATTGCTGCAATAGGGAGGTAAACCATTTTTTAATTTTTTTATAAATGAATAATACTAGGAATAATAAACAGTGGCAGTGGAAAAAACATTGAAATCACAAATTTAAGGCCGTAAACAGCGCGTGAAAAGTTGGAATCTGTGAGGGTTGCTCAAACGCTCCGGAGTTTCCCGAAGAGTTCCGAAGATACGCTGTGATAGGGAGGGTTCCTCCGTCGACGCGCATTGTATAAGTAGAAGGATCTCTTATTCTACCTTAGTATTTCGACTTCCGGGATTATGAGCCTCAAAACAAATGGTATACAAATATTGTTCTGTACCGCGCTCAACCACTTTCAAAGAAGACGGTGAAACACAATAGCTTAAAACGAAAATTCATTTCAAATGATCCGCCAAAAATTTTGAAACTGCCATTACTCTCTTGAAATTCAACATAAAAGGCTGACTTTTCTTCAATTGCTCATTTTATCATTTGGATGCATAAAAGTCACATGAGATTTATTTTGTAGTAACAAATCTTTGTAAAAAATTATTTAAACGTAAACACGTAACATAAAAAATTTTACTCGTGCAGTCTAATTTATACGTCACCTAAAACTTTTTGGTTTCTCACCTGAGGAAGAGATTGTCGCGAGAGAAATCGAGATAAATGTTGAAATTTTCATTTACAGCTGGTTTCTTGACGGTATCTTGAATAGAACTTTAGTTTTTGACTTTTATATCTGAGAGCGTAATCCGCTAGAGTCCCCGTGGCTTCCAAAGCTCTCACTTTACAGCGTACCGAAATCGAGGAAAGCCGGCTAAAGTTAATGATTTTCGGTAGATTTGCGCGAAATTGTTCTTCACAGGAATTTCACTTTCATGTTTCCTAAAACACTGCTTAGAGTTTGCGGAATGTTTCGGATAAAGACCATGGACTACTCCCCTCACAGATGACCGATCAAATCTTTGTCTTTGTATATTTTTAGTGAATTGAAGCATTCACTTTCTTTGCACGGACACACGTGTCTGCGATGCCCTTCGACCCCGAGGCGGGGTATTTTGTGTGACTATTTATGAGAGTCTTCAGCCAGTTTATGCATAAATACTCATGAATTAGTTCGTCGAAAGTATCAAAACTACTGCCCTCAAATCCAATTCCAAATATTTTGAGCATTTAAACAATATATTAGGAATAAAGACTAACCTTTTTGTTAACTAGATATGTAATAAAGAAGTTTCTATGCTATTTTAAAAAAGAGGACGATGGATTTGAAAATTGTCCGAGATTTCATTGTTTGCACCTGCAACCACCCATCTGGCGCGCACAGCGCGTAGTGATGTCCACAAATCATCTAACAACTAATAGAACCGCAGGTGATTTTTTGATATCTTATAGCTAAAAGAATTTTAATCGAGTTTACTAAGCGAGAATGCGGTGGTAGACGGTGGTTTACTTTATAAATCAAAATATTTTTCATTTATTGTGAACTGAAAGTAATCCATAGATACACTGTTTTTCATCAGAACTAAGGGTAAATGAAGTAAACAATTGTTATAAAACTCAAGAACACAATACTTTTATGCTTTCGAATAACTTTCGTGGCAAATGAAGCAATTCTACTGAGGAAATCTTAAAAGAGAATATGGGGGAAAATTTTACGAAATTCCGCCCATTCATATCGCCCAAATTTGAACGCTAAATGCGGCAAAATTCGGCAAAAAAATTATAAATGAGGAAAAATGACCATATTCGATCGAAATGGACTTTTATCTTATCTAGCTTTTGAGTCTTTACGAAAACAATTTGAAAATCGACTTTTGGCCCCAAAAACGGGCTCTCGGGACTACTGTGCATCAATGCCTATGACGTCACAAGAACCCTCCCGTTTCAAAAGTGTTCAAACTTCATGAAGCCGTAAAAAAATATATATGGCACCAATTTACAAAAAGTTTTCACTTTTGATAATGAATTAACTTATACTATAATTTCTAAATGTTAAAATACATATTTTCAAATGAGGTTTACCTCCCTATGGCCGACCAAGTTCCCACAACTCAACATGGACTTCGGCTCCGTCCCTCAGTTTCCAAAGCATGAGAGGATTTTATCGAACAATTACAATTCTTTTTTGAAGAACATTCGATCATTTCAGAAACTCAAAAACGTGCAATCCTTTTATCGTGTACCGGTGTTCATACGTACAATATTGTAAAAAAATGTGCTCCCGAAAAGCCATCGCCTAAATGCTATAACGATATTCTATCTCTTTTGAAAAGTCATTTCATCTTGTGTGGGGTGGAGAGAGACAAATTCGATTCAATAGTTCAGCGTAGGGAAGAACTTTTCAAAGATTTCCTAGCCGATTTGAGGCATCTTGCAATGTATAGTAGCAGCCAACGGAGGAAGTCTTTCCATAAAAAGGTATTGAGTTTGAGCACGTGTCTGGGGACCCAGTTATAGGACATATCAAGATGAAATGTGAGTACGTGTGCAGATAACGCCAACAAGGTTTTGCCTTAAAAGGGCCCTCCTGTTTTATAAGCTCCTAATAATTGTGTTACGAATATCCTTGATAACGGATCACCTCAACAGTGCGAATAACCGAACGAAGAAATCAAATAATTGCGATAAATTACAATCTTTGTTATTGTCTTTGTTAAAAGACAATGATGTAACAGAAAGGTATTTTTGATCACCGCGCACTCTGATTGATTCTTAGTTTCGCGATCAAAGACTGAAAGTTACGAAAGAGTTTTAAAAAGGAAATCTAATCTTATTTTTAGATCGCTATCTTTGTTTATCGTTTATAGTGTGGATAAGTATTGGCCTTTCGATAAGAATTTAAAACTCTTAAATTGCGGTAATCATGTAAAGACAAGATAACAAAATTTATGAAGGTCTTAGCGATCAAGTTTACTGCCACTTCAAAGGAAAGATATCAAATGTCTTTTTAAAAAGGATTTCGATAACTCTAATTCTAAATTGCGGATAATTGCATTGCCTGTTTCAAGCTTCCAGTCAGTATTATCTTATGGGAGAAAGGCAAAGCCTCGCGCGCCATGTCTCCTTTACGCGGAGCTACGGATTCGGACGGGAATAATTAAGATTCGTAGTTTACATTGACCGATTCAAACTTAAGTTCTGATGAAATTTGAATGAAAATAACTCTATCAACACAACAGTGAAAATTTCATACATTTATAGCAGAAACAACAAAGTCAAAAGCGAAAATTGAATGAATTGCCGAGTTTTCACCCGTGAACATTTTTGAAACTGCCATTACTCTCTTACAATCCAACATAAAAGGCTGATTTTTTAATGGATAGCTCATTGTATCATCTGAATACATAAAAGTTATATAAGATTAATTTTAGAGTAACCACATCTTAGTAAAAAATTATTTACTTGGACCTTGTAACTTTTAAAAATATTCGTCGTGCAGTCCAATTTATGCGTCGCCTAAAACCTTTTGGTTTCGTGAGGAAGAACTTGTCTCGAGAGAAATCGAGATAAATGTTATAATTTTCTTCCAGTGTCGTTTCGTTCCTTTTCATGAGAACACCCCTTATATTCTAAATATCTTTACTAAGTTTATATACTGCAAAAATCCTATAGTTTTATGCAGCAAATAAGATCCGTAAACTAAATATTTATGGCCATAAGGAAAGGATAATTTGCGACAAAGTTAGTAATTTGTATAACTACTTTGAATAAAATGCAGCTATATCAGTCGAAACAAATGCAGAAAAATGATAATGCTTTGCAACAAAAAATCACGAAGATAGTAGCGAACACAGTAGTAGTATATATTCGTGTGAACGATGAAAAAGGCATTTTCTGCATTGTGTACTTTTATTAGAAGTTTTTAAAACAACTGTACTTGCTCTATTGTCTGCAAATTACTTGATTCAAGTTCAGACTAGCATATACAAGAACAATCGTATAATAGGATTAAATTTGTAATCTTTAAAGTATCGACAGGAAATAAAATACCCGTTTAAGACGCTGTACAGCTTAAAACGCTGTTTTCTCATGGTCCCTTTTACACTAAACACATGGTAATAATACCGCTTAAGACGTTCTTCTTAAGCTTAAGAGGCATTCCGCTGCAACCCACTGTAGCCCAATCGTTCGCCTAAAGGTGGATTTATACTATCCGATCAGACACGGAGCGTATCTGTATCGTTTTCGTCAGACAAAGATGAGAGCGTTTATACTAACGTAACGTGTACGACGCGGCGCAGATCTGCTCTCGGAGGTTTTCTTTCTCACGATCAGTGTGCGAGAGAGCACAAAAGTGCTTCCGAACAATTTTAGTAACAAAAAAGATGTTTAAACGTTTGTCTTTAAAAGATTTGTGTTTTTAAGCCGTTTTATTAGATGAAGACGAAAAACAAGAAAAACGCAAACTACACCGTCGTTTTAGTGTACATAAAAGTTTAAAACGAAGAAAAAAAGATTTTTTTTATTTTTTTATTTTTTCAAGTCCAGCGACGAAACTGAACGGACTTACTTCATGATTTTATAATTTATAAGACTATTTAATAATTAGAATACGGAGCGTCATGGGTCACGTGTTCACGTAGCGTATCAGGCGAAACATTCTTTCGATGAATGTCGGAGAGTCGGCCCGTCGCCGCTCTGTGTCTGTGCGGAAACGCTACGGATAGTATATACATTGCGGTTCAAATCGCCGTAAGAAAGTTTTTCTGAACGGAAACGATACGGATACGCTCCGTGTCTGATCGGACAGTATAAATCCACCTTTATTCGATAGAGCAAACTGCTTCATTGTAGAGCGATAAAGTACCAAAATTAACAAGTCCATAACTCATGTAAGAAATACATGGAAGAGATTTTTGATAGATCGATTTGATCCCGATAATTTACAATTTTGAAATTTAGAAATTTGTCCAAAGAACTACTACAAATCGATACATTCTAACCAAAATTATCTTGACTCCAAGAATTTTTTCTTAGAAATGCACATTAAGTTCACTTTGCTCTATTACAGACTTGTTTCTTTAGCAGAATTAAACCAGAAATAATAGTTTGAATTGCGATTCTCGAACGAATATAGGCGAAAGATAGATAAATATCTTTCTTTCTATCATCATTTATTCATATTTTATACGTTAAGATTAGTTCCGTCACTTTTGACGGGGAAAATCATTATTTATAGATATTATTCAACGTTTAGTTACCACGAATTAAAATAATTCCACCAAATACAGCATACATTCCCAAAAAAAATTAGATAAATATAAATTTTGGTCGTAAATATATGTAAGGTTTAGTCGACAGCTGAAATAAATCACGTAGTGCTCCAAATTTTCGATTTGACTCATCAAATAAATTATAATACATATTATCAATTTGCCTTCGATGGGCGATCTTATCTGTAAAATACTCACCCTAGATTTATTAGTTATAAATATAAAAAAGTTTTCTGTATAAATAGAAAACGTCGAACCGTTCGACGAACAAACAGATGCTATGGAATTTATAAACATTTTACACCGAGGCTAATCATATCATAACATTCAGTTGTTGTATTAGAATTGTTATCGAGTGGTTCGCTTAAATAAATCTAGCAATACCAGGTGGAAGTTAGTCATGTTTTAAGGAAATAATACAAAACTATAATCGTGGTGGTTTTATTTCGTTTAAAGATGTTGGCGACTTGCGTCGCATATTTTTCTTTGAAAATAATTCCCTCGATTCTATGTTTCTCAAGGAATTGGAGGTTTTTCGCAACGTTGGAGTTCTACTATTGATATATTTTTTTAGGTACATTTACCGTACAGTGAAAAAGTGAAGAAACGCAGTTAAGAAGTCTATTTTCGGTGGTGAATACCGCAGCAGTTTTCTTCGTTCCCTTGAATACTGTGTACAGAATTCGGAACAAATCATCTTCATTAGAATCGCAAGTCGAGATAAAAGCGGATGCCTTTTCATCACAAAAGCGACATTGCCCTAATAAGGATATCATGTGATGATATGATGATCTAAAGTATGATTAAGCGTTATCTAACATGTATTTTCAGGTGAAATCATTAATAAGTGAAATAATGGTATCACATCAATCTTATATTCCACTTTTAGCATCGGAAAGTTGTTTAATTGTTAACAAAAATTATATTTGAAATTCTGGAAGAATAAAAGAAGATTCTTTATAAATAGTTAAGAAGGAACCTTTTACATTGGCTGGCCAAAATGGATGCGTTTAGAAGCGTACTTTCATCTCAATTACTGTCAATAAATTCGATTTATAGAAATTATCACCGAAAGAAATGCCGATACGTTCTTTGATTAGTGTCATATTTCCGTCATACTATTGCTAGATCACGTCACTTTGGTGGACGAGGAAGTGATTCCAGTATCTCTTGACATTTATTATACATTTCACGGAAAATTGCATTTTAAGGCTTAATTGGATTAGAATAAAGGCAATAAAAAGATGAACAAATCCCTTAGTGTACATCGAGATGGAAAAAGTTCTCGAATTCAGAAGACAAACCTTATATATAAAGTATAAACAATATCTTTCGAATTAACTAGAATACACTGATCAATCGGAAAGCTCTCCTTTGTACTTTCTATCCAAGAATTTCTTACTCGTCCTTTTTCCTTTATTACTTTTCAATGTTGTTATGTTATCGAAAAAATTGAGTTTTCCTTTTCTCCTTCATTAACTTCCCGTTTAATTTCCCTTTTTCTATGATGCTTTTCTTGTCTATCCATCTTGTTCTCCAAATCCACACTTCCATTGCTACGAACCTTTCCCAGTGTTCGAGTTTCACATCTATATAATAAAGTATAATACACAATTTTGCAAAAGGTTTTCTAACTACCAACTAAATATCGAACTTAATTTAATGTCATTAAATGGAATGAATTCAATTAAATTTCAATTAAATGGAATGAAAAATATTCGCGAAGGATTGAATTAACGGCAAAATATACTTTCAAAACACATTTTCTGTTTTGACGATAGCTTAGCAGTCACAAGTGGATTTATTTTCCTTTGATCTGATTCGGAAAGCCTTGGGTCGAAACGGTCCCGGGTTCCATTCCCGGTGGGAGCGCATAAATGCAAAATGACCTCAGCCGTCTATTTAGCAATAATATTACTGTTGATCCAATTCTTTATTCAGAAAGGTGGAAATTCGTGAGGATGGAATGGTAAACAAGAAATGGTCCTTCATTTAGCAGAGTTTCAAATGACATCCATAGATTGACTTCCCTCATTTGCTAGTCCTTTCCCTCTGAACGTTAATATCTTCCACTTTCTCTATCAAATTATGCTTTTCCTCCGCATAATTTTCATCTCTTTCAGTTATATCTTGTCTTCCACTGGTCAGCTACTGGATGAGTGAGGTACTGAAGGAAACGGGCATGAGGAGGGAATAAAGCGCCTCCAACTACGAAGCATTACATTTCCATTACTAGTAATTTTAAACTCTTTGGGAATGTACCGTAGGTTTTCCAAAGAAATTAGATACTTGGAGAAAGTAGGTGAGAGTGGCACCCACCAACGAACCTCACTGAAATGTGAGACCTCATTCTCGTCTCTCCGGAGGGAATTTGTATTCGGCGATGATGTCTTCACAAACAATTCCAACATTATTTGCCTTTTAACTGTAGGCGAAACTAGACTTCACGATAAGTCAATGGAAATTACAAAGATTTTAATCCTTTCCGAGTTCTCAACACCAAAGCTAGACGGTGGTTTTAAATTCAAACCCTGCTGCTGTGCGAGATGTAAAAAAAAGAACCATGAGAACACATCTGATAGAAGTGATATGGCGATAAGAAGAAGTATAAAAGGAGTGAGCTATGTTCATACTCTCAGCAAGCATGGGTTCATCAGCCTTGTTTGTCGTCATCTGCGCGACCGTCGCTATCTCAGGTAATCCCACTCGCCTTTAAATTATTCGTCATTGAATTGAATAGTTAACTATTTCTCATTGTCGTTTTAAAATATGAATTTACACACACGCACGCAAGCTCTAAAATAACCATTGACTAGTAGTAACAGGTGTTACTAGTCGACAGAGTTTCGCTAAAGGGCTGTCATTTACGAGGAGTTCTGAGGAAAATACTATTTCTTGATGTATTAGTACAGAAAGTTTCGAAGTATTTGGCTGACTTCTATTTTATATGAAAAGAATGACGTATTTTTGTCAAAGGATTGATTGATTGACTTTTTAAATCCTTGAACAGATGGATGACATTCATAGTTAAACTACCATTGTTTCTCTTCGATTCATCGCAATTTCTTCCGAATAAATCGGTTCTGAAATGAATGAAAGTAGCGATAACCTGTACGTTTCACCGCTATGGACACTCTAATTTTCAATTTTACTCACTTTTCCGTGTCCTCACTATTGCTCATATAATATAAATCCATGTAAAAAACAGGGGGATGTGTCGTCTAGTCACTATATATTTACTGAAATCTTTACTTCTCCTTTACGTCTTGCGAATCTCTCAATCGAGAATTCAATTTATTTTTAAAAAGTCTGTTTTCGTGACCCGTCTCATAGAAATATGTCTTAAACTCTGAATCATCTTAATCCTCTTTTATTAAAATTTCTCATACTTTCTCCGATGTGCTTTCCTATTTAATAATATCAACGACAATGTCCATTCGTCTTTTCGGATGAACTATGAACCTTCGGATGAACTACTCGATTTTCTGATACCTTCACTTTGAAACCTGAAATAAGACTTTTAATAAGAATACCTTAAATTTTCAACTCTTACAATAAGACCTTTCATTCCCTTTTAAATCATTCTTAAGTATGATTGCAAAGAAATGTCGTTTGTTTGATATGACTGCTGTCTGCTTAATCCATTTAATTAATTCTGTAATTTTCGTGTTTCTATAATTTTCGTATTTCTTCAGTTGTTGATCTAATTGACTTACATCTGATTGTCATCAGCTACGACGGGCCTCGTGCCTGTTATGCAAATATACAAATAATAAAAATGTCCCACAGGAATAAAGATGGCACTTAAATAAATGATTTGTTTACAGCGGAGGCATGGCTTCCTGGGCGTCCTGTGGGCGGACCAAGGATAGTCGGAGGCCACGATGCCGTCAAAGGTGCGACATATTTAAAAATAATTATAATAGAAGTAACTTTATTTCACTTTGTCACAAAATACAAAATTACCAGTCACAAACATTAATAAAAGAATAAAATTTCATTGTAATTCTTAAGGTCCCCCTGAGCCAGACAAAGGCTCGTCAGGAGGTTTAGAAAAGAAAAAGTTTAAATACATTCATTGTCATACATTATGTATATTAGAATAGTTTTAAAGTGTTAATGTACAAGCAAACATAATAAACATGGAACAGTATTCAATTAATATAAATATATAACATAGAACATTTTTGATTAATAAGACATACAATAAGAAGACCCAAAAATTATTAGAGATACAAGAATTATGAAGATACTATTTTATATAGTCGTACATAGGTATTGCAAGAATATACTAATGATAAATTCAAAACATATTACTAAGAAATTATAACATAAGTGCGTATTTATTGCACTGAAGTAACAGAATTAAGAATAAATATAGATTAATAATCCTCTATATATTATTTTAAAACATGCATTTTTGGTGAGCGGGGCTTTTCTCCCTTCTTATTACATTAATACATGTAAATGAATGTTCATTTGAAGGAAAATTTTTCAGGTTCCTGCTAAAAATAGTCAGATAAATGAAAATTCCTCGTTAATATAAATTTATGCTTAATATTTACTTCATCAAAATCGGAGTTTAAACTAAAGTGATGTTTAGCGGAATGGTATTATAAAATGTACGTAATTTGAGTATTATTAAGCTTACATCCCTGATGCCATTTTGAATAGGAGATTCCTTGAATAAGAATAATTTTCATACGCGTCGTCCATTGCTTAATGGATATCTTTCATTAATTGAATAACTCTGATTCAGTGAATGGATAAGATACAATTTCACTGCAGACGGGTAGTAGTCATTTCTATATTATTGTGTGAAAAGAAAAATCTATGAAATAAATAAGTAACGTGGATGCATAAGGTATATTTTGTTGTTTTATCTTGGTTCTATACGTTTATTCTATACCTTTATCAATGTACATAGAAAAGAAAAAATAACCAAGATATAGAAAGAAAGCGAAGTAATGAAAAAAGGAATATTATATGGGCTAAAAAAAACCTAAGTCATCTCTTAGGAAAAATATGGCCCAGCAGGAAAACACCCACAAAAGAAGTGTGAAAAACCTGCGAAACCTACTGATGTAAGCAACTAAAATGTAATAAAAGAAGGAAATGGTCCGCTCCTGCATGATAAGAAAATATCGCCGAGGTATTTCAGTGGAGTTTCATCTCTTAAGTGAAAGCAACGAAACTATCGAATAAAATGCAATCGAAGAAATGTGACAAATGTGCATTATATTTAGTGATGAGATATCGCGAAAGAATATTCAAGTGGTAATATTATTTTTAATGACAGAAAATAAAACGAAATAAATGAAATTTAATCATTGCCGTAACTCTGAGAAACGCATCTCTTTTAAACGCGATGTTTGTTTACACAAATACTCCGAAAACCAATTTCTCTTGTTTACTGGTCACATATTTGCAATATTCCTTTCGGTTTACAATCATTCGATTTTCTTTCCACAGGTGACTTTCCGTACCAAATTTCTCTACAGTGGTCTCTTTTGGGATTACTGAAACAACACGTGTGCGGCGGCAGCGTGCTCAATGAGAATTGGATTCTCACCGCAGGACACTGCGTCACTGAAACTCCCAAACTCGGAAAGTATTTCGTGAGTCTACAATCCAATTTCTTTTAATCAATGCATTCTTCGAATTATCGCGATGATAATAATGAAGTGTTAACTTTAAACTCTTGGAGCATAACCACAAAAAATTATTACGATAACGTTTCAGCTCTCACAAAAGTATTTACGGGAGAATCGGCTAATATCGGAAGCGCTTCTGCTAATTTTTATAATGTTCATGGCTCAAATGGTCTATATTATGTATGACAGCATTCCGAGATATATATAACACAAACGCATAAAAGCAATTACAGTTATTAACGCATTAAGCAATTAAAAGAAATTTTTAGCTATCCCCAGGTACTCGAAGAACGCATTACTTTCAACAAGGATTTAATGGTTGGAAAAACATATTTAAGACGTACAAACAAATATTCATTACTCTAATTGCATACCTGTAATGCGTCATTATATATTGTATTTATTCGATTGGAATATAAAGATAGATAGAAAGATAGAAAACTAACGCTATGCAAAACACCAATGTTTCCTGAATTTATTCCTGCTTTCATTTATATTCTTGTGCTTTTTTCTTAAGTGGTCAGCAAATTGTGAGATTCATAAACCCAGTTAAAGGCATTGGCGGAATCTCCAATATTTCGACAATCATACAGTACTCATTGTCCTAGCAAAATCTTTCCTATTTCCCAATATTGGGAAATAGGAAAGATTATTGGCCTTCTTCTCAGGGTCGTACCCTTTTGAGGGGACATACTAAATGCCGCTTCTCGATTATGTATTTCTAATTCATTTTTCACAGCAATAGTGAAAGATAACAGGAAATAGCGAGAATAATTTAATTTTAGTAAATAAGAGTTGGTAAATTATACATCTAACTATAATCCTCATCGTTAATAGAAATTAATTGCGACTACAAAAATGTTAATTTTCACTATAAAGCCTCGGTTATAGATCTTTTGTGTTATTACTTTGCTATAGAGCATTTATTTCATCTGGAGACGACTCAGATAAGAAGTAAACAAACCAAAATATTTGTTCGCAGATCTATGATCAGACCTTATAAGTACTCAGTAGAAAAACGACCATCTGTCTTATCGATTATTTCCTAAGAAAGCTTAATCAAGTTGCCTTTCCATCGCGAAGAACTGTGCTGATGAAATTTTTAATAGCTTTTCGATCTCCTCACTTGGAGCTAATCTAATTTGAGGAATTTCATTATTAAGGAAACACTTCTGTCAATAATACACTACTCATTGTTCTATCTTTCCCAATCATCTGTACTTCTGAAGGTCGCCACGAGTGCTTTTCGGCATTGAAAATTGTTCTCATTCCTCTCTAATTGACACATCTTTAAACTAACTTTTTTTTTGCCTGTTTCACATTTTCCTCTTCCCAAAGTTGCTTTATCTTACCCATTTTGCTTGTAAAACGAAAATTTTTTTCGCCAGAGTTCGATTTCATTTACGCTAAATTTTGTCCGATACCACCCTGCGAGATCCTGTCTAATACAAGCCGACTGCTACGATACGTGTAGTATCTAAATATTGCTGCACCTATCTATCCTCTTACTGGAGGAAAATATTAAATCATCAGGTAAAAAAATTAATGTATCATGAAGGGTCATTTCTAAGTAGGAATGATTTCATTTCTGCGAGAAATCTTGAATCTTTTTAAACAAATATAGAAGTAATAATGATTTTACAATAACTATTTATGATTTATATGTGGAACCTTTCAACCATGTCTTATTTATTGCCTTTTTTACGAATGAATTGAGTATTTACATTTAATTTTGAATTTTTCTTAAAATTGTGCTTCTTTCAAGATGTTTTTTGAAAAAGTTTTTTCCCATCATTCAGTCACACCACTGAGATTTCCTTACAAGTAATTTGGATTTGAAGAAATTAAAGGTTTAGGTATAAAATTATTGTTAATTCTAGGAATCAGGCTAGAATACATAAACTAAAATTGAACGTACTCACAGCGTGACACAAGAAGTTCTCTTAATTCAGAAATAAACTTTCATGTTGAGATGATAAGCAATAGAGCGTTGCTAAGCAAGAATGTAAACAAAATTTGTCATTTATGAGAGCGGAGGAGACTATGCACAGAGCATTCAATCGCAAAAGAGATTCGCATTGAGGTGAATTCTGCCGATGAGACAATGGGATTTCCCCACGAAAATCTGCAACTTTCGTACGAATTACGAGCCGAATGCATTACAGGAAATATTTTACTGTGCGATAATCTTTTTCCTTCGAATGAAAGAGAATACCATCATTTATTTATTCAGTCCATTTCACAATGCGATTTGGTTATCTAGCCAGGTGGTGAAAAGAATGATCATCAGATGGGAATGATGCACCTAAGAGAGATCTTTTAGGAGGATCCGTGTTTTCATATCCTTGTTTCCTATGATACATACCGATTGTAATTGATGTATCGAGGTGTGTTAAGTTTGACCCGGTTAACACACAGTTAATTTATTATTAAAATATATATTTTAACGATTTTGTAAAACTATACATACTTCCTGATGGTCTTCGAAACTCAAAACAGGAAACCTCAAATTACCTGGGTGTTAAGCCGAGAAAACTACACAAGCTACTCACCAGGAGAGCTTCAAGTCTCCTATATATGTAGTGGTGTTGAATTATGTTCGTTCACTGCAAGGCTAAATAAACACAAACAAATTAGTAAAAATAAATTAAATCAAAAGATACCATAATTTACGAACAATTAAAGAAAAGGTAAAAAAATTGTAAATAATTTCATAACAATCTACCCAATGTAAATAACAATATTGTTAAAAACCTATGGTGCTCTGGCCCTGGAAAAAAAGAAAAAAGAACGCCTAAGAAATACAAAAAATGTTTTAAAATTATACAAATGAAAAGAAAAGAGATAAAAAAGACATAAAATACTACAAAAACCAGAATAATAAACAAGAAAAAAATAAAAGGCGTAACAGGTGGCATCACAAATTTAGTATGTAAGATTAGAATTAGGTTAAAATTAAGTTAAATAAAAAAATGTTAAAAAGAAAAAATGTAATAGTATATAATTAGAATTAGTACCCCTAAGAACTGTTCCTGACTTGGGGACAAGTACTGCCACTTTACCTTGGTGCCACTTAGCGTTAAAAGGCGCAAGCAACTCATCCAAAGAGAACGAATTATGTTCGTACCCATTGGCTATTTTTATCTTCTTATAAACGGCGTATTAAAATATTAGCGATGAAGGAAGTTGAGAACCTGAATTTAGTTGTCTTACGTTAGGTTGTTGCTGGAGAATACGACTTGGCTGTGAAAGAGGGAACTGAGCAGTCGATCCGAGTGGCGAAAAGGATCACACATCCCAACTACGGAGGGTGAGTCCCTATTGGATCAATGCTTTCATATACGCTCTTTCTTTTCTCCATAGACAGCGGCTGCAAATGGTCAATATTTTGAAAATATAATTATTTAGTTTTAGAAAACTTCGTCGCCGCATGCCGCTTTTCGTTTTCCTTTCATTCAATTTTCACATCAACACGTTAAACCTGTACATACTTATAAGTAGAATTATAAATTATAACATACCTTTATAAGCAACCCTTTTAAGACGCTATCCCGCTTAGTGAGCGATTTTCTATTGACCCCTTTCACACGAAACAAAGACGCTCTGACACTCGCTCAAGACGCGAATTTCTCCTTGCCACGTTATTTGATGGAACCTTATCCTAATATAATGGTAAATATTGCTTTAAAACAAATCACCTAAATTGAGTAACAAAGGAAAATACTCTGTTTCTCCGAAAGGAAGACCATTCCTCAAAAAAAGGACAAAGCAACCTCTATTGATCTATAATAGTTCTCTCTATAAATCTAGAGCTGCAGCAAGTAAACTAAAGAAGACTCCTACACGTTTATAAGGTGCAAAGTGCTTATTTAAAATTAGAGCAGCCTACAAATACTTCAACTTTGTCTTCAAACATAAGATAAATAAAAATTTGTAATATCGGTGATTTGTTCGCAGTGGCGTGAACTACAATGACATAGCCCTTCTCAAGCTGTCCTCACCACTCACTTTGAATGCCAATGTTCAGCCAATCGCCCTGCCCAAGGCCAACGAAATCCCAGACGGTGAGTCTATTGAACTTGTTTTGCAATCAATCATAGGTCGATTGCAATTTCAACAACTCCAGTTTACATCATGTGCCGATTTAACGCTGCGCAGTATGTAATGTATTACTCCTGACCGGGTGATTCGTTTAGGAAAGTCGTCATTCCTTCCACATCTTATTTCCCCCCTCTGCCGATAGACCGAAGATTACGCTTATTTTTCCACCTGATCAAAATTGCTTCATTTTAGAGAGATAAATTACCAAAATACATAAGAAAGGAAACCCTCTCTTTGTCTGATAATTCTTAAGAAATGCGACGATGCTCTATAATAAAGCTCTATCTCTAAAATAAAGAATATTCGTAAAGCATTAAGAGCCAAGGAACTCTTTGTTTTCTGATGAAAAAATAAATATTAGTACTCTGAGATAGAGTAAGATATTCTCTATCAGTTTATTCTCAGAGAAGAAAGTTAGACAAAAAAGTGCGGTCTTTCCTTTCGTCTTAAAAAGTAAACATATCGAATAAAATAGGAAAGGAGTGCTGTCAAGCAGAGCCTTAGAGAGATTTCCTCACTACTGTTGACGTCGTTATTCTTCCCTAATTGCCTATCTGTTTAAATCTGCTTTATTGTAGAGTGAAAAATTGCCAAAATTAAGTAACTAAGACTTCGTGCGTAAAACAGACGATTCCTCAAAGGAGGCAACCCGGACTGCCTTCCCCTGAAAAGTGACCCTGGGAATGGCACCGCCACTCTAATCCATTGCGAAATAAAAAACGATTTCTTGAATTGCCTAGTACCGATTTTGTGATCTTCTTCATCAGAACGGCATATGTAAGAATGTGGACGCATAATATCGGCTACATCTTCCATACACGTATCTCTGAATTCATGTAAGTTAAGTTTTTGACTTCCTCCATTGAAAACCTTTTAAAGATTCCCGTCCAGCTTCCTGAAGCATAACGCTCACTGATTTGTCGTAGCAATTCTTTACTAAACATATCGCCTTATCTAATTGGAGACACCTATCGTTTCTTGATCAGGTGAGGTGACACTGTCTGGATGGGGCAGCACCAACGGCAACGACGGCACCGGACTCAATCCTAAGCTGCCGACAGTTCTTCAGACTGTGGACCTGCCAGTGGTGGACTACGAGACATGCTTGGCCGCTTGGGGCTCTGATTCGCCCCTTAGAGACACAAACGTGTGCACGGGTCCGATGGAAGGAGGGCAATCACCATGCCAGGTGAACATGTCGTCAACGCTCTTAAAAAAATTCATTCACTGTCAGCTCTTGGACATTCATTCACTAACTAAAGGCAATCGGTGCAACCATTCCTCTCTCACTTCATCTACTCTTTTAATCTGCTGTAATCGGAATATTCCATTCTTGTTCCTCGAAATAATTCTTCCTTGGCTTACCCCTTCCTTACTTTCCCAGGATCCTGCCTTTAAAAATGTTGGTTATAAAGGCACTGTGCCTTTTAAAGTGTCCTATAAACTTAAATTTCCTTCTTTCTGTTTCATCCAGAAATTTCCTTTTCTCATTCGCTACCCTTAATATCTCTACATTTGTCTTCTTTTCTGTCCATTTTGTTCCGGTCATCTTCCTCCAGATCCACATTTTTGCTGCTTCGATCCATGTATTTTCTTTTCCCTCAATGTCCAACTTTCACATCCATATAATAAAATGCTCCATACCAATGATTTCTGCAAAATCTTTCTTAAGCAAACTCTATGCATTTACTCGTTAATAGAATTTCGATGTCCATAAATGATTTTTTTGCCAAGGCTATTCTTCTTTTCACCTAAACTGAACATCTGTTGTCCTCTGTTATCGTACTTCTTAGATAGCAGAACTGTTTAACCTTATGGATTTTGGTATTATTTATTTATATGTTTATTTGACTGTTTTAATCCATCTTGCTGACTATCATTAACTTAGTTTCATGGGCATGTCAAATTAAAAATTCGGAAAAATGCTGAGGAATGCCAATAAACTGAAACTAGTTGCCCCGTGCGAAACTTTCGCAGACTAACACTCAATTTCTCAATTCCCCAAAATACATTTCAACAAACACTCTAATCGCTACAAACGAATGCACAAACACAAAAACATACCTAAAAATGCAACGGATAACGGAATCTTATTTTAGGACCTCATGAGTTCGTGCGACACAATTGCATATTAATGTAAGATAAGTGCCATTCTGACCTGTTCCAAAGTTTCATTTCAATATCTTATAAATAAGGCCCTATAATAAGAATACGCTATCCCCCTTTGAAATACACGGTAGAATAGAAATGACGCTCTGGCATCGAACCAAGAACCATCAGAAGAACGGCGAACAGTGTACATGAATTTTATGAATTACTTCTATTTACATTCCATTTTATATCATTCCCGGTTATCGGGAAAGCATTCAAAATAATTGTCAAAATTGACCGCCATGCATTTTATACCGGAGAATTTCGCACCCACTTGGCGTCGAACTCACGGTCATTTGGTAAAATAAATTCAGTTGGTACTTTAGAAGACCACCTCATCTGTCCACTCCGTGATTTTAACTGTTCAATAGCATCTAGAACATCCTCAAAAGAATTTAGAGTAATTCGCACAAAATACCGCCTGAGGTCGAATCAGGACGTTTTCGTGAGAAAAATAGCAGATTGATATTAGATATATGCCATTCTGACCTGTCCCCAAGTTTCGATTCAATATCTTATCGGGAAGTTCCTAAAATAAAATTCCGTTTTCCCCGTTTGAAATGTATGGTAGAATCGGAATGACGCTCTGAACGACGGAATGAACGAATCCTTAGTTCGACGCCGGGCGGTTTTTCGGGATACGTCATTTTTGTCCGGATTGTTTTAGCATTTTCGAATTGAAATCGGTAACTTGTATCAGAATAAGAATCTTTGTTTGATTTCCTTTCTTTTGGTGCTTGTCTCAATTTCGTGTAACTATTATTTAGAATCTAATTCTGTCAAAGAAAAAAGTCAACAAGAGATCAAAATAAACTTGACGTTTCTTTCCTATTAGAGAATTTCGAGGCGTTTAGAATCGAACTAAAGATACTGTGGGCAAAGGAACATCGATATGTAATATGTAGTCCATTGAACCTCTAATAAATCCCCAAATGTCAGATGTCTATCTCGTCGAGTATCGCGAAAGTATTGTAAAATTTCTTCCACGTATGGAAAATGAACAAATATATATTGATACGCGTATAACTGAAAATAAATGCATAGATTATTATATAAGATATAAAGCTCCTCCATTATGATTCTAAGAAGTCACGCGATATTGAGTTGATTAGTGCCATGATTGGTTTCAGGGTGACTCCGGCGGTCCATTGGTAAAGAAGAACTCGGACGGAAGCCGTACTCTAGTCGGTGTGGTGTCATGGGGGGCAGTGCCTTGTGGAAGCAAAGGAGCTCCTTCAGTGTATACCAGAGTATCCGCCTTCCTCGACTTCATCCAGGACACAATGGCCAACAACTGATCTCAGTTCAATAAAATATTTGTGATCTTCCAACTTGTATTCATTTATCTTTATTTCATACTTACTTATACATTCATTTACTAATGATTGTTGCACTATAACAATATTCAGGTGGAAGCCTTAATTCAAAATCTTAAAAATTAAATCACAACATATTTATAAATTATAAAAATTGATTGTTTACAATTTTAATCGCCCCCGCTTCATAACTATTAACATGTCATAGTACTATTTACAGACACATCCAGTTAATCTCACTTAACTGGATCTGTCTGCCTCACATTAGCAAAAAGTAGAATCTACACCCTTTCTAACTATAAATTAACTACAGCACAATTTCATACAATATTATTATATTATTTTTAAATGTATTACATTAGAACTTTTATTTGTGTGCGGTGATGCCTCTTCAAGTAATATATTCCATTCCTCTATTAAGTCCCTCCTTGATTCTCATGATTATCGCAACATTATTTGGTTTCTCTCACTTCCATGCTTATTGAAGAATTCAAACTAAAACTTTTTGCTAGCAATTCATGAATTTCTAACATTATCTTCACGCATTTATTGCATTTTTGCCGCCTTTCGGAGTGACACGAGCAACGCAAACACCGAGACTATGAATTAAATATTACATTGTAATAATGAACTAAAATTCCATCTTTTTATATGAAATACATAAAAACACAGATTACCCCGTCGTTTCACTACAGCAAGGATGAACATACAACTAATATTTCTAAATATTTATAATGAAGGATGGATAGACTTTACATTACAATGATGTATCAATGATTTAATACGTTCTACAAACGTGGACTCACTCTATATAAAATTCTTTCCTAAAGTAAAAAGTATACACCTGTCTTGCCATTAAAAATTTGAAAAAAATATATAAGATAAATGAAAATTCACAGTCATACTGAGGGCTCCAAATGGATGAGGCCCACAGCTGACCATCACTCTAACCGATTACTTTTGAGTGTGTTCTGAGTAAAAATTAATCCAGGAATCGACAGGTTCTGTTCCTGTGATCATCACAACGGCTTAAGAAGGGGATTCAGTTGAGTTGATATTAAAAGTTGACTACGACGGAAATATTTGGAATTCTGCTTTACTCCCCATGGACTACACTTTGTCATGATCAAGGACTCCCAACCAAGATATTGTAAGTGAAAATACTTTCTTCTCTGAGAAAAGAACTGATAGAGAATATCTTACTCTATCTCAGAGTACTAATATTTATTTTTATTATCAGAAAACAAAGAGTTCCTTGGCTCTTAATGCTTTACGAATATTCTTTATTTTAGAGATAGAGCTTTATTATAGAGCATCGTCGCATTTCTTAAGAATTATCAGACAAAGAGAAGGTTTCCTTTGTTATGTATTTTGGTAATTTATCTCTCTAAAATGAAGCAATTTTGATCAGGTGGAAAAATAAGCATAATCTAAGGGAAAGGAACGAATGGACTAGCAAATGAGGGAAGTCAATCTATGGATATCATTTGAAACTCTGCTAAATGTAGGACCATTTCTTGTTTACCATTCCATCCTCACGAATTTCCACCTTTCTGAGTAAAGAATTGGATCAACAGTAATATTATTGCTAAATAGACGGCTGAGGTCTTTTTGCATTTATGGGCTCCCACCGGGAATCGAACCCGGGACCGTTTATAACTATTGAATGCCTTCGGCAAGTTTTGGGGTTGTCTTGGTGAATGGAATTTTTCCACCTCTAATGACTACCACTGAGATAATGACGGAAGTAGATAAGGAAGAAAGGTCTGCTGTTGTTAATGTGATTCGTGAAATATCAACGAAGGAAAGAGGTAATGTGCATTCGATAATGGATAAGAAATATTTTGAAATTATAAGCGAAGGAAACTCACGTTTCTCCTTTAAATAAGAGACAATTGATTCGCAAGGCTTTATACTATTTTGTTTTGAATCCTCAAAATGAGCGGAATTTCTCTTTTTTTAGTAAAAGAAAAAAACGCTAAGCATCGGTAGTGTACCTAGTTAACTTCACGAATGCGTGTATAATTTAGTCTGATGGCAGTTGATTGAAAAAGAAGGTCCACAGTGGGACGGATTGTGAGTCGCAGACAAGAGGCCGAGAGAGGCGGACGCGCTATGACTACAGATGAGTGGGTGAGTTTCTTTCTTCATATTTACTCTTCTTAGCCTTTGAAAATAACTCGATTTTTCTAAAAATTCTACGGATTCGAATCGACAGCCTCGCCGACGGCAACATTACTCACTTGTTTGCTAGCAAATAAACAGACATTTTGTTACGTTAGCGAGTCAATAGCTTAGACGCGGTCAGACGATTGTGTGTAAGTGTGATTAAATTTCGATTGATGTAGAGGAGTGAGCCGATATGATGTCATTCAGAAGTGGAGTAGCCAAGTGCGAAGGGTAGAAAATGAAGAAGAGACAAGATCAATTTCACTTGTGAATATTTGATTGTAAATCCGCGAGTAATCTTCTTCATCTGTGATGTAAGAACCGAGTTCCCCTCGTGTGTATTACGAGATTTGTTAAAAAGGAATTCTAAAAATCGTCTTTTACGGTGGAAGAACATAAATCTTTTCAAAAGACGCCACTAGAAAAACTTCACTGCTAAAAGTTTTATCGCTCATTGTTTCGCGTTTGTTACATTGGGTTTACATAGTTATTTAAATTAGGTATTTTTCCAAAATTCGTGTTTTTACAGTATCTTTTACATTGAGAAAGAGGGTAAATTTGCGATGCATTTTTCTAATCGAAAAAGTAGACATGGATGTAGCCTTCGCAGGATAAACAAAATGGTCCAATGTTAATATGTGTCCGTATTTATTTCCATTTTCTCGGCCCGTTAATTATTTCAACTGTTCTCATTTCAGCCTCCCTTAAAAGAGCCTTTTGATCGTAATATATCATGTCGAATTAGAAATCTTCTATAGAATGTGTTTTGCTTTCAAGATGGTTGCTACAAAATTCATAGAGTGAAGATATCAATTTTGCTACCAATGTATTGGATACAAAAGGGTTAAATCTTAAAGCACCATATCAAATACTCGTCGATCTCTTCCACATATCTGGTAATAAAACTAATAATTTAAGAACCGTTCCTTTTTATCTTTTAAATTAAGTTGAAGTAGTTCTGATATTTTAGGATATTCCAAAATCTTCAAAAATTTCTTTATTATAATTAAAAAGAATAGCTTTCAATCTCCAAAGCAAACGAAGGGTAAACGCAATTTATTTCATATTTTTCCTTGCTAACAAACTATCAAATTTTACATCCTCTACAATAAAAAAGGGACCCGATTAAGACACTCGGTCTCATATTTTTTGTCAGCCATGGCCAATGCTCTGTCTCGATATACCGAAAAGTGTTTACATTCCCTAATTGTCTATATAGTGGGAATTGCTTAATTGTAGGGTGAAGAATTACCAAAATTAGGTAACTAAAGAAAATGCCTTTTCTGTTCGAAAAGTAGAACATAGTTACAAACATGATTAGAAGGCAACCAGAATTAAACCAATACAGTTTACAATATGTTATCAAGATAGCTACATCAAAGCAAACTTAAGAAGATTTTGTTCGTTTTTGAGATGTAAAGCATTTATTTAAAAGCCAAAAACTATTGTTTCCTCATCTAAAAGAAATAATAATTTGTAATATTTCGGTTATCCCGCGGCTTTCTCTTAGCATCCCTAAATTCGTTTTAACCAGTCTTCATATTGTTTTCTATAATCTTCGAATTGTCTTGTATAATACTATAGTAATAGAGTACAATCCAGCATGTGTGGAATATTAGTTTACAATAGGTGTTTTACTATATAAGCTCACAATCTTTTGCTTTATAGTTCTCTTGAGAAAAAGAAAGAAAGTAGCGTTCCTCTTCTGCATTCAAATCGTGCAGCAGAAGATATGGACGACTTCCTGTTTACGGAATGCAGATAAGTACTTCCGCAGCAAATAATGAGAGGAAGAGATTTCCTATCTTCGTTATATTTCCGAATACAATTTAAGAGACTCACACAGTGCAGCCGACAGATGGATCATAGTTTGTGAATTAATTTTACAAAATATTTGTATTTAGTATAATCATTCGTCCTAAAATCCCAGACCCAATTCATACAATATGATTTGTTCAAAACTAAACGAAGATAGGACCTTTTCAACGGATGTATTTTTCACGCGAGTAGATTACAATTATTCGTCGAAAACGGTCGCATGACACCAATATATCTGTGTAGAAAGTACAACCTCCCTATCCTCGTTTATTTACTTTGGAGTTCCACAAAACTACGCCTTCCTCCGTGGATATTATGATTTTTTCATTTTATGATGAAGCATCTAGATTTTGGCGCTACCTGAAATAAAACGTACTCTTGTTTGTGTCAATTAGCACCACCTGATTCAATGTATTTTGAACACCGAGTATTCGATTAGACACGAACATTTTGCATTATATCCGTAATTCCCGTTTGAAATCCATGGTAGAATCGGAATGACACTCTTGCATCGAACCAAGGACCAATAGAGAAACGGTGTACCTCATGAAAAAATATTTTCAAATGCCTCTGTTACTATTCCGGGTTTTATATTTCCAGCTTTACGGTAAGGCATTGAGAAAATTTTTCAAAAATTACAGCAATGCATTTATTATGGAAGAATGTCGCACCCACCTGGCGTCGAACTCACGGTCATTTGGCAACATTTCTTCCATTCGTAATATAGAAGACTACCTCAACTTCAACCTCCAAGATTTTGGTTCCCATATCTTACCGAAAAGTGCCTCAAAATAATTTTTAAAAATCCCCATAATGCATTCTTATCGGAAAATTGCGATTTTTGGGACATTCTGGTATCGAACCCATGACACCTAGCGTCGATGTCTGCATTATTCTGGCATCTACAGGGTGGGGCCAATACGACATGGCCTGAAAAGTTCCGAGCCTAACATAGAGATGTCACCACTAGTAACTTTTTCTGCACTTTTCACTTAAGAACCAACCTTAAGATGGCACTGTTTTTAATTTCATGTCAATTCATATACTATATATAAAGTGTTCTTCTTCCTTTCGGTAGGTTCATGTGCCCCCACATTCCCAATTTAATTCCCTCTCCTTCAATTTCCGGTAACTTATCCCACCCCTTAATTCGTCTAATAACTTTTGTCTTTGTCTTCCCCTCTGTCTTTTCCCTAGCATTCTTCCCTCGATCGCTTTCTTCAACAATCCCTCCCCTCTCAATATTTGACCCACACATTTCTTTTGTCTATTTCTAATTACATCAATCATTACCCTTTTCTCCCCAACCATCTCTAGAACCTCCTCGTTCGTTTTTCTGTCGACCCAACTAACTTTCTCCATTCTACGCCATCTCAAAAACCTCCAATCTTTTGACATCCTCTTTTCTCAACGTCCACGTTTCACACCCGTACAACATTACACTCCACACCAAGGATTTTACCAATCCTGATTCCTTTATCAAGTCCCTTTGTCATCAGTTCCCTTCGTTTCATGAAAGCTTCCTTTGCCAATGCTATCCTTTTTCTAATTTCTGTCGAACATCTTCCATCCTTAGAAAGAAGGCTGCCCAAGTAGGGAAATTGATCTACTTGCTCTAGTTTTTCCCCATCCACCCTTATTGTTAACTTAGCTTTCTTTCCCTTTGAAAACCTCATAATCTTAATCTTTCTTCCATTGATTTTCATCCCAAACTCCTTTGCTTTATCATCTAGTGCATTTACTAGGATTTGCAAACCCTTTTCCGAATCGCACACAATAGCTTTATCGTCTGCATATCTTACTGACTTCACTAGTTCCCCACCAACCTTTATTCCTTTATCTATTTCATCCCAAGCTTCTATGATCATTATTTCTGCATATAAGTTAAAAAGAGATGGTGATAAAGGACAGCCTTGTCTTAGTCCCCTCCCTAACTCTGCCCATTCCGATTCCCCATTAGCAACTCTTACTCGTGCGGTTTGATTTAAATACAAATTTTGCACTAAACGCCTATCTTTCCAATCCAACCCAATTTTCTTTAGTATCACCATCAGTTTTGACCATTGAACTCTATCGAAGACCTTTTCAAAATCAACAAAACATACACAAACGTCCCTTTTAAATTCTAAGCTTCGTTCTACGAGAACCCTCATAACCCCAATTGCATCCCTCATCCCTTTCCCTCTTTGAAAACCGAACTTGTCATTTCCTATGTGTTCCTTAGTTTTCCCCTCTATTCTTCTATTCAAGACCCTAAGAATAACTTTTGCCGCATGAGATATTAAGCTAATTGTTCGGTAGTCCCGGCATTCTAAGGCATTATTCTTTTTCTGTAACGGAATCAGGATAGACTTGGTAAAATCCTCTGGCCACTTTCCTTCGTCGTAAATTTTCCTACATAAATTATAGAATTGTTTTTTACCCTTTCCCCCAAGATTCTTCAGAAATTCTACAGGAATCTCGTCCACACCCGTTGCTTTCTTCCCTTTCATGTCCCGCAATGCCCTATCAAGTTCACTATCTAGTATATTCGGTCCAAGATCATCTTCCTCTACTTCTTGTATGCCCTCAATCTTTATGTAGGTAGGCTTCATGTCTTTCGAATACAATTCTTCTACATACTCTTTCCATCGTCTCCTTATGCTAGCTGGTTCCCTTAAGATGTTTCCCTTGTTATCCCTAATAGTGGCCATTTTATTACTGATTTTATTCCCCGTTAATTGTTTTACTTTTCTGTATAATAGGTCGACCCTCCCACTTTCAGCCGTCTTCTCTATTTCATTACACTGACCCTGCCACCATGATTCTCTTGCTTTATTTGTTACCCTCCTCAGTTCGTTGTTTAAGGTCCTGTACATTCGACGCCCATGTTCTGTGTTAACACTTTTCCATTTCCTTCTTTCCTCCATTTTATTTATCATTTCAACCGTCACCCATGGCTTCCTAATTTTGCTTTGTGTGACCCTACCGATGGTTCTTTGGGCACTATCTTTAATGCTAGTTTTGATCATTTCCCATCCTTCATCTATAGTGAGTTCCCTTTCCTTATCTTCTAGAGCCTGTTATTCTAGACTCTTGAAACTCTCTAGCTTTCCTACCCCTGAGGGCTTCTACGTTCCATTTGGGTGCGGTTTTTGCCCTATAAATCTTTTTGAATCTAAGCTCGGTCTTCATCATTACTAAATTATGATCCGAGTCTACATCAGCACCAGGATAACTTCGCGAGTTTTTGACACTATTTCTAAACCTCTTCCTTACCAAAATATAGTCGATTTGGTACCTATCCGTGTCCCCCGGCTTTTTCCATGTGTACCTCCTTCTGTTATGGTGTTGAAAAAGAGTGTTGGTGATACAGAGGTTATTCCTTATGCAAAAATCTACCAGTTTTTGTCCTCTGTTGTTTCTTTTTCCTAGTCCGAACTCTCCCACTTCGTCCCCATCTTTGCCCTGCCCAACCACAGCATTCCAGTCCCCCATTACAATAAGGTTTTTATTGCCTTTCACCCTTCCAATAACCTCTTCTATTTGTTCATAAACTAAATCTACTTCATTCTCAGTGTAATCGCTAGTAGGGAGGTATACTTGAGCTATCACAGTGTTTACTGGTTCAGCCTTAATTTCTACGGACATTACTCGGTCGCTTATCAGTTCGGTGGATATCACGGCATTTCCCGCTCCCTTGTCCAACACTATAGCAACCCCTCTCTGGCTATCATTTCCTCCACTGAATATATCCCTCACATCATCGCTCCAAAAATCTCCCCCATCCTTCCACCGTACTTCGCATAGCCCCAGAATGTTAATGTTGGACCTCTTCATTTCTAACTTTACGTTTTCTAACTTCCCTTTCCTAAGCATCGTTCTAACGTTCCAGGTCCCTACTCTGGTTTCCTTGGTCATCTTCTTCTCTTGTGTCGTTGGGTAAGGATTTCGTGGAATGACGACCGGGGTGACCTTACCACCATCCCTGCCGGGCACGACACTCCCCCTAGTGGGCTGAGTCCCGTTTTTGCCAGGGACATTATCAATATTTTGGCACATCATGTTCATGGGATAGATAGTCGAGGTGGTCTCCCCTTGCCTTCCTCAACAGTGTTTTTAACGTGACACCATCACTTATATAGGCCGCCCCACTGGGGTACAGACGCCTTTGCAGCCGCCTCACTGAGGTACAGACGCTGCGTGGACTACCTTTCGTCTGTCCCCTACCTATTGACCTTTCTGGTATGAGTGACCCTACCAGGAACAAAGTTCCAGCCAGTATAGCTCTCTAGCTCATAGGAACACGCAAGCCCCTTCACCACGTCAAGGTGTAGTCCGTAGAAGGGGTCATATACTATATGTCGTAAAAATCTGACGTCGACGGCGCTTGTGGAACGTGGTCAGAATTCGTATCCCCTATAAATATATAGGTATATCCGGAGAGTTAGCTATATATAATAGATATCTAGTCAAAATGACGGGACCTATTTCAAGTTAATTCAAAATATGTATTTATTGCTGCATGCATCAGATTCTTCTAAGCCATAATAGGTGAATTGTAAATAATATAAAAAATATAAAATTCATTAATAAGATGTTACTCGCTAGCGTGTTTGATGGGTACTCGAAAATTGTAAATAACGGAATAGCAAAGTATATCCCCATGCATTACAAAATATAACTTTATGGAAAAATATATGAACTCGGATTCAACTATCGTCTGTGACATTAAGGCGACGGTTTGTTCACACTCGTAAAATCTTACAAATTCTTCTGTTCGTTTTATCAGAACTCTCGCAATTTCGAGTCGAAAACGATGTTTCACGACCAAATGAGACATCAATTTCCTTTCTTTTTGGCACTTGTCTCGATGTCGTAGGATCATTGCTTCTAATTTAATTCTGAGAAACTAAAATAGTCTGCAATTAATGAAAATTAACTTCACGTGCATTTCTTATGAGAAAATCTTCGGGCCCTCTAGTGGTCGAACAATCGAATAGTTATTCGATTGTTTTCATTCTTAAATTATTTTTATTGGTCTTGGACAGTTTATTGAATCTTCATTCATGTCTATTTGTCTTTCTTGTTATCTTACTTTTCTAATTAAATTCTTTCTTAGTATTTCCGAAAATGATATGTCACTTCATTTTCACCATTTTAAATATTATAAAGATCGCTAAGAAAGAAAAATGATGAATTTCCCAAAAATTAGTGTGATTAGAAATACTTCATGCACGGAAAATAACAGGGTTTTAAGTATTTGCTTAAAATCTAGTCTCCTTTCTTTACTCGCAATTTAAAATTATCTCGTGAAATAATATAACATTAAAAATATAATATGTCGATTTATTGTCTATTTATAGTAATTCTTTACCAATCCTCATACTAACTATTTTTCATTATCATAATCTGGGAAAATGTAATATATATTAAAAGTTTTCATTTCTATTATGATTAGATTAGTATGATACAAAATTGTTTCAACAATGTTTTCATGCCTTTCATTTTGTAATCTTTGGTAGTTATTCTTCCGTAGAATAATTCGAATAAAGCGTTTCGATTTTTTACTCTATCCTAACCAAATGAATCTATTAGAGTTTTACCTCGTTTATTTTAAACGTGTTGAAGAGGAGAGGATGGAAGTGGTGTGTTACGTCTTCCTATTTAAGCCGGAGTAAACAAATCTAAGACCAAGCATGGGTTAGGAAAATGAAACTCTCCGAAATACTAACACACAAAAAGAGAGAACCACAGAATGAAAGCAGAGAGCAACATGTTGCACGTACATCATGTAAAAGCAAATAAAACAGAACTACAGCGATAAGAATTATAATTGAAAAGTTCCTAAGCAAACACTTCGGCACATGTGCACTCACTTCAAAGACTCGAATAGATCTATTCAATTTTTCACTCGTTAAAAAAATCGAATAAATTCACTCGGTTAGGATAGAGTGAAAAATCGAAACGCTTTATTCGAATAATTCGATTGTTTTCATTCGATTGTCCCCATCTCTTATGTCATAGATCATTGGCCCTCCAACGAATCCCTAAATTTCTTACTCCAATCTTTTCGAGAAGTTTATAAATAAATGCGCAGAAATTACTTCAGTGCATTTCTAATGGGAGTCACTGACATCGGATAAATACAGATATATACACAATTATGCAAGGTGTCGGATTGAATTCCCAAATTAGCTATATTTTGGCTCTAGATTAATAAAGCAGCGAATGTGCAGATGAGCAACGAGGGGTTCGAAGGCGGAGAGTCTGTTCTTTTGGCATCCAGGCGTCTTCAGGAGTGTCCGTGTCCACCGCCAATTGACAAGAGCGTCCAACCAAATCCTTGGCACCGATACAAATCCATCTTCCTCTCCGTCATCGCCATTTCACTTCTCCTTTGGATACTCGTCTACACCATCGTCAGCCAGATGGATCTCGCCTGAGCGACGGTGCTGCCGCCGCGGCGTCTCCCGCACTCACACACGAGCAGATGTCATCGACGGAAGTGCTTGCAGAGCGGGTGAGTCCATCGCTGTCATGTCCTCTTTTTTTATTTTGTCATAAATGGAGTGCAATCTCCATACTCTATATATATATATATATGTAATACACTATATTCTCAGCGTAGGAATCTTACGGTATGAAACACATGAGCTCGGAACTTTATTCGATTTCCCTTCTTTTGGTGCTACCTTCGACTTCGTGCGAGTGCTTTTTCTAATTTAATTTTCCAGAATAAATTAAATGATTAAAAAATGATTTAAAAAATGACAGAATTTTACGTTCTATTATTATGATAACGCTTTTTTCTGTATGGTGTCGAACCGGGGATAGTTAGGTTAATAAAAAGTAGACTCCTTCCTGCGTGGGGAGAATATTTAATGACCTTTCAAGTATGAAAGTTGCGTAACTTCATTGTAACGAGGAAAAGAAAGCCGTCAAGGTGAAAGTCCCCCTATTCTCAGCGATGCAAATTCGCGAAACGAATAGAATAGAATAGATTTTATTTATTTATCATACATAAAAAATCATCATATATAAAAAAAATTAACATACCGCATGAAGCCAATTACAGTTAACGGCATTCTACATAGTTTAAGACACAGTTTAAGATTGATATCACAAGTACAAAAGTATAAAAGAAAATATTTAAAGTGAACAATATACATTTCGTTTATAGTCAACAACATTGATGGACATGGGAAAAGAAATTCTCTCAAAAGGCAGCTCTAAAAGTGTGTCCTTCGAAATGCACGCTTTTAAGAAGCTCGAAATCGCTCACTTACTCCTTCTTCAGCTGTCACATTGGATCGCAATTAACTTCATAAGAATATTTGAGGTAAAAATTGTTCTAAAATCACTCAAAAACAATCAAAATTAGGTAAGATAGGAAAACCATTCTTAAATATCATTAATCAACAATAGTTTTTTCTAGATGTCTACAGTCGTTGCAAGTAAAGTAAAGAAGATTACGTTTTCAAGGAGTGAGTACTTATTTAAAAATTAAACATCATAAATACTCACACTTGCATTTTTCAATGTGTTTCATCGTTTCAATGTTTTATCCGGGTTTTACTGTACTTTCGATGAAATGCAAGCAATATCTTTGATTAAGAAAATAACGAATCGATGTGAATGGAAATGTAAAAGGGCCGATAAAGTGGGATCGAAAGGTCGTGAAAAATATCTTTTAAATTGATAAGCGCTCAAAAACATCGCCAAATGGTATCTCGGGGAATTCCAGCAATGCTTTGCGATTGCCAAATTATTTTATCTTCACAAATTCTCAACTAGATCGATCTATGCTCTTATAAATTATATTTTTCTCACGGACAATGTTGTAAATCGATTTCATGGGCGAAATTCGTAGAGCGGATCATTTCTTGGAAATAAGTGTTTCCCAAGGCTGAGAATACATTTTCATCGAACGCCTCATTATATTCGTTTTTGAGTACATCCTTCGCTTCTTATTATTTTTACCGAAAGGCGAGAATTTCTAAATCGCTGAGCGTAGCCCAGGTGTTTCAGGAGGCAGGATGGGAACTTTTAGAAGGTTCGATCAAATTTGCTCAATAAGTTCAGAGAAAGAAGATATAACTGACGTTATGCGCCCTCCTTGGTACAAAGGCCGTTCTAAGAAGTAGATGATGCTGATTCAAGAATTCATCTTTTTCTAATACTCGAAGGAAATCGATTAGGAAAGTAGAGTCATCCCTGCCACACGACGAAAGGCAGCTCACCTGTTGATGTGAGACTTCCATGGCAACGTCAAGTAGAATGCGATAACATGGAGGTAATTTGATTTCCCTCTTTTTTTCTGCAATGCATTCCTCTTAACCGCATCAACCACTCTTCAGTTTAATAATAAGACCAATGTGTACGAAGGTGTGTTTAGACGCGGATCAGTATGGTATTCTTTCACACATTTATTTGTCAAAAATAATTTAGCACTTAAGATGAGGAAATTTTGGAATTCAACAGTTGACCAAAGGTGAAATGGAAGAAGATGAGAGACTTTTTTATAAAATGGCTTCACACTTGTTTGGAAAAATGTTAGGTTTTAGTTTATTACACTATTATGAATGGCAAATAAATACGCTTTGAAACATTTCTCCAAGTTTTATCCATAACACCTAATAAATAATTCCCACGAACAAATAAATATGTACACACACAAAGTTTAGGGTGTCACAAAGTTCGATTTAAAAATTGAACAACAGCTTAACGGAAAGCTATAAAAATGTGGCGTATATAAATTAGGAGAGCAGCTAATCTTCGTACACGCAATTTCAAGATTAGTTCCTTAGGCCGTGGCTCCACGGGCAGCAAATTGCCGCGCCTAGGCGCGTGTGTTTCGCTGCCGAAAATCTGCTGCGCGGAGGTGGCTACACGGGACAGTAAATTACTGTCCCTAGGAGTAGCAGATTGCGGGCGGTCGCTGTTAGCAGCTGTGAAAAATAGATCCTAATCCATGCTGCGCGGCATGACCTTGAAGCCGCCATACAAACGCGCCTATCGACAGTAGAAATGCGGCGTGTGGAGCCACCCTCATTCAATCCTATGGTTCTTACTTTCGGTCAGTAATTCGCTGCCTCTAGCGGCAGCGAAACGCTGCCCGTGGAGCCACGGCCTTAGTTAGGCAACAGCTGGGGTTACTATGCGTGGAACTATAAATGAAAACGATATGAACATGTTCGGATGAAGTTTGCAAAAACTGAATCACTATATCTTCATAATAACCACTGCTTGCAGCAAAAGCATTGGACAGTTGGCGAAGCACTAATCTAACGTATCTGTTTATGAAAGCATTGTAGCTGTAATGTAAGCACTGTGTCACAATAATCGGATACATGTCTACTCAGTGCTTAACTTGTAATCATGATCTCTTACGATTTTTATTAGTGAAGCAGTTTCCAGATGATGACAATATCATCTAAAACCGAGAAATAAGCAGAATCTTAATCGAACATGTAAAAACCATGGAAAGATATGCAAACGATAAAGCTATTGTGTGTGATTCGGAAAAGAGTTTGCAAATCCTAGTTAATGCACTAAATGATAAAGCAAAGGAGTTTGGGATGTAAATCAATGTAAGAAAAACTAAGATTATGAGGTTTTCAAAGGGAAAGAATGCTAAATTAACGATAAGGGTGGATGGGGAAAAATTAGAACAAGTAGATCAGTTTTCATACTTGGGCAGCCTTCTTTCTAAGGATGGAAGAAGTTCGACAGAAATTAGAAAAAGGATAGCATTAGCAAAAGAAGCTTTTATGAAAGGAAGTGAACTGATGACAAAGGGACTTGATAAAGGAATCAGGAATAGATTTATAAAGTGCTCTCGGGTCTCCAACCAGGTTGCCTCCTGCCAAAGGGTCGACGTTTCGGGTGCGTACTCTGCACCCATCTTCAGGAACTGATTTCAGATGAAGGAAAAGGGGGGTTCTTTATATAGCGGCCAGAGGGGTTCCTTTCACTTTTTACCGTTGGGCGAAGCGGGAGTAACGGTTTTCTGTTGTGGGTCCGGTGGTGGGGGTGGCCAATCCGAGATGGGGAAAAGGATCCTCCTTTAACTAAGAAGAGATTGGTAAAATCCTTGGTGTGGAGTGTAATGTTATACGGGTGTGAAGCGTGGACGTTAAGAAAAGAGGATGTCAAAAGATTGGAGGCTTTTGAGATGTGGGTATGGCCTAGAATGGAGAAAGTTAGTTGGGTCGACAGAAAAACGAACGAGGAGGTTCTAGAGATGGTTGAGGAGAAAAGAGTAATGATTGATGTAATTAGAAATAGACAAAAGAAATGTGTGGGTCAAATATTGAGAGGGGAGGGATTGTTGAAGAAAGCGATCGAGGGAAGAATGCTAGGAAAAAGACAGAGGGGAAGACAAAGACAAAAGTTATTAGACGAATTAAGGGGTGGGATAAGTTACCGGGAATCGAAGGAGAGGGAATTAAATAGGGAATGTGGGGGCACATGAACCTACCGAAAGGTAGAACACTTTATATATACCTTGGGATGGAGTAAAGTCTCTCAGCTGGCCGAGGAATGGCATTTTGAAGAAAATATTATCTCATAGCTATGATTTTGTCTGATTCTTGTTTTTGTTTGTCACGCACCCCTCAAGAGGATCTTCGTGTTAAGAGAAACACAACAGAAATTATAATCTTCTCCTGTGTTATATTTCTTGTACCAATCTCATGATTAGTACTCTGAAATTTTGAATTCGGGGACAATTGTTGTATTGTTACATTGTTAACCGGTTGGTCATTGAAAACAGCGTGTCGATTAATTCTTTGCAGGGGGAGGTGGAGTCGACAGGAGGGGGCACATGCCGTAAGCAGAGGATTATAATGGTTGGCTGGGACAGACCGAGATCAGTCCTCTTTGGACTTTTGGCTCTCTCCTTCATCCTCTGGGCTGCCATCTACTTTCCTGTCACTGCCAACTGAGGGAATGTGATTGTGTTATCTGAAAATGAGGGGACATTTCATCAGATGCTGCATTAGTATGAAACTGATGCACTCTTTCAAAGCAACACACCGCTTTTACTCATTGTAATATACTTACTAACGATACTGATACTGATTTACTGTTATGGAACTGAAATAATAATGATAATAGTTATTTGTTTGGGAGCCATTAAATTGTAATTTTATTTTTTTAATAAATTCCATAAAAATGAGACTTCTTACTAGATGTGTAGATCCTCTCTCGTCATTTGAAAGAGATATATAGCTCAAAAAATCCTAAAAAAATAATTTCTGGATTTAAAACCTGAGTTGGTGCTCAGAAAAAAAACAGAACCATAGGGGCGTGTGGAAAACCTAAGAGACTCACAGATAGTTAAAAAAAAAAACTAAATTTTAGTGGTTGTGACATCTGAAAGAGTGAAATGTACACTTGAAAAAAAGAAATACGAGGACAGCATTTGGTGTAATGGCCCACATGCGGGCAGACTTTGGTGAAATTGTTCCAGGGCTCAATTTGTGGTGGTGGTGCAAAATGAGCTTAACTGTCAAAGCACTTTTAACCACTACTACTACCACCAAGAATTTTCATTAAAAAATAAAAATGAATTTCACTCTCATTGTCAGCTTCCATCATCTCAATACTCTTATCAACACTACCTTGTCAACCAAAATTCTTGAAATATATACAGAACCATATTCATGACATTCCTTCCATCTCACAATCAACACCAATACATATTGATAGTAGAATAAAACTAATCTTTTGCATCTAGCCAAAACACACTCCATCAAAATTACCCCAAACAAGTAGCACGGAAGGAATGATAAAAACCGATGTCTCACATGGGAAGTGTTTATTCTCCAACAAACTTGTACACAAGCGAAAAAGAACAGAACAACTATATTCATGGGTGCATCGTCGCTATTCAAACTGGCCTCCCAGTCGTCAACATGCCAATTGCCTACAGTCGACTCCCCCAGACTTGCCGCCATTTTGTCCTCAGTGGGCCTAAACGGCCATACCGATATGGTGCCGGGCATAGGTAGTGACTGCCACACCCCTATCTCATGTCCACAATCTCATCAGCAAATGCTACAGACACAATACATCATGTACATAAACCCTGATGACAAACAGCAATGCTACTAATACAAAAAAGTGCAAAAGAAAATCTTTGAACTTATTAACAAATCATGGACAGAAAAAATAAACTCCCTAAACTATGAAGATAATAGTTTATGGAAACTCTCCAAAGCACTCACCAAATAAAATGTCCCCCCTACATGATTACTCTCTCAAA
The DNA here is from genome assembly GCA_036926295.1 of Pachydiplax longipennis. Lineage (NCBI taxonomy): Eukaryota > Metazoa > Arthropoda > Insecta > Odonata > Libellulidae > Pachydiplax > Pachydiplax longipennis. Next base: position 141,199 of record JAVFKF010000060.1, read on the forward strand.
ATACCCTATTCAGTGACCCCCAATCCAAAGCTAATATACTTGCCAATTGTTAGGGTGATATTATGTTGCTACCATCACACAACTTGATGCAGAAGAATCATTATAACACACTACACTACACACCACGCTCTGAACCAACTTTGACCACACTTCACAAAATCCATTCGCTCATAAAACAACTAATATCAAATAAAGCACCAGGATTTGACAACATCACTAACCATATGTTAAAACTAGCAGCAAACATACCACACTTTCTACACCTCCTCAACCACTGCCTCCTTACCTATTACTTGCCTTCAAAATGGAAATCAGGTATAGTAATATCATTTCCAAAAGCTGACTAAAATCCTCCCTCAAAATCATCAACCTATCTCCCTCCTCCCAACCCTTTCCAAACTCCTTGAAAACACTATACTACACAGGTTAAAAACATTTCTTAAAACACGCAACATTGTCATACATGAACAGATGGGATTTCGAGACTAACACTCCACACTACACCAACTATTACACCTCACAGACATCATCACTTGTGGAATCAATTTCGGTAGACGAATCGCTCATGCAATATATATTTGGATATTGAAAAAGCTTTTCATTGCGTATGGCATGCTGGCTTATTATACAAACTGCAACAATTAGAGCTTCCTACATACCTCCTCAAAATTATTCAACACTACCTCCAGGACAGTAAAATCAACACACTCTCGCACACAGTTATGCTCCACCAAGGATCAGTGCTTAGCCTTATCATGTTCAACTGCTACATAAACAACAAAACCGAATTCCCCCAATGTCAAAAATCTACTCTTTGCAGATGATATTACTTTTCTTGCTCAATCAAACCGCCCCAATGCTGCAGCTAAACAATTATACTCTCACCTGACCAGATACCACGAATGGTGTGAATAACTATCAATCCAACCAAAAGCCCAACCATGTTCTTATCACTTTCTGCAATAAAAAAGCACATTCCTAGACAACAAAACAGAAACAAACAAACATGAATTAAATAACATAATCTAGGGGTAATTTTTACTCCCAAGCTGAACTCGACTGCATATCATAAATACTTCCTAGTGAAAGCTCATGCAACTCTTAACAGATTATCCTCCATAACAAATAATAAAAATCAACTTTCCCCAAAAAACACACTTAGACATATAAACTCAGTAATTCTACCCGTTGTTCTATATGCAGCCCCAATTACATTTAACACTTTGGCTAAAAATATACTGCAAATGGAATCCTTTTACAGCCTCACTATAAGACTGGCAACTTCCACTTACTAAATTAGTATCAATCAAAGAGATCAAAAATACTGCAACCTTCAAAATATCAAAGATAAACTCAGAAACATAACTAGAAAATTCCTTTCTAATCTCAAATATGTAAACAACCATATTTTAAAAAACCTTTGGTGCTCTGCTGCAAGGAAAAGAAAAAATGAAGACTAATGGCTGCTTTCTACAAACTCCAAGCTAACCTCAGAATCTAAGGTTAAAATTTATTCATCATTAAAATTTTTCTGTTTCATCAATGTTGGGCAGATAAATTAACCTCCAATTATCTTATCTCTGAGTAACTGCTAAAATCATCCCCTGCTGGTAGTATGATTTTTAGCCATGGTGCTGGTATGCCATATATGGACCAAAAGGAGGGAAATAGTATCATAGGATTTTATTTATTATAAATTATAAGAAGAATTTTTATGTTGCAAACAGTATGCCTTATCTGTAATTTATTAGATTTTTAAGAATGGTTGAAATTTTAAGGTAGTATTTGAAGTATTTCACCATCTTTTGGTAACAGTGAGTTGTTTAATACGGAAGTACACTAACTCCCAAATTAAGGTCTATCTAGATCAAAGAAAGTCTACTTAAAATTGAAAGATAGGTAAATGAAAGTAAGTAAAACTTCAGAGTGGACCTCAGAATTTCAATTTACAATTCTGGAAAACGTTAGAATGACAATCACTGCATCTTTTAAGTAATGAATTTGAAGAAGTAACTCACTCAATCATTCTCATATATCTCATTGCTCATTATATAATTAATTCATAGCATTTTCTCTTTATATTCATGAAATCTATTGGATATTCTGTAGAAAAAATTTCCCCCTAAGTGCTACAATTTAGACTACTTCCATAATGAGTGACTCTAATGAAATTTTTTCAAATTAGTTTATGAAAAATATATTATTCAAAATTATCCTGTAGTATAATTATCCTGCAATCAATAAAACTTATATTCAAGAAAGATAGTTTATATACCAATTGATATGATACATTAACCGCAACACACAAAGAAATTTCAGAAGATAAGTTATGTATAATGGAAGAAGGGAGATATAGAAAAGCTACTTCTATTTCATAATGTGTTATTATCTGATATTAATATCTTCTTGCATGAACATAAACATGATATTTATTCAAAATATAAGTTCAAAAGTATGTCTCAAACCAATCTTACAAAGTATGTCTGTGATTCATAATAATTCATGATAATAATAATATATATTTGGTATCACTGAGTTAGAAAGGTTAACAACTTTAGGGGCAAAACTCACATTGTCTACCAGTGATTCATTTTTTGTATTGGGACTTTTTTCAGCACTTTGTTGGAGGTTTCATAGCTTTTTGTTAGCCCACAGACGAAGCCCTAACTGCCCTTCAGATTCACTTAGAAAAATCAGGGATTGATCTTGTCACCCTAAAAGAAATCATTAATTTAACTTCTGTGTGCTTAGCAGAAAATTATTTCCAATTCTACAACAAATTTCATAATCAAACTAAAGGTTTAGCTATGGGATCCCCCTTATCTCCTATATTAACCGCATTATTCATGGACAACTTTGAACAAGAATTGTTTAAGAGCAATAATGAATTAGTTAATTATGTCCTTTTTGGCACCGTTATATTTGCGAGACATCTTATTCATGAAAAGCATTTCTCAACTTTCAGCCCAAAAATGCTTCATTTGATTGAGAAAGGAAATAAAATGACCATTCTTGAAAAAATAGAAATAATTGAAAAAAATAGTGATAATAAATTTCAACTAACAAATGAAATACTTTTTCCCCACTCGTCTCCTTTACTTACAGCTACACTCCCCCCTCACTCCTTGTTCCGGATTTCCCAAATGATCTTTTCCCAGAATTAACCTTTCACATTCCCCTTTGTTTTCTGCTTGTACTATACCTGTCCTCTGGCTCTTCCTATCCACACTTGAAAATTACGCTTATGCATTGAAACACGTTGTGTGGTTAGAATTAGTTTTTGTAGTATTTTGCTAAGTTAATGTGAATAAATACACCAGTTCTGCTGTGAAAGTGGTTATTTTTTCATTACCTGTCATGAAATACTACCAAGTGAATCGCCGCTCGGTTGATCTTAAAATTATAGTTTCTCTGTAAATAGGGGATACTAAAAAGATCTGAGTTTCTTGTCTTAACTATGAGACAGTTAAAATTTATGAGAGAGAACAATTCTGAACATTTTATGTTTCCATTTAATATATTATATAAAAATATTAACCCTAATAGTTTCCTCCTGGAGGACAGGAGAGGTAAACTCAAACTGTCCATTAGACCTTCATATTCTCCACTACTCCTATATATATTGAATTTATATGCTAAAATTCTCAGGAACTTCCTCTGAATCTTCTCTAATCTGTATCTGTAGCTGATACTTAGAATAATAAGGATTCCGGAGTATAGAGCAATATTCTAAGGTCGATCTCACCAATAGTACGTATAATAATTTGATACAGTTCATGTCGGAAAACTATTTATGATCGCATAATGCCATATTCTAACATGACCGAGTAAGAATATTACATCTGGCTAGAAGATTGGAGAACATTGAATAGTCTCTAGGATTACCAGTGGTTTTATAGGAGAGATGATACATTTCTTTTTTCTTTAATCAATTTTTCAGCTCAGGAGTAAACCATTTTGGGTAACTTCCATTCTTGATACATATAACAGGTGTAAAAAGATGAATTGCTTCATGTAAGGCACATAAGAATATGTTATAAGCATTACCACAATCATTGTTATATATTAACAGAGGCCAATTAAAATTTTCAAGGTAACAGATCAAAGACTCATAATCACAGTTTTTATAATCATACATCGGAATACTAACAACATCTACTTCTTTGGGAAGTTTAATCTTAACATTTAAAGGAGGATGGTATGGGTCACATTCCAAATAGATATCTGAGGAAGTACAAGAGGTGACTTCATATGAATCAGAAAAGGCTAAATCCAATAGTGAACCATTGGTATTCTTAATAGTGTTAAATTGAGAGAGACCAAGGTAAGGAAAGCAATTAATGATGGTACTTTCCTTTGCTGAGAGAAGTACAGAAGGAGATAGTTGATCCTCCATGGAGCAAAGTTCAGACCAGCATAATGATGGAAGATTGTAATCACTAATGATGAGAGTATTTGTAAAATTGGCAGATGATATAACAGTTTCGATACTATTGCTATGCAATTCATAAATTTCAAGAGGTGAATAAGGAGCAATGTACTCTGAACCAAGTAGGATAAGAGATAACTTACAATTGATGGCCACAATAATATGCTCAGTATTATTTGTTGAAATTTTTAGTTCACAAGAATTCAGGTCATCTCTGACAGCAATAAGAACACCACCACCCCTTTTTTTTAAAGGAAGTCAATTCACAACGATCTTTCCTTTACCAGGAAGAATGTCTGAGGTTAACCAAGTTTCCATAAAGATAACAACATCAAACATTGAACATGAAACAGCATAAGAGTGAGAGACAGAGGTTTCTCCAAGCGCCAAAAGCAGCAAGCATCAAGGGTAATTTCTTGGAAAAAGATTATCACCTGGGTGGCCACCAATTTTCACCTTGCGCATATTGGAAGCTATGCTCCCATCTTCATAGGGGGTCAAGCATAGCTTCCAAAATGTGCATGGGGAAATTCTGAAAATTGGTGGCCATCCGGATGATTATCTTTTTCAGAGAAATCGCTCTCAATGGTTGCCGCTTTCAGCACTTGGAGAAACCTTTGTCTCTTAGTCATTGAATGCCAAGTTCCTTTTCCTTTCTTTCATGAAATAGCATGTTTCATCTTCCCAAGCTTGGTTTTTAGGCCTCGTACATTCTGATAACATACCAAAAAGTCATTGATTGCAAATTGTTTTTTTGGATTAATATGACCCACAATCTTTGCCACATCATCAACATATCTAATAATAAGATCTCTCTCACCATTCTCAGTTCTTTCAAGAAATTCCATCTTCACTTTTTTTAAATATTCACGTTCCTTGTCAGCATAGTCTCTGGATATAGTGATATCTTTCACTAACAGTTCAGTCTTTTTAATACAAAGGAAACCAGAAAAATATTCTTAGCATTCGTCTCACACCCGAAGGTAACTTTCAATGACATCTCAATGGGATTCTATGGTCCACCTATTCTCGAAACATGTAAAGGAGAATCTTATTTGGAATGGCATTGATGATGTTCATCACGAAATTTTCATCCCAAGTGATTTTTTTATGACTCACATGATCCAGAGAGTCTCATAGCTGTATAAGATAACATTCTTAGCAGTTCTTGGGATCCTTCATTTCACTTATAATCGACTCCATGATTTCACTTTCATCATTTGTGAATGGCTGATGCTTGGATTGTTTCTTAAGCTGCTCCACTTTGTTCTTAAGCTCAATGTCTTCATTTAAAATTAGTAGTTTAAAAAAATTATCCTTCAAGTTAGCACACTTTTTATGGTATTTACAATTACAGTTACTGTACATAATAAATGCGGTTTTTGCTTGTTTGTTGCAAGCACGACACACATCCATGTCTACCATATTGGAATTTTATAATACATCCCTCACTCTGATATGATCTCATTCTTCAATAATAATTAGATTTACATTATAATGGTTAAGTATTATGTGCAGCATAATTGTCTTCTGGTATGCTTACAATCAATAACTTTTATCGGTTTATTGAATCCAAGAAATACCAGCTGACATAACATGAACACTAGGCAAAAAATCCAATTTGGTTTATGATTATGTTACCACTGATTATTTTTAAATAATTAGGCTTTAGCATCTTATATTGTAACTTCTTATTTCTCTTGAGAAATAATTATTTTGCTCCTATGAAGCCATATTGCTTTTCTTTTAAGATTGCTCTGTATTAGTTGGCATGGCTTAGAGTATTCTGTTTTCATCATGAAATGATGGGATGTTAACAGCTGTATTTTAGAAATATAATTCTGTCAGCCATTGTCACATTTTATGCCAATCACTGTAAAATAATTTATTTATTACATATTTAAAGCATAGTATCATCATTAAATAACAAACTAATCACTTAACTAATGGAATATACTCGTATATGTGCCTATTATCTTCATATACATAGTTCTTGGCAGTAGCAAGATGTAATATTACACTTTATATTTTAGGCTTTCATGAATCGTCATAACAAAACAAGAGACAGTGTGTTAATAATCATCCCCATTTGCCCATCATACTGAACACCTACAGCTTGCTGAATGTACAGCAGTTATAATTATAAATTACTGTTTTTATAAAATAAAATAACTATAGATGAAATAGTGGAGGAATGATGATGAGGAAGAAAACAGACACCACAACAAATAACACAGTTTAGATGTAGGATAGGTAGTTTTTGTTCCTCATTTGCAAGTGCACTTAATGTCTACTAGGAAAAGAAGATAAATGACCACAGATATCTTTGAAAAAATTACACAATATATGAAGCAAGGGAAAACATTGATAAATGATTTTGACTAGAAAATTCATAATAAAGGAATGGAAATTTTGGAAAGTTAACTCAAAATTAAAGGTTTACAGAGCAGGCTGCAAATAGAAGTTCAAGGATAGATTCGGAAATAATAGAGCAGCTACTTGAGAATATTAAATTTTGGATAGCTTCAAAGTAACAGAATTTTAAATATTTTAATTATGCCGTGTTTTGTATAGTTCTACTTAATAAAAGGATAAATATTTGAACGTCATGGGGCTGAAATACGTACGAACGATATAAATCACAATAATTGACTGTGCCCACAAATTTTTGTTCTCGAAATGCTCACAAATTTTTGTGCTTTATTTCGTTTAAACAAAGATTCGTTCCTTCAGGTATTGCTCGAATTATTTAACTATAATACAATCTTATTTCAATTAATTTTCATGGTGGTTCTTTCTTTACAAACTTTTACGCATAAATAATTCAATTTCCTTCTCGAAAAAAGTGAATATTGTTGGTCTCATGGAATTTCCATGAAAATTGCTTCTCAGAGTAAATTTCAAACCAACTCGGGCTGAATTCAAGCACTATAATTGAAGTAATTACTGTCTGATTTATCAGGGAAACATAATAGTAATAAAAAGATACAGACTGTGTAGGAAATTATCCTCGAGGTACTCCCAGTCTTTCCGCTCGTTAAAAAATTTTAAATACCTTTACAATTGAAATATCGTTGTTGAATTCTTCAAAAAATTGTATTACTAATAATTTTGCACATAATAAGGTAGGGAACATCACCTCGCGAAGATAAATCACGCAAGAAATATGACTTAAATCTATAAGTCGATGTTTCAGATACTGCGCACGAAGCCATCTTTTCATTCTACCGTACGAAGTAGAAGGTAGAACACCGCTGATGGTTTTAAGTATAATCGAGTCACTGCAGTCCAACAATTCCAAAATATACAAAAAAAATATTTTTGATGGTTGTTTGACTGTAGTGACTCGATTATTCTACCGTACAGTAAACGGTTTAGCTGCTACCCTTCCGGAGGGTAAATTTTCCTGCTTTCTACCGGACGATAACCGTATTCTGACTTTCTAGAAACCCAATTTCGCCGGTTTGATAGTTTAACCTGAAGATAAATTTTAACCAGCGTTGTAGAAACCTGCGGTAAGAGATTCAATGTCTATCCTTGGAATGTAAATTAAAATAAACATTATGTCCATTTCAAAATTCAGGTCAGTATTGTCATATGGGAGAAAGGACCACGTGCCGCACACTGGTCCCGAGAACCAGCTTCTGCGGCCAAAAGTCGGTTTTCAAAATGTTTTCGTAATGACTCAAAAACTTACTGGTGTATAAAATAAAAGTCCATTTCGATCTAAAATGGTCAATTTTCCTCTTTCATAAACGTTTTGCCGTAAATTTAGCGTTCAAAGTTGGGTGATATTGATGGGCGGAATTTCATAAAATTTTTCCCCATATTCGCTCTTAAGATTTCCTCAGTAGAATTGCTTCATTTGCCACGAAAGTTATTCGAAAGCATAAAAGTATTGTGTTCTTGAGTTTTATAACAATTGTTTACTTCATTTACCCTTAGTTCTGATGAAAAACAGTGTATCTATGGATTACTTTCAATTCACAATAAATCAAAAATATTTTGATTTATAAAAAAACCACCGTCTACCACCGCGTTCTCACTTAGTAAACTCGATTTCAATATCTTTTAACTATAAGAAATCAAAATATCAGCTGCGGTTCTGTTAGTTATTCAGCAATTTATGACATCACTACACCAACGGCTGTGCGCGCCGGATCGGTGGTTGCGGTATAAACAATGAAATCTCTGACAATTTTCAAATCCATCGTTCTCTTTTTTAAAATAGCGTAGAAACTTCTTTTTGCATATCTAGTTTACAAAAATGTTTGTGTTTATTGTTGGATATGCGTTCTCAATTATTTAATTTTTATTATTACTGTATTTTATACATGTTCTGAGTGCGATTTCTGTTTTTCTTAAATAAAGTTGTTTTCGTTTGTTGCTTCTTCCGGAAATCAAAATCGGATGTGTTCTCAATTGGAGTGGTTGTGTAAAGTTTGTCCCGCCACCGGTAGCCGCGTTTATGGAGTGAATCCTGACAGGTTATGGGCCCAGTCATGCCTAAAGGCCTGAACCCACCGGCGCGGCGCGGCGGCCGCAAGCGTTTTTATGATGGTACCTGGTCCTTCCTCTGCGTTCGTCACGTACTCAAATTCAATGGTTTCTTATGGGGCCGACCCCACCGACGCGGAAAGCGCCGTCCGGCGGATTAGTTCAAGTGATTAGTGCAGCGTTTTCGCGCCGGCAAATACGCCGCTCGGCTACGAACTCTGCATGCACAATTTTTCGATTTGCCGCAGCCAGTTTACAATCAAATATTGTCGTTATTTTGATAAATTTCCTCAAAAGGATGCTTGTACACGATACCTTAACAATATCTGTACACCGTGATAAGTTTTCAGAACAATCAAAGCGATAGTACTCCGTAGAATCTCGTCCCCGTAAAGTACTGCAAAAATGATACGTACGATGTGTTTTCGGCATACAAGTGACTGTTTTCGGCCAAGAGTTGTATAGTTTTGATAATTTTTGTCGGAAGACGTTCAAAATTATCAATAAAAATTCTTGCGACAGAATGTTTAATTTATTTATGTCAAGCATATTTACTTTACTTAATTGTATGTTTCCTCAATGTAATATATGCGGCAATTAAAATAAAGTAACAGGTGTGTGTTATATATACTCCCTGCGCATATAATAGGCTACTTTGTATTTACCTAAAGGTCCCCAGTTCGAACCCAGACAATAAAAACCGTTCTCGTAATAAATGCACGCAAACCTCACTTTTATCGGTTGCAGATTACATTTCCTTTGCAAAATTAAATTAGAAATAATAGTCGTTCGAAATCGAAACTAGCACCAAAAGAAATAAAATATGTTAATAGGAGTCATTAATATTCTGAAATTTTAACATTTGCAGTTACGAACAATTTGCAGGATCGATTTATTTACAGGGGACGATCATTTGGTTATCAGCTCGGGGTTTGTGTTCATTTTTACTTAAAACTCAAGTACAAGAATTAGTGAAACCTTAAAAAATGCGTTTTATGAAAATCCATCCCCTAAGAATGAATAAAAGTTTTTCGTCTGTGATATTGGTTCTCGTTTCGATCCCAGGCGGATCCAAGCGTAATCGACCGTAATAGAAACAGATGGAGTTCATTTTAAGTTTTTCCTAATACTAATGATAGACAAGAACATGTGTTCACGACTGGTGGTCGTTCTTGCCGCAGCCGCGCCGGTGGGGCCTACTACGCGGCCAGGGTGCATTTCTACGTCACCTAAGGGACCTTTGGCCCCCCTCCCAAGTGTCATAAAAACGCGTTGCGGCCGCCGCGCCGCACCGGTGGGTTCAGGCCTTAAATCTACTTAAAACTGTCTGGAAGATATGAATTAGTAAAAGTCGTGATACATCTTTGGTTAATATGGGAGAAATGTATGTATGCTGAGGAGCACGTTTTTTTTGGAGAGCTTGCTGGTTGGCGTTGGAGTAAGGGTTGACGGTTTTTATTAATTTTTGGAGTGAAAAACAAATTGGCAGAGAAGAAATATGGAGGAAAACATTTGGAAAAAGGCATCAAGTTGACTGACGAAAATTACTTCGCGTGAAGAGTAAAGCTTATCTCATGCACAAGGGTTGCTGGGATGCAGTCGAGCCAGGATTCTCCACAGAAGATTCAGACGAAGATTATGTCAGCGCACAAAGAAAGAAGAATCATTCTGCCCTGGCACAAATTCTTCTCTCGGTGAGTGATCGGTATATAGTGTGCGACGGCGAAGAAGGCATGGCAAATTTTGAAAAACATGCATGAAAGATTTGATGTGTATAATCAAATCGAGTTTTTGGAGAAGCTAACGACCATTAAAAAGGAAGATGGCATGACGATGAGGGACTATGTGGCTAGAGTGATGGATTTGAGCAGAAAGGTAGGAAAGGCAGGCGTGACGTTCAGTGATCATACCTTGTCGATCTTTCTGCTCAGGGGTCTTCCAAGGGATAAGTATGAGATATTCGTGCGATCAGTCACAACAAACAATGCCGTATTGTCCTTAGAAGAAGTAATTTCGAAAATGGAAACAGAGGAGAAAAGGTGTAATAGGGAAGATCGGTGCGATGAAATGTACCCGAAGGCGTTGAAAGGGCAAAGGAGAGTGATGTCGAAGGGGACGCCGTGGATGAAGAAAGGTGAGAGCTCCCGAACGGAATCCCATGTTTGCTTTACTTGCAAACAACCAGGACACATTTCTAGATTTTGCCCTCGTGCGGTTGAAGCAAAAGGCAAAGGGACTGTGGTATGTTTTGTCTGCAGGGAGATTGGGCATATTGCCAGTTATTGCCCAAAGGTGCAGAAGAGAGAACCGAGCTGCTCGAAGATCAACCCGAGGATTAGGGAAGCCAGAGCATCAGTAGGAGAACAAGGTGGTGAAACGGATCAAGCAAAAACTAATTTAGTCAGAGTGAAAGCCTTGATGGTGGCAGGCGGTGCTGCTGAGAAGGAAGTGATGAAATGGTTTGTGGATTTGGGTGAAAGTGAGCACATGACCCCTCACAGGGAAATTATCATCACTATTGATGGGAATACAAGTTCATGTGGCAAATGGGCATGGGTTAGATATTTGTGGAAAGGGGTGTGTTGAGTTAAAATTAAAGGATGAAAATGGAGGGTGACTGGTGAAATTGGAAAGAGTATTGTATGTCCCAGACTTGCAAGATAATTTGATGTCATTGAGACAGTTTGATGTTAAAGGTTGTAAGGCGGTAGTGGAAAGGGGTTGCTTAAATGTCATGCATGATGGTGATGTTTTCTTAAAACGGAAAGCAGTTGGTGGTATGTATGAAGTTGAATGCTCATGGTATGGTACCAGTGATGCTGGTGACAGAAATGCTGAGGAAGAGTTGGTCTCAGCCCTATTGAGAGTGGCTGTGTGTCATGAGACATAAGAGGTTTGGGCATTCTAAGTCATTACCAGATGCTGTCATTATTCTGTGGCGGCCATTTGCAGACGGCCTGCGCGGAGCACCATGTTTTGCGGGCTGCGATCGGCGATTGTTCGGGACAAGCCAGTGGCCATCCCATGAGGAACTCAGTCACTTCCTTGTCCTCCTTGGCGGCGTCAACATCGGTCTCGATCCCATTGCCTTCAGCGGCCACGTGCTCGTTTGGTTCTACCATGTATTCTGCTGTTTAACTCGCAATAAATCTTTAAAGCCAGTTACGGTCTAATATTTTCTAACCGCGTTCGCGATTGACTCGATACGCACCCTCAAATGGTGACCCCGACGTGATTAGGTTACTTAATTGCGCGAATTAGCTTGAGGATGACGAACTTCCGTGGCTTCCGTGGCTAGAATTAGCTTCTCCGCCCCACCGTTTTGGCCGGAGAAAGTAGAATTGTGGTTTTCTCACTTGGAGATCCAGTTTGAATTTAGCGGAATCTCCAACGACCGCACTAAGTTCGGCCACGTGATCAACTTGCTCGGTACCCGCCATATGGTCGAGGTGGAGGACATAATCACCAATCCGCCGGCGGAAGGGAAGTACGCCAAGATTAAGGAGGAGCTCATCAGGAGGCTAGCGGTTTCAGACGAGCAGAGGATCCGGCAGCTCCTCGAACACGAGGAGATGGGAGACAGGAAGCCGTCCCAATTCCTTCGCCACCTCCGCAGCCTCGCGGGCACCAACACGCCCGATAGTTTCCTCCGTTCCTTGTGGATGGGACGTCTCCCGAGTGCGCTGCAGCCCATCGTCAGCGCTCAGGTGAGCGTTGATTTGAACGCGTTGGCGAATATCGCCGACCGAGTGCACGAGGCCATGGCTACGCATGGATACGCACCCTCAATTCCAAAAGGTATAGATGAAAATTGTGATGTGGGTGCTATTGGGAAAATGAAAAGAAAACCATTTTATAAAAGGGATAGAATGTCAGAGCATCCTCTTGATTTGGTATTTTCAGATGTTTGTGAAGTTAAGCCAGAAAGTATTGGAGGAGGGAGATATTTTGTAACTTTTACTGACGATTTCAGTAGATATTCTGTGGTTAATATCATTAAGCATAAATTTGAGGTGTTTAGTTGTTTTCAGAGTTTCAAGGCTTTTGCTGAAAATCAAGTGTGTGGTGTTGATTATTTTGAATCCCACTGTTCAGAGGTTAGACATAAGTTAGTAAGATTGCTGATTGCCTTAGGAGTAGAAAATGAATGGTATTCTAAACATATGGATGTGAGGTGTGCTCTTCTCAACAGTGACATAAAAGAAATTGTTTATGTAGAGCAGCCGAAGGGTTTTGTAAATAACGAAAGGAATTATGATTGTGTGTACAAGTTAAACAAGAGTATGTATGGGCTGCATCAGTCTGCAAGATATTGGTACAAGCTTTTGGATGAAAAATTAAAATCTTGTGGTAAGTTGAGATCAGTAAATGATCCGTGTTTGTACTTTAATTCTGGAAAGGATCTGTATTTGGTGGTTTATGTTGATGATCTAGGAATATGGGGCACCATAAAAAGGTTGAATGGCTGGCAAATAAATTATCAAAGATGCTAGATTTAGGAGAAGTGTGTAATTTTTGTCTCTCAGGCCGTGGCTCCACGGGCAGCGAATTGCCGCGCCTAGGCGCGTGTGTTTCGCTGTCGAAAATCTGCTGCTTGGGTGTGGCTCCACGGGACAGTAAATTACTGCCTCTAGGATCAGCAGATTGCGGGCGGTCGTTGTGAAAAATAGACCCTAATCCATGCTGCGCGGCATGACCTTGAAGCCGTCGTACAAACGCGCCTATCGACAGTAGAAATGCGGCGTGTGGAGTCACGGCCTCAGGGTAACGTATTGTAACCAACAGCATGTTTATGTAGATCAGGCAATGTATGCCTAGAGTGTATTTGAACTTTTTGGGATGCAAGATGCTAAAGGAGTAAAGACTCCTCTAGTAGTTAATAATTTGCATAATTCGGGTTTTCAAAATGAGGAGGTTCAAATTGACCCAACAACTTACAGAAAGGCTATAGGTGGGAAGGTACCATATGGATTATGGACAGGGAGTAAGTTGGTCATAGATGAATTGCAGAAAATGAGAGTTTTTGGCTGCAAATCATTTGTACAGCTAGTTCCAAAGAAAACTTATCACCTAAGCCGCAACCCGCATAACAGGCAGTGATTTCCTGCAAGCGACCCTTAAGAAGTGAGAGAGAGGGAAAACATGGAGAAGATAGTCTGCTTCTGTCCTGGCTCCGCTTGCAGATTTGAAATGGATTTATTTGCGTTATTGATATTGCAAAGATTTATTAGTATCCTTCGTTTGATGGCATTGGCCTAGCAGAATAGTATTACAACAATATGGATGTCATAGTGCAAAAATTAAGTTATTATAAAATGGTTATTACGAATCAGTATATATACGTATAAGCTTTGCTTCTCGCACAGAGGGAAACGTCGCACACGAGGTCCCGTTATTCCGAAGAAACCGAGGCAAACCACCTTCCCTTCCTGTCATAAATTCATGTCTGAGACGAAAGGCATGAGCAGGATGAAGGAAATTTTCGCAAAACCTGCCTCTGAGCCGCTCTGTGCTTATGTTTAGGACTGAGATGGGAGGAAGAAAATTTCCGCGCAGTTTGAATCAGTGTCGGACCAAAAATGTATAGACCTCGAATTCAATGCCTTCGCTTGCAAAACTCTGTGGTTATAATGGGTCGTATTATATAATATAATAGTAGGTAATATTATACATCGGTACAAGAGAGCAGTTATTAGCCTTTAAAATTATATACGTAAGGAGTCCATGTCGATCACCTGTTTTATCACAGCCTGTGTGAATGCAATCTACACGAGTAAAGTAAGGCAAACTCATGGCCATATCTAGGCTATTACTTTAAATACATTAAAAAAATATACGTAAATATGTAGTATGAAGTCTCGAGGCATTCTCTGTGTATTTTAGATAAATTTTGTTTCATTTGATAAGCATCGAAATTAAAACTTGATCGGTAAAAAATCAGTAAATTCTACCATCTAGGTTGAAGCTGAGGTAGTCTTCTATGGTTCTTATGGAAGAAATGATGCCAAATGACCGTGAGTTCGACTCCAGGTGGCTCCGAAATTCTTCCATAAGAAATGCATTGCTGGAATTTTTGAAATTTTTTTTCATTTTCTTCCCTATAAGCTGGAAATGTCGTAGTGACATAGGTTAAATAAACAATTACTGATTCGACAATAAGAAATGGATATTTATTATCCAACAAAACCAGGACTGAATCCCACACAACTCTTACGTGGCTCGACTCCCTAACTCGCGGATGGTGTGGCTACGCCGCGACTCCTCCTGCTCCGGATCTGCTGCTGCTCGCTGGGTTGACATGGCGCTGATCGGTGGATCTGCAACTTGCGGGGGTTGTATGAACTCCAAACCGCAGCGGGGGTTGTATGAACTCCGAACCGCACGCTGGGGTTGCAGTAACACCGGACAGCGGGAGGCTCTCGAAACACGGGGTTGTATAACCCGTCACGTAAGAGAGTAACTCCCCGATTCCCGAAAACTGCAGTCCTTATATACCGATCCTGGCCTAAGGATTTTCGCGCTCTTTCCCTGTGATTCTTGGAAATGGCGTGATGCTGCCTCCAGATGGTGTAACGCAGGGCCAGCCTCAGCTGCAGAATTAATTCATTCGCTGGACTCTGTTACTCTCTGTACTCTTTCCGCCATCCATCGTCACCTTCTCCACTCACATTGCTTAGCTTTTCGGCATGGCAGCATCCCGATACTTTTGGGTCCATCCCCATCCCCTGCGGCTCCGATGTCCTCGGCCAGGACGGTGGCCGAACCCTTGGGTCAGCGGCATTCCTCTGACCAAGAGTCGTATTACTAAATTTTGTCCCCTAAAGCGTGGGAATCGGGGAAACTCATTGCACTCCAACAGAAAGATAAAACCCGGTGTGGCGACGGAGGCGTTTGAAAACATTCTTTCATGAATTTCACCGTTCGTCTAGTGGTCCTTGGTTCGATGCAAGAGGGTCATTCCGGTTCCACCATGCATTTGAAACGGGGAAAACGGAATCTTATTTTGGGACCTTCCCGATAAGATATTGAATCGAAACTTTGGAAGAAGTCAGATTGGCACTAATCTAATATTAATTTGCTATCTTCTCTCTCGAAAGGGTCCTGAGTTCGACGCTAGGCGGTCCTTTGCGCGAATTTTTGCAATCTGTTTTGAGACCGTTCTCGATGTGATAGAGCAATCAAAATAACGGTGTTTCCAGATGAGATGGTCTTCCATAGTGCCAAAGGAAGAAATGTTAGCAAATGACCGTATGTTCGACGCCAGGTGGGTTCGAAATGCTTCTGTAAGAAATGCATTGGTGAAATCTTGGACGATTTTTTTAAATGCCTTCCCGATAAGCTTTAAAGATAAAACCCGGAATGGTGACAGAGGCGTTTGAGAGCATTCTTTCATGACGTCCACTGCTTCTCTAGTGGTTCTTGGTTCGATGCAGGAGCGTTATTCCGATTCCACCACGTATTTTAAATGGGGAAAACGGAATCTTATTTTAATGCCTTCCCGATAAGATATTGAATCGAAACTTTGGAATTAGTCAGAATGGCACTTTTCTAATAATAATTTGCTATTTTCCTTCACCAAAGGGTCCTGAGTTCGACGCTAGGCGGTATTTTGCGGGAATTTTCGAAAACGGTTTTGAGTCCTTACTCGGAGCGATAGAACGGTGAAAATCACGAGGTTGGAGATGCTGTGGTTATCTATTGTACTAACTGAAGAATTTCTACCAAAAGACCGAGAGTTCGACGCCAATTGGGTGCACAATTCTCCGGTATAAAATGCATGGCGGTCAATTTTGACAATTATTTTTAATGCTTATCCGATAACTGGGTATGATATAAAATGGATTGTACATAGTAGCAATGCATGTTTCATATCCGCTGTTCGCCGTTCCTCTGACGGTTCTTGGTTCGATGCCTGAGCGTCATTTCTATTCTACCATGTATTTCAAATGGGGATAACTGAATCTTATTTTAGGAACTTCCTTATAAGATATTGAATGGAATCTTTGTAACAGGTCAGAATGGCACTTATCCAATATTAATATGCAATTGTGTCGCACGATCGGGTCCTTAGTTCGACTCCAGGCGGTTATTTGCGCGAAGTTTTCAAAATTGATTTGAGGCATTACTTGGTTTGATACTGCATTCAACTGATAGCTTGCAGTATGCAAGCAACTTTTACTCCTATATATATAGGTATATCCGGAGAGTTAGCTTTATACTATTATAGCTATGAAACTACTTACTAAACCATCAGCATAATAGCAGGAATATATATCTATTATATTATCCTATACATAAGTTAAAATTATACGAACATTGCCCTAATTATATAAGGGTAAAAATATTTAAGAAGAGGCCTTAGGAAAAATACTTCGGAGCAGGAAAATATTTGAGGGAAAGGGGTTGTTTAAAACCTGAGCGAATCTACAGAGTTAAGGAGAAGATAATAAAACAGAAAATCCTTCCATATTACTCCAGTATTCCATAGCCTGTAAATATGTTGAAAACCGTTGCAATAATAAGTTCACAGATTATACTCTCTACAGAGCTAAACTCTGAAATATCAGAAGATTAGGAATAGAATTGCGATTGAGAATGAAATAGACGTTCATAGTGATGATCTGTAAACGAACAAATTTCGAAAGGAAATATTATTAGGCTAAAATCCTAAAGAAAATAAGATATTACAGGTATTCGGGAGATCTCAAAAAATCGCTGTGGACTGTATGCTGTAAACGCGAAATTTTCCCTATGAACGAAATAAAATGATAAAAATAACGTACTAGGAGAGTCGGCATATGGATAAACTATAAACAGATATGACGCTGTAGCAAATTCTGAAAGTAACGTAAATACTTAATAAACTGAGTAAACATTGGCAATTCAGGAAACGTTCTCTCAATAGCAAATTACTCGACTGAGGTCGTGCATTTCGGTACCGTAATGTATACATTACGTTACAATAGAAAGATGAAATTTAATGTCAAAATAAACAAATGATTTTGATCTTCTTCTCTGAATGCATGACACCATCTATTATTCCAGTGTATTTTGTATTTCCTCAAGTTTACACATGAATTATTTGAGTATTTTGTATTATCTTACGTTCGAATTACGAAAATGCTGTTGACTTTATCCTGTGAGAATTCGGACGAAGAAAATCTAATGACGTCAAATTTTCATTAATAAATAATTCTATTCTGACAGATAAATGTGCCCGACTTCAACTCATTAGGGACGATGAAAATCCTCAGAACTGATGGTAGTATGAAGTCATACATCCACGCAGACGTCACACTTACATCATATTGATATGACTCTTGCACGATTATTCGCATCCAACATTTGCCTCATTGAAACGGGAGCATGAGACGGAAGCCGAAATTTGACTAGCAAATCCAAGCACAGGAGCAAGTGGGAGGAGGGAGGGTCTTGACAGAGGCAGATAAAAACAGTGTGGACGAAAGAACGATGGAGTCTAGAAGAGGCCCTGTATTATTATGGGTCACAACCGTTATGATCTTGATCTCCTACTATTACCGTAAGTGCTCACTTAACATCTTATCACCAGATGTTATACGACATTTCACTTTTACCGAGACAAAAAGTAGACTTTCACTTTAGACTGCTACCGAGACTAACGACATACAATCCAGCGTTGTCACATTTTTCTTATTAAAGCGGGAAGAGGATATAGAACTTCTTAGTTGGTTAGTACGAACGGTATAACGGTGTAACTCTCCATTTTCAATTCCAGAAATGTGGCGAATAAGACGAAAGTCGTCGGCTTTCGGTTTAATTTCGATTAAACAAAGGAAAATGTCGACCATTTATTTCTACTTCTTACTGATATCCGCGATATATTTATTGGTATAAAAAGAATGAGAAATAATCTTATATAGGATTAACACGGTCTCGTTTCAAAATGGACACGCATCTTGTTTTGAGTAAGGTAACACCAGGCTAAACAGGAGATTACCGAAGAAACTGGGATACCGTTATTAGTATTGGCAATCTATGTATTAGTGATCTAAAATAACATTGCATGTATATTAACAAAGAACGCTAGATCAGCGAAGAATTTTGGTAGAACTCAATACCAACTCTTTGAGAAAATTTTCGGAGTGAAAAATAACATTAATTGACGTATGAGTTTGACGAGAGAACCACAATGTAAGTTCATTTAAAATCAAATGATGATATCATAAATTATGTAAACATAGACAGTGTTGACAGCCAATGCTTGCCCTCTTTATTTTTCCGATATATTTGGAAATACTTCAAATTAAACTGATACTAAGATAGCTGGTTAAACATGATGACAAAGGGGTAATAAATTCAAATACAAGTAACAATTAAAAATTGCTAAAATCAGAGAAAGTAAATTTATGAAATATATACTATACGCAGAAGGCGGGGAGGATATTGCTTTCATTGATAATTTTGCTATTTCTTTAATCTACTGTAAATTGATAGCCTCTGATATATGTTGCTTGTTTATGATTAATATTTTGTTTTTTTTAATAATTGAGAATATTTTATAAAGTGAAAAAATGTGACTTGTGTGCTGTAGGTATATCAATAATTGGGTAGAATTATGTATTTATGCAACATATTTGAAAATGTGAGTTGCATTGTTGTGATGATGATGTTGTAAGAGGAGAGTCTCCCTTTTTAAGTAATTTTGTACTGTCTTTGGATGGGTTTTTCAGGGATTTTCCTCCCGACTTGGATGACTGCTGGGATTTTGCTTTTTTGTTTGGCCTTCAATTGACTGCCACCAGAATAGATGCCTATTTGCAGTCATAAAAAATTAATTAAATAATTAATATTGAAGATTTTCCCAACACCTCTATCAGAGTGACATTTCCATTCATTTTAATTTTGTTTTTTTTTTCCAAGAGTCCTCTGAAATGATGCATGATTTTTGCATTCATGGTAACAGTATATATAATAATAATATGTATATAAAATGGTAACAGTATATATAATCTTCATCCCTCTTGATTAAACACAAAGCCTTTTATGAACAAATTACTGTTTAGTCAGAACTGATGCTGCCATTTCGATTGCACTGACAAGTGACAGTGAATTGGCAACTCTAACGGAAATGCTGCTAAGACATGATGTACACAATGCTGCCAAATATGTGACACTCAACATTCAGGGTCGAGCACCATCTGGCACAAGAGAGGATCGTGCACCTCAAATGTACGTGGCTGAGATGAGGGTAATGACAGACCATTTTCAGATATGATCATGGCCATTGCATTCCAGGCTGCTGACTGTGGACTCTAGAGCTTATCAAATTCCAACAATCTCCAAATTAAAGCTCTTATATAATAATTATGTGGCAGATGCTAGTGTGACAGAACATGTGACAGCTGGAGAAAGAGCTGAGGAGAACCATTTCTTAGATGCTGTCATTGATACTCAAGTCATGACCAAAACTCACAGATTTCTTGCAGACAAAGGTAAGTTTAATTCATTAAACTCTTAAATAATATTGTTTGTAGTAAAAACTCTTAAATAGTAAAATAGAACATAGTTACTCCACATTGAAATATGTAATTGTATTGTGGGGAATACCCAGATAATGGCTATTTTTAACAGAAGATAAAATTTTTACATTTATATACAAGTATAATATATATCTACTATATACTGATGCTACTACAGATATGACCATGTTCCACAAGTGTCATTGATGTGAAATATTTACAATGTACTGGCCCCACCTTGTAGCCATCAGAATAATTCAGACTTTGGTGCTAGCTAACATGATGGGTTGATACCAGAAGATGCCAAAAATCGGAATTTTCCCCTAAGAATGCATTGCGCAGATTTTTGAAAATTATTTTGAGGCACTTCTCTGTAAGATAGAAAATTCAAAATCATGAAGGTTACAGATGTCGTGGTCTACTATAGCAGGGGTGCCCAACTTTTCTGTATATAAGATCTACTTTTTAATCTTAAAAGTGTGTCGCGATCGACTTATTGTCATAGGCGTAGTCTAAGGGGGAAGAAGGGGTGTGAAATGCATACTATGTTTATTCACTGTGTTTCAGCATAAGGTGCATTCCAGCGAGGCATGGGTAGATAAGTTAAATATATGTTCAAAACATGTATTTTTTATTTTTAAATCACTTATTAAGTTTTCGAGATATAGGCTCCTAAAGAAAATAAATTTCCAGACTCAACTTTTGATAGCAGCATTCCGTACATGCGGTACCTAAAAAATTCGATTTTCCGACAGTTTTTCGAGATAGATTTTTACTAACTTAAAATGCAATTAAATTTTTTTATCAACTGCAATGTATAAGTTGTTGTATTATTTGTTCGTAAATATAAAAAAGTTGTTATAAAATGCACAGTATGGCTGATAATTTGATTACAATATTTCACTTTCTCGTTTTTTTTGGGTCAAGAAAATTTATCATGAGAGAATAATATGACTTACATTTTGATAATTTATCAATCAATAGACGATCGACTTGTTGGCCACCCCTGTACTATAGCACCAGTGGAAAAAATGTTACCAAATGAGGATGGGTTCGACACCATGCGGGTGCGAAATTCTCCCATTTAAAAAGCATTGCAGCAATTTTTAAGAATTTTTGAATGCTTTCCCAATAACCTGGAATGTGAACAGAGGTCATTGATAAATTTCATAATGTTTCTTGCAAAGCAATGAAAGGTAGCTTGCAAGTAGAAGTAATTTAGTATGGAATAATAAGGACACTTGTCTTGCAGGGTATGTGAGAAGAGAGCAAAAAGCCTTTAAAGATATGATGAGAGAGCTGTGGTTTGGAATGTACTCAAGAGGAGGGGGGAGGCTGGGCTCCAGTGCAATGGAACATGTGTTCCTTGGAGAGATTAAGAAGGGAGAGATTTCTGGTTTGCATAATTGGGTATTTTTCAATAATGAAGAAGTCATGAACCATGCAGACTATCTTGGCTATGTTCGTCATATTGATCTGAGTGGGGTATGTATAGCATTTTATTCATCTTATTCTTGAAGCATATGATTAACACATTTAAATGGCAAGCTGCCTTGTGAAAGGGAAAATTCTAAATTAAAGGGAAAGAGAATAATTCAAGCTCTGTACAATTAGTATGTTTATAAATAAATGTTGGCTTACATAAAAGAAACTTGAGATGGGAAACACTATACTTAATTTATCCCTAGCTGGCACAAAAATCTCACTTAATGTGACTAAATTTGGAAGATGGGACTTGAAGTTATCTGAAAGAAAGTTTTGAAATAGAAACTGTAATTTTCGATCTTAAGGATGAAAAATTAAGTGTAAAAACTCTATTCTTTTGTTGAAAAAGCAGTTGACCATAGCGTAAAAGTTCAACATAATTAATATTGAATCAATATTACTTCTATATTTTTATTATATTCTGTTTCCTCTTTCAAGACATTCCATCCTCTAATTTTAGTCACTCTGAGAGAGGAAACCTCTCTTGGAGTGACTAAACCCTGTTTTTAGAGCATACGAGGTGTGGCTATTAAATAACAAGACTGACGCTACTATAGAAGAAAGGCTCATACATCAAACGCTAGCAACTGACAGTTATTTATAGTGAAGCCTTCTCTTTCGAATGCAGTACCTCTCGCTTCTGTAAACAAATCAGTATAGCCGTAGCCTTCATTTTCATTAGAGTTGTTTTTTGTTTCGTGGAATAATGTTAAGCGTAATAATAGATCAACAAATTGTTGACACATTTCACATTAAACTTGGAAAAACAGCTACTGAAACTTACAAATTATTGAAAGAAGTTCATGGAAATGAATGTTTATCACCCGCATGTGTTTTTGTGTGGTTAAAACGTTTTCAAGATGGCCGAGAAGATGATCAAGATGATTCATGCCTGGGTCATCCTTTTACGTCAAAACGGATAACAATATCGAAAAGATAGGTAATCTGATTTGATCTGACCATCAGTTAAGTATTCATGCAATTGCTAAAGCTGCAGGAATTGATTAAGAATCTGTGCGGCAAATTTTACATAACAATTTGTGAAAGCACTAGTCATGGGTCAATACAACGCGCCAGCTCATTTTGCGTTCTCTGTGAAGAGGTTTCTTGCCAAGTACAGCATCCCAGTGTTAGACCATCCGCCTTTTTCGCCAGATCTTGCACCATGAGACTTCTATCTGTTTCTTTAGGTAAAATCTGCATTAAAAGGAACAAGATTTGAGTCCATTGAAGCTGTGAAAAAGGAAACGGCACGTGTCCTCAAGGAGCTGACAGAAAAAGACTTCCAGCACTGTTTCCAACAATGAAAGATTCGAATGGAGCATTGTAAAGTTAGAGGAGGGGGTGTATATTGAAGGTGATAATAAGTTTATATGTGTCAAATCAAAACAAATTGTTTTATAGCGTTAGTCACATTATTTAATAGCCACTCCACGTAAAAAAGTGTTTCTTAAATATGGGGAAATGCAATGATTATTAACTCTTATGTATTTTCATCTAAGAGATGATTATCAAAAGCAAGAAAACAATAGATGAAGGAAGTAAAGCCATGTAACTTGTCAGGCCAGAAATTAACTAAACCTATTCTACTAAAAACTGACATTTCTAAGAGGTGGCATAAACACAAAAAAACAAGCATAAAGCTAATAAATTTAATCATATCTTTAATAACATTTGACCTTAATCTTTTTTAGTTTCTAAATGCTTATTGCTTGGTGATTTTTGAAAGAAATATATATTAGAATTAGAGATTTTTCTTGTTGAATATACTCTAGGCACTGGTTTTATTTTTTATCTTCATGAATCTAATTTATTTTCAAGAATAAGGTTTGTTTTTTTTAATATGAAAACATTAATAATTAGCATATACAGATATTCTTTGGAACCGATGTAAACTTGGAAGGCTGTGATAAATGACTTTTACCTTCAATATTTGACTGAACTTTTCTGTTTTTAGAAAGGGTACATAATAAAGCTGCCCATAAAATGGAATCACTCATACAAGCCAGTGGGGACTATGTTTGTAGGAACCAGTCCTGAATTGGAAATGGCTCTTTACACTATTTGCTTCTTAACTAGACCTGAAGCACGCTGTCCAGTCAGTTTAGCAAATCATCGTATATTTATAAAGACCTTTCCATTCCGCTATCGAGGAAAATCA
The DNA here is from genome assembly GCA_036926295.1 of Pachydiplax longipennis. Classification (NCBI taxonomy): domain Eukaryota; kingdom Metazoa; phylum Arthropoda; class Insecta; order Odonata; family Libellulidae; genus Pachydiplax; species Pachydiplax longipennis. Next base: position 165,272 of record JAVFKF010000060.1, read on the forward strand.
TATATTGGAAGTGCTTATCCAGATATATGACATGTATTTTCATTGTAACAAATATTATATGTACTGAATTTATGACAGAAGTATTTTGAACAGGTGAATCAAATCCCCTTTGTATAAAGTCACATTCTGTGTGGCTGAAGACAATGTAATGATTGAATTTAAAAAATAAATGCATACATGAAAGAACAAAGTTTCCATGTATCTATTTTTATTACTACTGAATTATCCTGTAAACAATGACAGAACTACTTCTAACTAATAAAAATGTACAGGTATTATTGCATTTATCTGTCCATCTGAATATTAAACAATAAAAATGATCCATCTTCAATGACAGTTTGGTTTTATATATTGCAAAAAAAAAAGCTCAAGCTGTTCACTTCTGCAATTAATTCAAATCGAAACCAGGGACCACGTTTGCAAAAGTCAAATGTGCCCAAATCTGGATATTCCGGAGACCAATTCACCAGACATACCTACATTCTCATATAAAATATATATATTTATATATATATATATACACACACATGAGTAAAAGTTGCTTGCATACTGCAAGCTATCAGTTGAATGCAGTATCGTACCAACAAAGGCCTCACAACAATATTCAAAACTTCGCGCAAAACACCGCCTGGCATCTAAGGACCCAATCTTGCAACACAATTGCATATTAATATTAGATAAGTGCCATTCTGACCTGTTCCAAACTTTTGATTCAATATCTTATCTGGAAGGTCCTAAAATAAGATTAAGCTTTCCCCCTTTGAAATACATGGTAGAATAGAAATGACACTCAAGCATCGAACCAAGAACCGTCAGAGGATCGGCGAACAGCGTATATGAATTGCCTCTATGTACATTCCATTTAATATCATTCCCGGTAGTCGGATATGCATTCAAAATAATTGTAAAAATTGACCGCCATGCATTATATACTGGAGAATTTTGCACTCACTTGCCATCGAACTCAGAGTCATTAGGTAACATTTCTTCCTTTGGTACTATGAGCGACCACCTCATCTGCAAACACGGCGATTATGATTCCTCTATCGCATCGAGAACGGCCTCAAAATAGATTGAAAAAATTAGCGCAAAAGACCGCCGAGCGTCGAACTCAGGACCCTTCTGTGAGAGAAAACAGCATATTAATATTATAAATGTGCCATTATGACTTGTTCCAAAGTTTCGATCCAATATCTTATCGGGAAGGTCCCAAAATAAGATTCCGTTTTCCCCGTTTGAAATGCATGGTAAAATCGAAATGACACTCTGGCATCAAACCAAGGACCACTGCAGAAACGGTGCACCTCTTGAAAGAAGGATTTCAAACGCCTCCGTCACCATTCCGGGTTTTATCTTTCCAGCTTATCGGGAAGGCATTGAAAAAAATTTTCAAAAATTGCAGCAATGTATTTCTTATGGAAGAATTTTGCATCCGTCTGGCGTCGAACTCACGGTCATTTTGTAACATTTCTTCCATTCGTAATATAGAAGACTACCTCAACTTCAACCTCCGAGATTTTGGTTCCACTATCTTACCAATAAGTGCCTCAAAACAATTTTCAAAAATCCGCGCAATGCATTCTCATGGGAAAATTGCAATATTTGGGACCTTCTGGTATCGAACCCATGACACCTAGCGTCGATGTCTGCATTATTCTGGCATCTACTGTGGAGACCAGTATGTCGTAAAAATCTGACGTCGACGGCGCTCGTGGAACATGGTCAGAATTCGTATCCCCTATATATATATAGGTATATCCGGAGAGTTAGCTATATACGAGTAAAAGTTGCTTGCATACTGCAACTAATTGGTAAAATTTTACAATAATTTCCCCTTACGGGTATCATCTTCGAAGCTTATCCAGCAAAAATTGCCGCAATACATTTCTTACGTGAGAAATTTTCATCCATGTGGCGTCGAACTCACGGTCATATGCAACCTTTCTTCCACTGGTTCTATAGAGAACTACATCAAACGCAAACGCTGTTATTTTTTAATTGTCTCCTGCATATAGAAAGGCCTCAAAACAATTTTTAAAAAATTAGTGTAAATGACCGCCTGGCGTCGAACACAGGACCCGTTCAGTAAAAAATTTTGATTAATCGAGTGTGGAGAATAATTGGCTAGAGCAGTACTTGCAGTGCATTTGGGAACAGGAAAAATCTAGAGGATGGCTGGACTTCTTAAGCAGTATTTTTACCATGTTTTGTGTGAAAGAGATTATTAGAATAAAGGAAAATTTACAATTAAGTATTAAAGGGTTGAAAACATTTTAAATTCATATAAACATAAAATATAAAAGATTTATTCTAAAATATAAATATTCTGAATCAACAACATCCCAGTTGCAGAACAAGAAGCCCATTAATTTTGTAAATATTACCATAAAATATAACTCTGAGGGTATATACAAATATAAAATGCAAAACATGTTAGCAATATTCATATGGAGAGCATTGATGTTACAATCACTGAATAGAAAATGGTTTAGAGATGACAGCAGCTGCTTCCTGCTGATGTAGTGAGCCAATGCCCACAGCTGGTGCAGCCAAAGGCCCTCGCCCTGTATATCTTAGCTGAAAGGAGTCATCCCATTCATTAGACATATATCATGAGAATTCACATATTTTAAAATTTATTGCCTCAACGCAAATAAAAATTAGCTTGAATTTTTAGAGAATTTCATAAAAAATGAAAAAAAGAATGTTGATAGAAAAATGCTATGATTCAATTACAGTATTTATGGATTGAATCCACCTCTCTGTTTATTGTTTATTTCATGAATACTTTGCATTTGTCTATTAAGTTGTGTTTTGTCTACCAAATGGTGTACAATTGTGCTTTATATTACAGTGATAGTATATCGTAATATGTACACTTTGCATTGTAAAATTTTATGTTAAATGAAGTAAAACCCATGTAAGACACTTCCTCTTAAGACATGCTTAAGATGTGGTTTTCTCCCAGGCCAAGTTGCTACCCATAAATCAAATGGTAATAAATTCACCGTAGAGTGAAAAGTGAAGAAAAGGAGGCTATTTTTTTGAAGAGATGATCATTCTAAAAAAAAAAAAAATTGACACAGCAACCAGTATTATGCAGCAATAGTTTGCTACATATTCCATCTTCAACTGTGGCAAAAAATGCACAATAAAAAAGTTTCATTTTCATTTAGAGGTGTTAGGCTTGAAATTCAATTTTCACCTTTAAGCCATCTTAACAAGGTTTTACTGTAGATATATGATATAATGATATTACGCATATGAGTGTATATAATATAGCAGTGTGTTCGAATATTCATATAAGTGTATCACGTAGCATCCAATGTCAATTCATTTACAGTATATTTCCTGAAAAATAATGTGAATATTATGACTGCAAACTACTATTACTATCACAACTCACGAAACCTGGTCAATTTCAACCACAGTAAGTTGGATATACAGGCAAAAAAATTGAATAATTATACTCTGATATCAAACAACGATTTTTTGAATAATTTGGAGAAAATCTTGAAAATTTTCAAATATAAATTGCAAAAGATGTTAATCATACCTTAACACCAATAAGGTTTTCAAATCTTGGGCGAATAAAACTCCAGGCCCCCATGTTTTGATGCTCTTCTTGACTCCAAATAAAGACTATAAGACACAATGATCATTTTATATATTAATATGAAATTTGCGAGAAAGAAAACAATACACTGAGACAATGTTAAGGACCATAAAAGCCTATGATATTTTATATAACGAAATGAAGTGAAACTCCAAAAACCAACAATAAATGACTATAAGAATTACTCACTGATTTTTATAAAAATAGATAGTACTCCAAGTACATTTCGTAAACTTATGATTGTACAAAAACAGTAGTTTTAATGTAAATAACATTAATGTTTTACATTTGATGAAACCAGTAAATACAGCATTCACTGACTTGAGCTGGGTAAAAAACAATCAAAAAATTGAAGAATTCATAAATCCCTTTCTTATCTTAAGTCTTCATTCCTTCAACCAAACTATCATCATACTTCTTTTTTTAAATTTCATACCCAGCATGTATCTCTGACTGTATGAGATTCAATTAGCAATTGCTTTTTGACATGCATAATTAAAATTTTCTGAGTTAAAGGATCTTAGGAATGTTACAGAAGACAAAATAACACACAAATTAAAGTTCACTGTTACAGAAAGTAGTGCATGAAATTTTTTCTGAATAAATTTTGTGCCAAACAAAAGAGAACATCTTCTATAAATAAAAATAATCACTGTGGCAAAAGGTGTTTCACAGTGAACAGTGATGAATATATCAGAAATTGTACAAATCAAACATAAGATCAGTCTTTCTGTATGAAAATGCAAGAAAATAGTCTTAATGTTATTTAACAATTTAATTAAATAAATTCCTTCATGGTTTACTTCTAACACAAGCATGGTTTTTAATCAAACAATTAATTAAGAGAAAGGTAGATAGAAGAAGCCTCCTAGATAGCCTCCTACTTTTTTCAAGCCCGTATTTTTGTGGGATTTTCCTGGTACACCTTTGTGGGCAAAATTACCTTATCCCTTTTACTCTATACAATATCACAAAAATTTGCATTCAAGTGATTTTTCAATTGAAAATTATTTCTTTTGTTATGTTTTTTTTCTGGGCCTTATTGAAGCGTAACAACTGATTAATTGACCAAGATCACTTTTTAAATGTGGGAGAATTCTGGCCATGCAAAAAATTGGATAAACCTTCATCACTCTTCTTTAGCATCACAAAGATGTTTTGATCAGAATTCAGAATTTGTAAACCTGTAAACATTTCTTTATCTTTCTCAGAAGTAAATTAAAGCAAAAGAACTTACTCTTAGCCTTTTTATATTTAGATATCTCCTGCATGATCTCATGGGCTGGGAATGGACAAAGAGACTCTAATCTTATTATGGCCACGTCACTTGCTCCAGTTTCCTCTCTGTTCTTTGACAGCGAATAATACATTTTCCCACAAACAAATACTATTTTACGAACTCTATCAGGATGTGCTGAGTCATCTCCTGCAGTAAAAAAAATATAGGACTCAATTAAATTAATTGTTCCATTAATTTACTTGAAATAAACTATCTTCAATGGAAAAATCCCAAACAATTTGAAGTGTCAAACATTAGTATATTGCATATTAAGTTATATTGTATTTAATAATTTGTGATTTCTAAAAAAAAAATTCTAACTAATGGTCTTAATAGAAAATAATACTTTGAATATAGTACAAATTGTATGCACAGTGATGTACGTACTGTAAATAAAATGAAAAATACAAGATTTACATGAACTTTACCAAAAGAAAATTACACTTTTCATATGAGGATTTGATTGAAAGAGGAAGAATACAAGGGATAAATCTATTAATACAGAAGAGAATGGTTTAATGCTTTAAAGACCATAGCATCATTGGTTGTACCTAAGATGGGATGAAATGTAGTCTGCGGCTGTAGATCAGTCAATGGAGATGTGGCAGCTGCAAGACGAAGAAGGATTTTAGGAGATGCTATCACCAAAGGTTTCCTGAAATTTCTTATCATCTGTAAAAAATAAATTCATATGTTCAGCAGAGTTTGAACTTCTTGCTCAAGAAAGGTGAATTAGGCACTTTGTATCAAGTACTCATAGACTAGTGAATTGAATCGATGAGAGAAAATCTGAGGAATATAAAATGAGGTAGACATAAAAGCATTCTTAGGATTTGAGACAAAAGAATTGTTTGAATGGATGAATGAATGTATAAAAATTAAAAGAAAAATCACTATCAATAATTATGAATGATGGGTAAAAGGAGTCATGGAAGAATACATTAAAAATAGAAACCACCAGATGATAACCAGCTGTACATGAAAGTATTCCTCTAATTCTCATAATTCTTATTTCAACTGTTAAAATATTCTTAGTTCTATATATAATACATTACTCCAACATTCATCCAAGGACCTTTGTAAAGTCCTTCATCTTAGAGGCATCATAATTCTTTAAAAATAATTTTGAATCAAATTCCAAATTGTTTAACTTCTCTTACAACATCTATTATACAAAGTAGATAGAGCATTGAAAACGATCTTACTAGATCAACTAAAGTTTCTATTATAATATCACTAAAATATGAATTTTAAACCTATTTACAGAATTGTTCACTCTCTGCTGATTCAATGTCGCAGAAACTTGAAGTTTATACGCCAATTACTGACAAATTACATCTCTAAAGTTAGGTAATATTTAGAACAAACCATTGGCTTGCATAGATAGTAATACTAACGTTAGCAATTTCTATAAGTTTGAAAAGACCTCGAAATCTCTTTCCAAAATAAATTGCTGATAAGAAGATGGTTTAGGTACTGGCTTAGTCAACTACTCAAAATTTCTTATAGAATTAAAAGAAGGTTGCTTTTAAACATTCAACATCATTATTCAATTTATAAGATCCTGGGAATAAACTGATGCGTCAGAAGGAAATTTCTGAAAGTATGATTATGCCATTGACTCTATATCCAGTATATCTGAATTTTAACCATGTTTGACTGAGATATTACTTAAATTGGATAAATAAGTAGTTTCTCTGGAGGTAGTTTCTGGAAAAAATATACGTTGAGTGAGAAAATAGAGAAAGTGGGTGAGTGAGTTAAGCTTTTAAAAGAGGTTGTTGTTCCTGCTCAAAGTAAGACTCTGGTCAACGAGGAATGCAAGAAATGCCACAACCTTTAGTGTTTTGTCCAAAAATCTGGAATCAACATACCTCCTACACTTTCTGTTGTTAAATTAATGGGTGTATGTATTACTGTTGCCACTGCTTCTCGTTTACCAATATCTATCAACCCAGTCCCCCTCTTGAAGTACTTTCGTTCTCTTCTTCCAATCAATCTTTCTTTTCAAAGTTGTCCTGGTGATTGAATGATCCTACAGAATATGATGAAGAGTTGCTCATAGCCAATACATTTTAAATACAAAGGAAGTTCTTTTAAATATCACCGAGCAATAAATTTATAGGTTGACTATCCACACCAAACCATGCCTCCCATTCATCTCAATCATTAAAATTCTGTTGAAAAAATATGAGAGATACGCAGGGCTGGCCATTAACCGAGGGGAGCAAAATTTCAACATGAACCTCATACAGTTTCTTATCTCTGTGTGATACATACAGGGTTGGCATTACAGGTAAAAAGCCCCTGGGAAAAACTATTTTTAATATTTTCTACATTATAACGATTTTAAACGTTATAATAAACAATTGAAATATATATAATGTAGGTAGTTTTGTATGTATTCAAAATTAATTGAAAATTTTACATTAATAGCTACTGTCATCAGCATTCAATGAGCATTATCACCAAACTTTATTCACCCTATTTTTTCTGTATTTTAAAATTTTTAAAGGTGATAAATACAGAGAGAAGAACATTTAAAAACGTAATGGTTTGTAAATGCACCTATCTCAAGGGAATTCTCAGAAGAAATCACGTTTATTCGATTCACACTTCAATGATACTAACGAGATATTAATTTTGGATTCAAAATTAATGTGAAAGGGTATTGCCTCGTATCCGTCACCTTTATTCATTAAGGAAAATCGATCCTAGCACATTTTCTCTCAATTGATTTGGACAGTATAGTAAAAATTCCAACTGCATAGATGATAGAATTTACTGATTTTTTACCGATCAAGTTTTAATTTTGATGCATATCAAATGAAACAAAATTTATCTAGAATATGCAGAGCATGCCACAGGACTTCATACTACACATTTACTTAAAATTTGCTTAACGTATTTAAAGTAATGGCCTAGATAAGGCCATGGGTTTGCATTACTTCACTTGTGTAGATTGCATTCACACAAGCTATGATAAAACAGGTAATCAATATGGACTCTTTATGTATATCATTTTAAAGGCAAATAACTGCACTCTTGAACCATGTATAATATGACCAATTATAACCGAAGAGATTTGTAAGCGAAGGCATTGAATTCGAGGTCTATACATTTTTGGTCCAACACTGATTCAAACTACACGGAAATTTTCTTTCTCCCATCTCAGTCCTAAACATAAGCTCAGAGCGGCTCAGAGGCAGGTTTTGCAAATATTTCCTGCATCCTGCTCTTGCCTTATGCCTCAGACTCAAATTTTATGAGAGGAAGGGGGTTTGTCTTGGTTTCCTTGGAATAACGGGACCTCATGTGCAACGTTTCCCTCTGTGCGAGAAGCAAAGCTAGAATATATACTGATTAGTAATAACCATTTTATAATAACTTAATTTTTGCACTATGACATCCATATTATTGTAATACTATTCTGCTAGGCCAATGCCATCAAACGAAGGATACTAATAAATCTTTGCAATATCAATAACGCAAATAAATCCATTTCAGTTCTGCAGGCAGAGTTAAGAAACAAGCAGATTATCTCTGCCATGTTTTCCCTCTCTCTCACACTTCTTAAGGCTCGCTTGCATGAAACTCACTGCCTGTTATACGGGTTGGGGCTTAAGTGGTAAGTTTTATTTGGAACTAGCTGTACAATCAAAGAGTATAGCACATGCGTCTTTCATCAAGAACAGAATGCAGATGGTTGATAGTTTCATAGGCATATACTACTTAATATAAAGTATGAAATGTACCTATTATAAAATTTAAAATAATACTTATAATATTTAACATAAAATTTAAAATAAATTCATGGTATATAATATTAAATGATAATTAAAATTCAATTACGAATGTAGATCCTTCATCTTGTTGGATTTTCCATAAATCTTTCACACATCTTTGTTGAATATGGAGATTGAGACTTATGAAAGTCTTCTTACATCCAACTCTTTGGTATTAAAGGTTTTAAGTATGAGCTTTGGGAGTCAAAGAAAAAATGGAAATTTTATGTGGGTTAAGATATTCCTAATCTGCACTCAGGAAAAAGTGAATTTGTGCAGGAAATCATCCATGATAAGGAGTCATAAGAAATCTGCAAAACATACTAAAAGTTGAAAAAAAAAACAATTTAATAAGAAGGGAGAAAGGGGAAGATAAGAAATAAAGTGCAACAGGCCAAAAAAATACAGACCATACACAAGATCAAATTCATACTTAAAGTGTCCTACCTTATGTTTCTTAATATTCTCTCCTTTACTTCTTTGTAACTCATCCCATCCTATTCAAAATCATGTCTTTGTCTTCCCACCTCAACCACATTACTTCCACCCTCTTTCACACCATTTTCCAACCTATATATGTTGCTTGCTTTGCTCTTCTGCTAAAAATAAATAAAACATTTGTACACCAAAACCCATATAGGATGCTTCTCCCTAAGACACTATCCTGATTAAGACGCAGTTTTATAATGGTCCCTTTTACATGAAATACATGGCATAGAAACCACTTAAGAGCTCTTTAGTGGTATCTATGCCATTTAAGATGAGGATTTCTGCCATCCACATTGAAGATATCTAAAGAAGGAAGCAAACCTGTCTTCTGAGGAGATGAAAGTATTGTGCAGGTGTGGTTGGGTTGGCCACTTGCAAGTTGACATCTTCTCCATCTGGTGATGTTTCTGAAGAATCTGTGAGCTGCAGAAAGCGTTCAAGACGACAGGAGCTGTGCTCTGGACCAGCACCATCATAACCATGAGGAAGCATCATCACCATTCCACTCTCTAGAAGCCATTTGCCTGACAATTCAAACTTTTCTATCAGTTTTTTATTTATTTCTATTCAACCTTCAAACAAAATACACTTTATACTTACAAAATTAGACCAACAATCCGAATAATTACAAAATGGCGGCTCAACAAAGTTGATTTTGTTTTTTATTCAACTGAGAGCACGCATGCCGGATTTTGGAGTTTTCAGCAAACTTTACGAAAATGTCATGTTTTTTTAATTCAATTTGGCGTGGAATGACCCATATATATACATAATAGAATATATGCACACACACATATATTCTATTATATATAGTATATATATACTATTACTCATACTTTAGCTTTATGAGTTAGTTACTTGGTAGCTGTAACATTCCACCAATTCACAATTGATTAAATTAATTCTTTTAAAATACCTAACATGTAAAACAAAAGAAATAACAATCACATTTTTTTGGCCCTTGTTAATTTTGCAGACTTCTGGAGATGTGTAAAAATAATGACCATAGAATGAAGGAACCACACCATGTTCTTCTTAGGATTAATTCACTCATTTCACAAATGAAAAGACATCATTCTGTAAAAAAAATTAAACCTCTGAATACAGAAATAATAAGAGAAGTGAAAAATAGCAATAAGACAACTTAAACCCAGATCTCCCAAGCAGGTATTCTAACCACAAAATTACCACTTGAATTCCCTTTGAGAATACCTGGTGGCAGACCTGGCTTTGAGTACCAGTTGTGTTGCTATTTTTACTTCCGTTCAGTGCATGCAAAATATTCTCTCTATTCCTCTGATTACACTTGGATAGTAAAATAATAAGAGAAAAATTCATTAGACTCACAAATTGATTTTAAAAAATGCTACACTCACTTTCGCCAGAGGATACCATAGTGTCAATTTGAATCTGAGCCCCATTGAAGAAATCACCAAACTGTGCTTCCCAGATCACAAGGCAATTTGGGCTGCTGATGCTCACACCATATTCATATGCTAGCACTCCTTCCTCTGATAGAATACTGTTACAGATCTACAACAATTCAAACTTTTCTTACTACAGTCATTTTGCTAACTTTAAACACTTCTAAACGACAAAAATCAAAGAAAATGTATAATAGGATCAAAGGATGAAATTATTCAAAATTGAAGTTGCATTGATAAACTAGGATAAACAATGCAAAAAATAAGATTAATTTCTTAGTTATCCTAAATCTACTACTATCCTCAAGAAAGAAGAAAACTACCATCCTGAAAGGAAAACATTACATAATTTCCATAGAAGATACTTTATGTGTCATCAATGAGTCTTCTCCTGAATATATCAACTTATTGACAAAGCAATTGGAACTGAAAACCTTCTGCGGAAATAAGTTAGTGTTTTCCTTACAGGTGCTGCAGAATTCATTCAAGGGAAGACTGACCATATTAATTGTATTTTAGAAAACAACTTGATGAGTTACTTGCAAACTGTGCTGTTTATTTCTTCGTCGCAGAAATTGCATGGTTCTACCACCAGTAGTAATTTGGAGCTAACTACAGATGCATCTAAGTTTTTAGGCATTTATCTGGACCCTCAGCTGAAGTGGACTTCTCATACTGATTATCTGTGCAAAAACTCAGCTCAGTGTTTTATGTGCTGTCAGTACTTAAGCATTCCCTAAGTATTGACGTCCTTGAAAAGGTCTATTACGCCTACTTCTATGCCCATGTTTCTTATGGAATAATCTTTTGGGGTTCCTCCACCCAAATCTTTAACATTTTTAAATTCAGAAACAAATATTTAGGACCATTCGTAATGCCCCATATAGGGCAATGAAAGCCTCTTTTGAAAAAATTAGAAATCTTAATCATGCCCCCCATTTATAACCTCAATACTCTTCTGTTTACTAGACATAACATTTCCCTCTTTGAAAAAAATTCAGTCTACCACCAACACTTCACCAGGAGAATTAATGACCTCAACAAAACTTGAAAACATTCTCACTCAGTCTCAAAGTTTCTGGCATCAAGTTATACAATGCACTACCAGCCACAATTAAAAGCATTGCCTCACCTAAGGCCTTAAAAAAAGCTGTTCACAGTTAACTTCTAGAAAATTGTCCTTATAATGTAGACAAATTTTTTAATTGACCAATCTTCTTTTGTATTCTGGTATTTTTTATGTTTTGTACCTTTTTTGTAGATTTTTACTTATTTGGTATATTTACTTTTGTTTTCCTATGTAGCATACTCATTTATCTTGTGTATTTATTCCATAGTTCCTTGTATATCGCATTTATTTCTTTGTTATTATAACATTCATTTTTAAAATTTTATTACTATTATTATTAGAAAATTGTTTGACAATTCTCTCTCCTGACGACTCCTATACATGTATCCTTACATGTCATTGGACAATAAAAGTATTATTATTATTTCTTTACCTAATACAAAGAAATCTCCACTTTTTTCTTTGTAAGCAAAATATATGTTTAGTTTAGTTTTTAGATAATACAATTTTGTCATTCATGGTATGCAGAAGGGATAAGGTTTTCGTCTTTCAATAAAAATGGACAGAATCTCAGAATTCATTCCTCGAGAATTTCTTACATTTAGAAATTTTTGAAATATGTGACAAATTGATAAAAAGGAGGCACACCTAGGAGTTAAAAGCCAAACAAAAAGAGAATTATAATTTCCATATGCTGATCTCTAATCTGATTATTCATCCACATGTTGCCTTATTCTTGAGAAATTCATTGTTTAGTTGGAGAAATTAAATGCTTTCATAAGGATCATTTACTTATATTATACACCAAGGACACAGAAATCATAACAGAAATAAATGATTTAGGACAATATTTTCCTCCTGTCAGGTATATAATTAATAGATATTATTTTAAATAAATATTTAAAGCCTTATTGCTCTTTGGCAACTGAAAAGCAGCAAAAATACTTTAATGAACAACTGGAATTCCATACATAAAGCAACAATTACTTCAACAATAATTCAATTAGAAAATAATTGTATTGAGAACAGTAAAATAGCTTTCTCTATGAGACTAGTCTTCTGAAAAAGTTAATTAAATACAGCTAGAATAACTGAGCTATAATTACCTCCAAATGACTCTTCTGATCTGGCTTAAGATTATTTAAAGGAATGTATATTTCGTTGTCTTTCTGATCAACCAGCATTGCATGTCGATGGGAAAATGTTCCTCTTCCCACATCTTGTCCGCTTAATCTTACATTAAAACCTTGAGTAAAAAGACAACTTTAATTTCAAAGAAGATCAAGTTTTGATTTTGTCGATTAACATATGAATAAAAGAAAACAAAAATTTGTCCACATCATGTGTTTTTCTCCATGGACCTTCAGTTGTTTTTGTGTGGGCTCGCATGTGTATAAGTAAAAGTTGCACGCACATACACATTTTTTTGTATTAAAAAATAACTTAATAATAATTAATAATCTTAATAAATAATAAAAATTAACTGCAAATAATAGTTTTGAATTAAATGTCTATATTTCAGAGAAAATGTGTAAAGGCTAAGTGGAAAAGAGTTTATACTGGCTTAACCTTGCCAAAAGAATTCAATAATAATACTAAGCATTTTTAAAATTCGAGGGAAAGCCTTCTCTTTCCAACTGTACACCAGGTGGAGGTACAAGAAATGGTGACTAAACCTTGATAGAGGAGCGATCCAAATGCCATAGCTTCAGCAGTTGCCCAGTCGAGATTTGTCCCTTGAGACACCTTCTCCAATCGAGGTTTGATATGTGTCTTCAGCAAGTGCAGGTGAATATTCTAGAAATATAAATGGTAAAATGAAATAAATTCCAAAATTGAAAAGAGATCAGTTATTTCAGTAAACTCACAAAATCAGATGGAAATTCTACAGATTTAGCACCCAAATATCGAAGTAAATCCAATTGAACGCCAGTATCCCATTTGGTGACATGGGCAGGTGCCTGTGTCTCTCCTACCCATTGCTTCTTACAACGCTCCTGCACAAACAGAAAACCACATTAATCTTTCGCTCACATCTACATATGAGTATATTTAATCACATTTACCGAAGGTTTAAATTTTTCCACGTTGTTCAGGCAAGTGCTGAGCCACATGGTATGTTCCTGAATTATTTCCGAAATTTCTTTCTCACTCATTATGCCTTCATTCACAAGTTTCTCTGTATACATATCTGGAACACTCCTATTAAATCCACAAAGACATGCTTTAATATCAACTCACAACATAAAAGACTGTACAATGCATGAACTTACCTCCTTGAATGAATTATGTGATAGAGCAGAGGATTGGTGAAAGTGGGATCGTCTAACTCATTATGCCCCCATCTGCGGAAGCAATTCATATCTATAAATGCATCTTTCCGGAATTTTCTTTGGTATTCAACAGCAATTCGTGTAGCTTGGACCATCATCTGAAAGGAAAAAGTATCACCATCATCATCAAATACAAGTAAAAGTTGCTTGCATAATGCAAGTTAATTGGTGATAAATTCACAGCAATATCTGATTAATTTGGGAAGTGCTTACAAAAGTATTCACAAGTTTATGTCATTGTGTGCCCCCTTCTATGGACTACACCTTGACGTGGTGAAGGGGCTCGCATGTTCCTATGACCTAGAGAGCTATACTGGCTGGAACTTTGTTCCTGGTAGGGTCACTCATACCAGAAAGGTCAATAGGTAGGGGCCAGACGAAAGGTAGTCCACACAGCGTCTGTACCCCAGTGGGGCGACCTATATGAGTGATGGTGTCACGTTAAAAACACTGTTGAGGAAGGCAAGGGGAGACCACCTTGACTATCTATCCCATGATTATGATGTGCCACAATAATTATATCGTCCATGGCAAAACGGGACTCAGCCCACTAGGGAGAGTGTCGTGCCCGGCAGGGATGGTGGTAAGGCCATACCGGTCGTCATTCCAAGAAATCCTTACCCAACGACACAAGAGAAGAAGAGGATGACCAAGGAAACCAGGGTAGGGAGCTGGAACGTGAGAACGATGCTTAGGAAAGGGAAGTTAGAAAACGTAAAGTTAGAAATGAAGAGGTCCAACATTAACATTCTGGGGCTATGCGAAGTACGAAGGAAGGATGGGGGAGATTTTTGGAGCGATGATGTGAGGGTTATATTCAGTGGAGGAAATGATAGCCAGAGAGGGGTTGCTATAGTGTTGGACAAGGAAGCGGGAAATGCCATGATAGCCACCGAACTGATAAGCGACCGAGTAATGTCCGTAGAAATCAAGGCTGAACCAGTAAACACTGTGATAGTGCAAGTATACCTCCCTACTAGCGATTACAGTGAGAATGAAATAGATTTAGTTTATGAACAAATAGAAGAGGTTATTGGAAGGGTGAAAGGCAATAAAAACCTTATTGTAATGGGAGATTGGAATGCTGTGGTAGGGCAGGGAAAAGATGGGGACGAAGTGGGAGAGTTCGGACTAGGAAAAAGAAACAACAGAGGACAAAAACTGGTAGATTTTTGCAAAAGGAATAACCTCTGTATCACCAACACCCTTTTTCAACACCATAACAGAAGGAGGTACACAAGGAAAAAGCCGGGGAACACACATAGATACCAAATCAACTATATTTTGGTAAGGAAAAGGTTTAGAAATAGTGTTACAAACTTGCGAAGTTATCCTGGTCTGATGTAGACTCGGATCATAATTTAGTAATGACTAGCCGCATGTATGCACCCTCTGGGTGCAGTTGTTTGGTCTGGACCAGACATCTGGACCGAGTCTGGACTATGATCATGTACTATCATTCATTTTTAATCATTACTTTCATATGGACATAACAATCATAGTGTATTCTTATAAGAAAACGCAATACCTCGGTTTCAACAATCGTTTCCATCGTCAAGGGGATTGGATGTTTACAGCCTCAAATTTTCATGAAATTTCCGTTTATTTTAACAGAATCCTCGCCATTTCGACCCGATAACGATATTTCACGACCAAAATAAGAATCTTTATTCATTCCTCTTTCTTTTGGTGCTTAACTCGAGTTCGTAAGACTATGGTTTCTAATTTAATTTTGCAAAAGAAATGTAGCCTGGAACCGATAAAAGTGAGGTTTACGTGCATTTCTTATGGGAACGGTTTTTCTTCTCTGGGTTCGAACTGGGGCCGTTCAGGTAAAAGAAAATTTTGCCACATTGTAGGGTGCAGCATTCTACATCGAATGCACGTTTCAGCACCGCTCTAGCTGTTGGCCATGGCGAGAAAAACGCTATTTTTAGACAGACAGACAGACACCGTTACGTTTTTAATATATATAGAAGATAGACAAGCCGCGTGCATGCACGCTCTGGGTGCAGTTGTTTGGTCTGGACCAGACATCTGGACTATGAGCATGTACTATCATTCATTTTTAATCATTACTTTCATATGGAAATATCAATCATAGTGTATTCTTACGGGAAAACGCAATTCCTCGGTTTCAACAATCACATCCGTCGTCAAGAGGACTCGTGGTTTACAGCCTCAAAATTTCACGAAATTTCCGTTTATTTTAACCAAATTCTCGCCATTTCGACCCGATAACGATATTTGGCGACCAAATTAAGAATCTTTATTCATTTCTCTTTCTTTTGGTGCTTATCTCGATTTAGTAAGCCTATCGTTTCTAATTTAAATTTGCAAAAGAAATGTAGCCTGCAACCGATAAAAGTGAGGTTTACGTGCATTTCTTATGAGAACGGTTTTTCTTCTCTGTGTTCGAACTGGGGCCGTTCAGGTAAAAAAAATTGACCACATTGTAGGGTGCAGCATTCTACATCGAATGCACGTTTCAGCATCGCTCTAGCTCTTGGCGTTGGCGAGAAAAACGCTTTTTGTAGACAGACGGACCGACAGACAGACCGACAGACAGACAGACACCGTTACGTTTTTAATATATAAGATATAGATATAGATAGAAGATAGAAGAAGATAATATACATAGATGAAGACCGAGCTTAGATTCAAAAAGATTTATAGGGCACAAACCGCACCCAAATGGAACGTAGAAGCCCTCAGGGGTAGGAAAGCTAGAGAGTTTCAAGAGTCAGTCAACGGGGCTCTAGATGGTATAGAAAGGGAACTCACCGTAAACGAGGGATGGAAAAGATCAAATCCAGCATCAAGGATAGTGCCCAAAGAACCATTGGGAGGGTCAACCAAAACAAAATTAGGAAACCATGGGTGACGGTTGAAATGATAAATAAAATGGAGGAAAGAAGGAAATGGAAAAGTGTTAACACAGAACACGGGTATAGAATGTACAGGGCACTGAACAATGAACAGAGGAGGGTAACAAATAAAGCAAGAGAATCGTGGTGGCAGGGTCAGTGTATCAAAATAGAGAAGATGGCTGAAAGTGGGTGGGTCGACCTATTATACAGAAAAGTAAAACAATTAACAGGGAATAGAATTAGAAATAGAATGGCCACTATTAGGGATAACAAGGGAAACGTCTTAAGGGAGCCAGCAAGCATAAGGCGACGGTGGAAAGAGTATGTGGAAGAATTGTATTCGAAAGACATGAAGCCTACCCATATTAAGATTGAAGGCATACAAGAAGTAGAGGAAGATGATCTTGGGCCGAATATACTAGATAGTGAAGTTGATAGGGCACTGCGGGACATGAAAGGGAAGAAAGCAACGGGTGTGGACGAGATTCCTGTAGAATTTCTGAAGAATCTTGGGGGAAAGGGTAAAAAACAATTCTATAATTTATGTAGGAAAATTTACGACGAAGGAAAGTGGCCAGAGGATTTTACCAAGTCTATCCTGATTCCGTTACAGAAAAAGAATAATGCCTTAGAATGCCGGGACTACCGAACAATTAGCTTAATATCTCATGCGGCAAAAGTTATTCTAAGGATATTGAATAGAAGAATAGAGGGGAAAACTAAGGAACACATAGGAAATGACAAGTTCGGTTTTCAGAGTGGGAAAGGGACGAGGGATGCAACTGGGGTTATGAGGGTTCTCGTAGAACGAAGCTTAGAATTTAAAAGGGACGTTTGTGTATGTTTTGTTGATTTTGAAAAGGCCTTCGATAGAGTTCAAAGGCCAAAACTGATGGTGATACTAAAGAAAATTGGGTTGGATTGGAAAGACAGGCGTTGAGTGCAAAATTTGTATTTAAATCAGACCGCAAGAGTAAGAGTTGCTAATGGGGAATCAGAATGGGCAGAGTTAGGGAGGGGAGTAAGACAAGGCTGTCCTTTATCACCATCTCTTTTTAACTTATATGCAGAAGAAATGATCAAAGAAGCTTGGGATGAAATAGATAAGGGAATAAAGGTTGGTGGGGAAGTAGTGAAGTCAGTAAAGCCATTGTGTGCGATTCTGAAAGGGGTTCAAAGCAAAGAAATTCGTAGTCATCCGCCCTGATTCACTTAAGGTGACTAAGGATTGATCAGTCATCGAGTCATCGAAGCCATCCACACAACAGAATCACTCTATTGTGGCACATTTTTCTTACAAAAGCAACCCCCATACTGTATAATAATTATATTCAGATTCTTGAAAAGCTCTCTTTTTTTCTGGCTCCTGTGATAATTCTCATTGCCCATTTTTGAAGTTAGAATAATTGAGTATGACAGGGGGATTACCTCCAAGCAGCAATGCCATATTTAGCTCTACTAGCGATGTAGGCATAGTACGCTAATATTGCTGTTTCTTAATCAGCAATGTTCATTATTCTCCTTAACAAGTAGCAGGCAGTTGCAACATGGCTGCATAGATTGTTAATATGAGCTTCCTATTCAAACCAATTATTAATATACAAGAAATTTTACCTCAGCTGATTCAACCATGTTATCACCCTTAATTTTTGAACTAGTACTGTGGACAATATTTTTCTGTGGTAAGTGGAATTGCATGTATATTTATTTTTCTTTATTTATTAAAACCTTCTATTGGTTGCACCTATGTTCCATTTTCTGTACTGATAATTGTGCTCATTCAGATGTGTCATTTAAACCTTTTATCGAATTGTTAGTGTCATCGTTAGTGTTCACAGAATTTTATCAATTTCTCACCTCTTTCCTTAGAATTGAGGAATTATGAGGAAGGAGAGAGGGACAATGAAGGTCCAAAAGTAATGAAAGAGGAGATAGAGATGGCAATTAAAAGAATGAAGAATGGGAAGGCAGTTGGAGGAGATCAAATACCAGTGGAATTTCTGAAGAATGGTATTGATCGGCTTACTAATCTGATTGATAAAATCTAACATACAGGGGAGTGGCCAGAAGATTTACTTAAAACGATAATGGTGCCCATATCAAAGAAAGGTAATGCACAGGAATGTAAAGACTACAGAACTATAAGTCTTATTTCACATATGGTAAAAGTTATTACCAATTACACTAGAAAGAATGAGAAGGAAAATAGAGGAAAACTTAGAGGATGACCAGTTCGGTAGAGGAACGAGAGATGCGATTGGATGTATGAGGGGTGCAAGAGTTGAACCGCGAGATGTGTGTCTGCTTTATTGACTATAAAAAAGCTTTCGATAGGGTAAGATGGGATGTCTTGTTAAGAATCTTGGGAGAAATACGCATAGACTGGAAAGACAGATGATTAATAAAGCAAATGTACGTCCATCAAAAAATAGTTGTAAAAATAGGGGATGAGGAAAGAAAGGAAACCACCATAGGAATGGGAGTCAGGCAGGGATGCTGTCTTTCACCATGTTTGTTCAACTTATGTGAAGACAAATTACTGTCAGAAGCTCTGGAAGACACAGGTGGGGTAAAAGTTGGAGGAGAGAGAATAAAATCCATCAAATACGCAGATGATCAGGCTATCCCTATCAAGAAGAACTTCAAAATATGATGGAAAGGATATGGAATAAGAGCGAAAAAAATGGAATGAGGATAAATATAAGGAAAACAAAGGTAATGAGGAGAGTCAAGTCAAAAGGACCCTTAAATAGATGGTTAACTTGTACCCATACCACGGTTTCGACGCATCATCTTCAGGCAAAATATTACAAAATCGTCAAGCTAATTTTTTCGAGACAGGTTCTCTCTCACGTGAGAAACCAAAAAGTTTTAGGCGACGTATAAATTGGACTGCACGACGAACTTTTTCTTGAGTTACGTTCCCACTAAATTTTTTACTCTGATTTGGTTGCCCTAAAATTGTCTCATGTAACGTCTATGCATTCAGATGATACAATGAGCAATGGAAGAAAAAATCAGCATTTTATGTTGGATTGTAAGAGAGTAATGGCAGTTTCAAAAATGCTCACGGGTGAAAACTCGGCAATTCATTCAATTTTCGCTTTTAACTTTGTTGTTTCTGCTATAAATGCATGAAATTTTCACTGTTGTGTCGATTGAGTTATTTTCATTCAAATTTCATCAGAAATTGAGTTTGAATCGGTCAATGTAAACTACGAATCTTAATTATTCCCGTCCGAATCGGAAGCTCTGCATAAAGGCGACCTGTCGCGAGACTAACTTTTTCGCTTACGGCAAATTACATTGAGTTCTTCCCCCATAAGCCCTCCATACTGACTGGAATCTTGAAACAAACAATAGTAAAGTATACGAAACTTCAAGTTGATATCATATCAGGAAGGTACTCTAACCCAATTTCTAATTTGCTTTTCGACAATACGATAAAGTGATGCCCTGGCATCAAATTAAGAAACATGACGGTCAACTATACAAAATGTATTTATGAATTTTCACCTGCTGGGATTTCTTTCATCTTTAAGTACTTATAAAAAACAGGCATCAAATTCATTTTATGAGATACCTTTGCATTTTAATGAAGAAGGAAGCTTCTCAATATACTTGGAATTTTCTGCTATATCAATTTAGGAAGTGACTTTAAATTTTTTTAAATAAGCTCAATGTATACCTATTGGATATAGGATCTATTTCTCAGGGGTGAGACAGTTGAGGCCCATACTACATCGAGTCTGCCAGTAGTATAGAATGATACAATTGTCCAGCCTAAATTGACAGGTATCCAAATTTTTTTTAAGTAGAATATCTGGAAAAATAGCTATATATGATACAAAAAATACCTCAGGATCATCTCCATTGACATGTATCACTGGAGCTGCAATCATCTTGGCAAGGTCAGAGCAATAAAGAGAAGATCGTCCTCTTTCTCCAGGAGTTGTGAAGCCCAACTGATTGTTTACAATTAAATGCACCGTTCCTCCAATTTCAAAGTGAGGCACTCGGCTCAATGCTAGGCTTTCCTGATTTACTCCTTGTCCTGCAAAAGCTGCATCCCCATGGACCTAAACAAAACAAACATTGTTCACATACATTATATTGTTTGAATAGGACTTTCAGCCATCTTTATACCCCATTCAAAGGAAGAACAGAGGGCAGAGTTATCTCAATGAAAAGCACAGTTTGAGACTGTTGAAAGTAAAGGAGATTAATCATTACACCTTTTTAATCATTTTGGATGATTGTTTGCAGATGAATCTGACAATATATTTTACTTAGGCCTAACAAAGTTAAGCCCAAATATTTAATGAAATAATCTTAGATCAACTCAATTGGGCTGCTGAAGTAAAATCATACAAGATAAGAACGAAAAAGAACAAAATAATGAACCATGATTACGAACATAAGATTCTTGATAAAGAAATTAAAATTATCATCATCATAAGTCTAAAACTCATCCTTTTGAACATAGAAAGCTAGCATTACTTAGAAGAAAAGCCAAAATTTTTAGAAGTAATCAGGGGATCATATAAATAATGGAGCAATTTAATATGCACTTTTAATAAACTTTTTACACTTTTGTACCAATGATTACCTGTATATTGACGACTTTATCACCCCATCTGGTGTTGGAATCTTTAGAATATGCCCCATCTTCCAGCTGCTGCTGCCGAGCTCTCGTTTTTCCCATTGAAACTGGATTTATACTCTAAGGAGGTATCAATTTTACTTTGCATTAACAAAAATATTGAATTAAAGAAATTAAGAACTTAAAATGAAAAGTAAGGCTTTTTCTTACTTCCTCATGAATGCATCCAAGAATTATCTTTGAAAACTGGGGCCACCATCACTGGCAATTAATGGCTAAATATTGTATACCTAAATCTCGAATTGAAATTAGCTTAAGCAGAGGATAAATCTCCTTTCATATACGACATACAAGTTAAAACGGGTTTCTCTTGTCAATCAAGAAAATATTTGTGCCTTACACATCTCACCAACAAGATAAATGCTACTACAATTGTTATTGTATGATTGCTAGAATTTAGAATACAAAAATTTTAACTGAAACCAATTTTAGACCAGTGAATTGTAGATGTGCATTCCAATAGTGAAAGTTAAAAATAGCTCAAATGAAAAGAATGGCAAGATGAGCCATCTAGATGCACCAATTCTAAATGAGAAACAACAGTCATAGAAAAAGGTTATTTAAAATTTCTATAAATTTAGGGAAAAATATTAAAAATAAAACTGAAAAAATCATTCAGAAACGGGGAAAATTAATAATTATTCAGCAACATTATTTTACATGAAATGAAAAGATCATTTATTAATGAGACTAGTGATTGTTTGGATTTTGCTAGGATTATTAACTTTCATACACAGGGTATAAAATCAGGCTTTATTTACATTTATAGATTTATGTCTTCTTCTAAATCAATTCAACAAATCAAAACCTGGCTTGGGTTCAGCATAAGTCACCTATTAACCCAGCACCAAATATTTCATATATAGTTGCAGAAAAAATACTGAAAGACAGGTAAAAAATAACTCTGGCATAAATAGTTATCATTTTAGAACCTAGAGGAGTTGCAGTTATGGATCACCAACATCAATACACTGATTTCTCTGACAGATGAAAGGAATGATTTTCCAGAAAAGTGAATCAGCATTTAGTTTTCTGACAGAGGAGTAGAGTAATATGGAGAACTGGAATGAAACCTCTTACCTCTAGATGTGATGGACAGGTCAACATGGTCACATGGATAAATTTGCCATCAAAATTCAGATCAACTGATGTTGCTGTAAAACGGAAAAAATTGGAATTATATTTCTTCTATTGCATTAAACTGAGGCAGTATGACCTCAAATATGTATTGGGAGTCCATTTATAAGGAAATAAATACGTCCCTGAATCACCTTTACTTAATAAATTACTAAACCTAATAAACTACTTTGAGTTCATTCATTACACTAAACACAAAACCAATATAGACCATAAAAATGCCAAAGAAAATTTAATTAATCTAATAAGTCCTATGGTGGAAATAAAAGTTAAGAAGGTTTAGATTCTTGTTAATGGTGAAGGTGAGGAATCTAAGTTTATAAACAGTCAAGGAGCTATAGGAGAAGGCTTTTGAATTATCTGAATATGAAATACAGTGAAACCCTGTTGAAGACACGTTTCAAGGACAAAGCCAAAACCACATTATAACAGCAGTAGTACGAGGACATCACTCCAAGACTACACTCAAAAAACACCCTATTTCTGGTTTTTTCTATATGCTTACTTTTTGAGATTGTGACAAAGGGAAACATTGCCAGGTGACATTTAATCTAACACTCTTCCAAGTCAGAACTGATCCTGTATCTCAGAGTTCCTATCAGATCAGACTGTATCTTCATTTTATTATCCCAAAATTAGTCGTTCCAAAGAATAAATTTACAAGGGGCCATTTACAGACAAAACAAAGTGAGGAGAGAGGATGGTAATGCAGAGGATTTTTGACATAGGTAAAGGGTTAGTGAAAGCAATACATCTGGAGACAGCATAAATAACTTTGTAAGCAGATAGCATCTTAAGTGATATTTTATCATAAGTTTAGTATGGTAGGGAAAGGCTTGCATTGAGAGGGATGGTGTCTTAACCAGGAATGTCTTAAATAGGTTTTTACTGTATTATTAAGTATTAAATTTGAAAATTGACTAGAGAAAATGAAATGGGTTGAAGCAATGGAGGAAAAAATAGAAGAAAAGAGTTTAGATTGGGGAAGTGAAGTCTGTGCATGTATATAAAGTGAAGTGTATATGCATATCAAAGAAACACAGGAGGGCAATTACAGGATGCACTGTAAAGCTGCCAAAATGTAATCAAAACTTTAATGTGAAATTTGGGGACATATGGATGTACTTACTTGAAAAATACTTAAAAATAATTACACAAGTATCTACAAACAATTAAACAGCATAACAATTATTACAAGCAATAAGTGGTGGAAAGAAACAAGCTGGCTCACTCACTCAAATGGCTAATAACATCTCCAGATCCTTTGACACCATCAGGAAATTCAGACATCCCTCTCAGTTTCCTGAAGAGTGCTTCTGGTGGGAAGTTGAGCATACCTGTGAGCAGATTCAGTCGACCCCTGTGTGGCATGCAGAACACTACTTGCTCCACCCCATCTACAGTATTCACAAGACCACTCACATAAGTTCTTAACTAATAGTGCAAATACAAGAACCCTTTAAGAGCATGCAAAGTATTTTCACAAAAAAATTATTTACTACTACATAATAAATACACAAAATACAAATTAAGAAATTAAAGAAGTCTGTCTTGGGCATATCTAGATGGAAGTCTTTCATCATGAAAATGAGGAAAATCAAACCTGAAGTTTATGAGAAATTTTAAAGATATCTTTCTTCAATCCCTTCTGAGGGTTGGAGGGCTAAGTAGCTACAATGATCCTGAGGGCGATGCCAGGGTAGGGCCACCCTCAAAGGTAAGGAGTGAAACTAAGAGTAACCCACAATGTACCTCAGATTGAGCTGACCCATAATGGGCGGCTGAATTAGGCTGGGCACCATTATGCCCATGCGCAAAGAAACTACCACACTACCCATCCCATGGGCCATAATGAACCTTGTTATAAAACTATCTAGAGGTAATACGTCCTCTCCATCGGATCTCCGGGAGGGGAATACAATGAAGCAGAATGAAACAAACAATGAAAGTAAGAACAAGAAGAGAGCCAAGAAAGAGAAGAATATAATTAGAATCGGAACTTGGAATGTGTTAACACTACTGGAGGCTGGAGGAAAATGCAAAACAAGAAATGAGGAAGAACAGCCTGGACATTCTAGGGATGAGTAAAGTGAGATGGGGAGGATGTGGAGAAACAGACAGTGGCGATTATAGAATCTATTATTCAGGCAGAGAAAGAAAAGGAAGATACAGAGTAGCAATAATGCTAGGAAAGAGAATGAAAGAGAAAATAATAATGGTAGATTATGTAAATGAAAGGAATATTGCGATAGGATTAAAAGGTAGTGAGAAAGACATAGTAATAATTCAAGTTTATATGCTAGCCAGCATTAAGACTATGAGAGTTACGAAAAGAGAGAAGAAATATCAGCATGATAATGGGAGACTGGAATGCAGTCATTGGTGAGGGGGAAGAGGGAAAGATTGTGGGAAAATTTGGCTTGGGAGTTAGAAACGAAAGAGGACAAAGGCTAGTATACTTCTGTAGAGAAAATTATGTGATAGTTGGCAACACCTTCTTTAAAAATTATAAAAGGAGAAGATACATTTGGACTTCAAGATTAATAAGAATAAGGTACCAAATTGACTACATATAGTATTAGTACAACAGCAATATAGGAATAGTTTGACGAATGCCAAAGCAGATATTGGCTCAGGCCATAATCTAGTCATAGCAGAATTATACCTGAAACTAAACAGATTATGGAAAGGGAAGGAAAAAGAAGTGCTAAACTTAGAAGGATTAAAAGAAAATGGGAAAATAGAAGAACTAAATAGAGAGTTCAAAAAAATCTTACAGATAATGAGTGATACTAACTATGTAAACGAGAATTGGGAGAACTTCAAGATCGGCCTGAAAGAATCAGCAGAAAAGATATTAGGAATAAATGTAAGAAAGAGAGGAAGGAAAGAATGAGCCACACAGGAAATGCTGGATAAAATGGAAGAAAAGAGCAAATGGAAGATGGTGGACACAGAGGAAGGAAGATAAAGATACAGAAAATTGAACAATGAACTAAGAAGTGTGACTGAAAAAGCAAGAGAAAAATGGACTTTGCAAAAGTGTGAAGAGATAGAAAGACTAGAAAAAGAAGTAAGATATGATATAATGTATGTACAAAGAAGCTACAAATTTCACTTACAAAGAAAAAAAGAGTAAGTAGCAGTCAAGTCATAGAAACAGCCGATGGAAGATTAGCAAGTGAACCTAAGGAGGTCTTGAAGGAATACACAGAATGGCTGTATGCTTGGGAGGCCTAAAGAAGGAGAGCTAGAACTGGAAGAAGAAGGTGATAGAGGATGATAAAGGATACCACATATTGGAAAGTGAGAAAGAAAAATCGATAAAGGAAATGAAAAGAGGAAAAGCCACGGGGATTGATGAAATCTTAATTGAATGGATAAAAGCATTAGATAAAGAGAGCAAGAGTGAACTACTCAAGTTGTATAATAAGATACATGAAGATGGCCAATGGCCTAAAGATTTCAGAGAAATAGTGATGATACCAAAAGAAAAGAAGAAAAACAGCAAGAAATGCAGATAACACCGATTTATAAGTCTGATCCAGCAAAAATACTACTGGGGACAATTAAAAGAAGAGAATGGATATGGGTTTAGACAAGAAGTGGGAAGTAGAGATGCTGATAAGAGTCATTGGAGAGAAAGAGAAAAGTGTACATAGCTTTTATAGATTTAGAGAAGATATCCGACCAAGTAAAATGGGATAAACTGTTATATTTATTATAACTAAGATATTGAAAAGAGGATCGATTGATTGGAAAGAAAGAAGAATGATTAAAGACCTATACTTAGAGCAATATGCAAGAGTGAGGATAGGAGGAGAGATGACAGAAGAGATAAGCTTCGGTAGAGGTGTAAGACAAGGATGCACTATGTCCCCAATATTATTTAACATCTATCTGGAAGAAATAATAAAAGAATGTTATGATGGAAAGAGATGTGGGAGGGAGAAATTCGAGTGTATAAGATTTGTGGATGACATGGCAATACTGGCAGAAACAAGAAAAAGCTTTAAAAGAATGTTGGAAGATCTAAACACCAGTGCATGGAATACAGGATGAGGATAAACAAGAGGAAAACAAAGTGTGTGGTTGTTGGAGGAAAGGGAGAGAGAATAGAGATCAAGCTAGATGCATTGAACAAGTGGAAGGATTCATATATCTGGGGAGTATGATAGCGGATGATATGTCTTACTCAGTGGAGATAAGAAGGATAGCAATGGCAAAGGAAGGATTCCAAAGAAAAAGGAGACTGCTCTATAGACCATTAAACAAAGAGTTGAGAAAGAGACTAGCCAAATGCTACATATAGAGCAGAGAATGGTGCAGAGACATGGACAGTCAGGAAACAAAATGAAAAAAGGCTGGAAGCCCTAGAAATGTGGATTTGGAGAAAGATTGAAGGCGTGAGCTAGAGAGACAGAGTTACAAATGAGGAAGTGTTAAGGGGAGTAGATGAAAGAAGGTAATTGATAGCAACAATTAGAAAAAGAAAGAATAAGGATAGGACACTTCTTAAGAAGAGATTGTTCGCTAAGAACTGCAATAGAAGGGAAGGAAGGCAAGGAAGGGGAAGGAAAAGAAGGAAGATGTTGGACACCATCAGGATGGACGAAAGTTACTCCTTAATTAAGAGAATGGCTGAGAAAAGGGAAGAGTGAAGGGAACCATGACATAACCAGCTGAAAAGGTCAGAAAAACATATGATGATGATGATTTCTTTAATTTCACCATGAAATATACTTTGTCATGCCATTATTAAAGTTTCATTGCACTATTGCTGTGAAAAATATTCTTAAAATATTTATCACTTAGAAAGCAAAAATCCTGTTTTAAAAGATGGATTTGATTTTATAAATCATAAAAGTAAAACTAACAAAAGATAATTAGATATCATCTATTTGAAATCAAAGCTATTATATACTTTGTGTAGAATAGGGGGGCCCAATTTTCATTCCCTATTATGAATGAAAATTAGGTAATCTTGCAAAGATTGAGAATTAAAGGAAGGGAGTAGGCAGCAGCACATTAAGAACAAATGTTAAATGGAATATTGTAAGTGTGTTCAACAGGCTGACAGAGGTAAGAGATACTTCATGCCAAACCCTGCTAAATCTCATCAAAATTTGACCAATTTCAGTATTCTGAAGATAAGATGAAAATGATCATAGAAAGCTCAAGTAATTAATGTATTTTCACATAAAAGTCAATAAATGCTGACCTATTCTGATTTGTATTATGGTTTTATAATTACAATTAAAGTGTTTGAAGCTTTTCTATCCTTCAAATGTATTTTCGGTTTCTATATTTTCAGTTATACTTAAATTTATAATTTGAATTAGTATTCTGTATTTAAGTTTTAAGAGTTCGAAGTTTTTCTTCATTCATGATTTCAGATGTTTATACCTATATCTATGTCATAAATTCTTATCCATCATCCTAATATTTTTTATAATCTAAAATTTGCAATAACTGTTACTTTGAACACTCACTGCTCATATTTTACTAATTATAATATTAATAAAAAAATGTAAAATTGAGTTTTTTCCTTATAAGATAAATAATGAGTGATACTGGAAATTTACCTTGAGCGAAAAGACGGAAAGATTCGGAGAAGAAGGCCATCATACTTTCAGCTCCCTCTCCACCATAACGCTTCACGGTAACAAACTTGGTAGCCAAAAAGTGATCAAATGCTTCAGAACATAACAGATCTGCAGCGAGTTTCTTTTTCTCGGTATCCGAGAGGGTTTCTTCCACGATGGCTCTCTCTATTCGGGAGGCAAACCATTCACGTTCTTCTTCCTCCTGTTTCAGTAAAATAGATATTCTAATTAAAAGAAGAGATTTTAATGCCTAATTACCTGAAATATTTATTACTTACCTCCAAGTGATTAAATTCACAACTTATTTTGTCGCCATATACTTGCTCTAACAATTGGATAGCCTCATGTACAGTGCCTTCGGGTGTAGTTATGTGTAAAATTCCTGAGAATTTACACATATCGCTCTCTTTGAGGCCAAATCGCGCAAGATCTAACTCGGGTACTTTCCTGTAAATTGTTTAAAATGCTACAAGTAAGACTAAAACTATTCATTGGTAAGAATTGGTGGCAATGCCTTGTATATAGCAATATTTTACTTTTACCTCGACTCCCGCAATGAAATAGGATTGATGTTAGACTTTTTATGGGCGTGCTCCCTATAAGCTTCCACGAGTCTATAAAAATTACCTTGTTGAATTCGAGATTCCAAAGTTTCTCTTGGAACTATATTTACAGAAGACCTTATGTTAATGAACAACAAATTACTCGACAGAATCACTGCATGAAAATTGACTTACGCTCATATTGCGTCCCTTTGTTTGGTTTATAGCCATACACTCCTCTCAGGCTATGATACTGACGTTCCCCTAACGTATTGCAGTAGCGATCGCTATTTGTAATACAAAATAAAGAGGTTCTGCTCCGTTTTAAATGTGATTCAAGTGATTGTAGCCGCCGCACGTTCATCAATTGTTGAAGTCTAAAGTGAAATGTTCGAGTTACATGGGGCTGATAAAGATTCCTAATGAAAAGCTGCTGCATCTTCAGGGAATGCTGTCTTAGAGCCTAAAATGTTTCGATTAAAGTCTACCGCAGATCATATAAAGGAAAGATTACGCGCAAGCACAGTTCGAAATCGTCACTAGTTAACACGCACATATGGCAACTGCAAAAAAATGAGACGATAAAATCAACCCCAAGGTCACGACGGCTCGACTTCGAAGTTATCCTAGTCCGAATATTTATTTAAGAGGGAGATTTGAAAGCGATTTAATATATAAATTAATAGATTCCTTTCTCTTGTTGCGTTTTACTGTTATTAAACATGAAGCAGATAGAAGGTTAATATTTCTCCTCCAATCGAAATTAAAATTAAGGTAAGATTATTATATTATTTTTATTTATCGGTTTACGCAAAATGACTGTTAAGAATACATCATCTTATTAATACATCTCACACTATGAAACTTGAATCAAGAATATTCGAAAATTAAATCCCTGAAACATTAATTAAGAAATTAATTTTACTGACAATAATTACCCTGAGATAATAAATGCAAGTCCTGTGCAAAGTAAACGAATTTCAATGATTTTTTTCGATCTAACAAAATGATGAGCCGCCACAGTTCATCGCGACCAGCATTCCCGTTTGCGGATAGACTTCACAGTATCGTATCACATGATTTACGTTCTTTCGTAATAAGGTACTGCTGACAGCTATAGATCATCATAAAGAAGCTAATTAATTTATTGCTCATGGGAAATAATAAGGAAACAACATAAAATTTCAAGCGGAATTTTTCGTCGGAGATAATATTTTTGCGACTTCCGTTAAGTAAAAACTAGTTGCTTTCTCTGAAGGCATCATTATCAAAGAGTACACGCATAAGGGTTTGATGCGATAACGAAACCTCCGCACGAGTAACCATAAAATCAAGAGAATGAGCAAGAGTCGCTACTCAATAAGCATGTGAGCTTCATGAAATTACAATGGTTAGAAATGGTCTTTCTCATTTTTATACTTAAAATCTCACTATACCAAAGAAGCATGGAATCCAGCAAAAGAGATTATCAGTCATAATATAACTCAACGAAGTCCTAATATTCAGTCATATGTTCTCTTCTCTTCTGTTTACAATACAGTTATTTAATTCAAACAATATTTCTGTACATAGAGGAATTGAATATTTCCAGTAATACTTGGGGTATGCTTCTTTACAGTAAAACCAAAAAGAGACTTCCATGACTTTACAAGAGAATTCAATAAAAAATATCATGATTGATTCAATACATAAGAAAGAACATGAGAGGCCATCTTGAAAGGAAAAAAATTATTAACTTCCAGATTTTTAATACAAACAGGTTTTGTCGATGAGTCGACATCTTGACTAGAAGATGACAACTCATTGACGAACCATGCTGAAACCTACTGTAAACGTAACAGTGTTTTCCTTCCAAGATGGTTGCTGCAAAATTTAACAGAGTGAATATCGACCATATCAATATTTTTTTAAGAGAGTATAGAATACAGTCAAAATGGCTCACAAGAAGTCATTGCTTCACATATTCAGCTATTCTTACAAGTAATGTACTTTAAGACTAATACTAATGCAACGCTATTCAAGCTAAGGAAGATTTTTCCTTATTTTTAACAACATCTACTCAAAATTCAAGTGGTCCATTCCAAAAAGTAATGATTTTTGTTAATTTCATCAAAAGAAAGGATTGCCTATCTTGTACATCAGCAAGTGAGAAGCTTTCAATAATCCACAATAATTAATGACCCAAACTCATAGCAATATTGCAAAACTAACAGGAGGTAAATGGAATCAGGTCAACAATTAATGGGATACAGATTATTAATTTAGGAGTTTTAACCCTTTAATGAATGAAACTTATAAGGAATATCTCTTCACTTCTTTTCACACTTCAGAATTGTGTTGTTTTTCACTCAAGTGAAAATGCCAAACCCATATTATTACAGATTCAAAATAGGGGTTAAGTCATAGAGGTTATTACATTAAGAAAAAGCCAAAATATGGATAATAATTCATTCATCAGGAGCACCAGTATTCAAGTTATGAATATTGGATGGTTATTAAAATTCTTGACTTAAAAAATTTCATGCCATCTGTAAGAGTAAGAATGGTCAAGACAACATTACCTTAGTAGAGAATTTGTTTAATTTGGTCTGATAAAGCTTATTATTTCCAAGCGATTCAAATAGTTCTGGATATATATGAATGTTTGAAGCATAGAATGTAGAAGTGTATCTTCACGAAAAATAATGAAACATTCCTGTGGAAAAAATCATTGCATGATCATTTAACCCATAAACAATACGTTGTAACTGAGCTGAACTCAGTGGTATATATTTCATCATCAATATCCATTAGTACATAAAAATACTCACAGTTTGAGCTGACTCATCTCATAAATTCAATGCGACAACTTTCAAAAGATATCATTAGTAAAACCAAGTTACCATTGACACGATCTTTCATTTATTAATAAATATTAGATTTTTGAGATGACTGACTCATCCCAAATTAATACTGAAAGATATAGAGGTGATTAAAAAGACAAAGAAAAAAATATATATGTATATAATTATATTCTAAATATGTATACAGCACAAGTGCAGCACTACAACTTGGTGGTACATTAATTAAATAGGACCACACATTTTAATGCCTTTATGAGGGCACATTCTACCTCTAATACAGCAATTTCTTAAATTGTTCAATGTTTGTATTTAGCAAATTTGAAAATTGGAGGTAAGAGGACACGAATAAACTCAATTCTAAAAAATAAAAACACTTAAGGTACCTGAATGTCATAAAAATGTATCACATGGCATTTACCAACCATATAAGCTGCCTGCTGTCATCAAACTCAGGGCTCTACAAAACAAAATCATAACTTTATGCTGTATGGCACTTGCGAGAAAAAATCATCTCAAATGTGGGTAGTCGATGCACCAAAAATCATAATAAATGTACCTAATTGGCAAAAAATGTGAGCTCGGTAAAATTTAATGCACTATGTACATCACAGGTATATTATATAATTTACTTGATGGGGTCGCTGCCAAAATTTACCAATACAATTTACATCAATTGAAACACCAGACATTTCATCTCACTCACAATCTCAAAAAATGCACCGAATACATTATTCTTGGTAAAAATTTCGACGAACAAAAATTTTATACCAATTCCTACACATTACAAAAACAGAAGTACACGACAATGATAGATATACACATTTGGCTCAATAAAGCACGACACATATACCATCTATATTTACAAGTGAACACTGAGGAGTAGAACAGTCTTTGTTTCACAGATGAGCCACCCTTCAAAACACCAGAATGGAACCCAAGAAAGTAAAATATCGGGCCCATGAGTGTCCATCTCACAAGAATCTGTGGAGCTTAATAAGTCAATGGCCAAGCTACAGGCCCATCACTAACTGTACATCGGCAAGTAATGCCACCTCATCTACTTCATGCACAGATACACCAGCAGTAGGTCTTTATATACACCTCAAATGATGCTCTTACACACCCACGCACTCATGTCTCAATCACACCCATGTTTTTTAAAATGCCAATCATACCTTGTAATTTTTGACCTTCAAAAGAAAAAAAGAAAGATTCTGAGTCCATTTCACTGGGTACATTGAGACCAGAAACAAAACTGGCATGGAAGTGAAACAAAATTGGAGATTCGATTTGATCAACTATGCGAGGATCCTTCAGTTGACCATGAGTGTGTGGGACTCCATAGGAGCGGCCGAGTCGTATAATGTGTCCGTGTCTTGTGTAGGCTCTCCTTGCAGCTGACACTGGTTTGTGAGGGTTCCTGCGCCACAATCACAGAAGAACCTTGTCCCAATGAAAATGACACAAATTAGAATGCAATCTAAAACCAAACCTTATATATCAGATTCATTGACCATTGTTAGATTGCTGCTGACTGAAAGGAAACTTTGTTTTTATTTCTCTAAATTGAGAAAAATTAAAAAGAAAACAAAGTCAATTGAGATTTGATTGGGGAATAATCCTACTAACAAGCTTACAGCTATTCTCCATTTCAGAATTCCAGTCAGTATTGTCTTACGGGAGAAAGACAAAGCCTCGCGCCGGATCGCCTTTACGCGGAGATTCGGATTCGCGAAGCTCGAGATTAAGAATGGTAATTCTCAGCTTTCCTCGATCCCTTTCTTAAGACAACTGAATTGTGTACTCCTTCAGTTTCTGGAAACATACGTGTGGTAAGGATTTGTCGTCCGAAGAATTCTCTCGGCTTCCCCTCTATATTGCTCTTCTACCATTGTTTGTACTTTCTTGATTTTTTTAGCTAAAATAGAACTCAGTTTTCCTTTTCCATTCGTTCGGAGGAGTCAAATCAGTGTTTTGTGATAGTTTTCAGCGAAAAAAGTAGTTAATTTTTGCAGTCGTTTCTTGAGTCCCACACAAGTGTTACTATATATTCTTTTTTAAGAATATTAGTGTATCCATCCATCTTCTAACTTATTTTCATAATATTTGCTCTAAATCCTGACGAGAGATTGAGTACGTTAAATTCCTTTTCATCGGATCATCATATTCTTCTATCATATATGTGCTACCACAAATTTTGTGATTAGTTAATTTTACTTTGTGTGAGGTGACGTTGAAATTTCTGTAAAGTTGTGAGGTTTCGAAGCGGATTACTCTCTTTGATATAAAGGTCAAAAACTAAAGTTCTGTTCAAGATATCGCATCAAAACAAACTGCAAATGAAAATTATAACATTTATCTCGATTTCTCTCGAGACAAGTTCTTCCTCACGCGAGAAACTAAAACGTTTTAGGCGACGTATAAATTGGACTGCACGACGATTTTTTCTTGCGTTACGTTCCAACTAAATAATTTTTTACTAAGATTTGGTTGCTCTTAAATTGATCTCATGTAACTTTAATGCATTTAGATGATACAATGAGCAATGGAAGACAAAATCAGCATTTTATGTTGGATTGTAAGAGAGTAATGGCAGTTTCAAAAATACTCACGGGTGAAAACTCGGCAATTCATTCAATTTTCGCTTTTAACTTTGTTGTTTCTGCTATAAATGCATGAAATTTTCACTGTTGTGTTGATAGAGTTATTTTCATTCAAATTTCATCAGAACTTAAGTTTGAATCGGTCAATGTAAACTACGAATATTAATTATAGCCGTCCGAATCCGAAGCTCCATGTAAAGGCGAACCTGCACGAGGCTAACTTCTTCTCTTACGGCAAATTACATTGAGTTTTTCCCCCGTAAGCTCTCCATACTGACTGGAATCTTGAAACGGAGAATAGAAGCAATAATTTATGGTTATAAAATGGTTTTGAATCCTTACTCGGAGCGATAGAACAGTGAAAATCACGGAGGTTGGAGATGCCATGGTTATCTATTGTACTAACTGAAGAATTGTTACCAAACGACCATGAGTTCGACGCCAAAAGGGTGCAAAATTCTTCAAAATTCAAAGGGGGATAGTGTAATCTTATTTTAGGACCTTCCCGATAAGATATTGAATTGAAAATTTGGAACAGGTCAGAATGGCACTTATCTAACATTAATATGCAATTGTTTTGCACGATTGGGTCCTTAGTTCGACACCAGGCGGTCTTTTGCGCGAAGTTTTGAATATTGTTTTTTTGAGGCCTTTCTTGGTACCTTACTGCATTCAACTGATAGCTTGCAGTATGCAAGCAACTTTTACATGTTTTGGATAAGAGTGTCTTGTGAAAATCTATAAGAATACGCGAGTTTTCAGGAAAATGCTGGTAGAAATGTAGTCGCCTGCTACTTTTCGTCCTATTTTCACAAGAAAAACCTTCCAGGGGGAGTGTTTCTAAGGAAATACTCAAATTATTTTTTGTGCAAATCAAAACCCCTTAAGTTATTGATAACGTCAAAAAACTATATTTCGATGGTGACGAGAAATTCGGCCCGCACGGCTGTTATGCTGCCGATATTCTATTTTTCGGTAGGTTTGTATTGCTCTCATCGATTCGATCAACGAGGATAGTTTTTATGATTGCAGGTCATCAAATTGTCCAAAGTTGGGGAATTCCGAATTCTCACACTTTCTTGCACAAATTTCAGCGCTAATATAAGTTATTGAGCATGCTAAAGGATTTAATGCTAATATCTTACCAAGATTTTGATGTGGTATGTCTAACATTTACCCATTTTTCGTCTAAATAGATTATATCGCGACCTTTCTCGCGAAATTTCCCAATTTTTAAGTTCTAAAAGGTCTATCACTTGATATTTGGCTTCATTGTTCACTGCTTGCAAAACTCAATTAGTTGTCGGAGGGATAGTTTTAAAAAAGAAAGAATGGACGACGTGTAGCACTTATCACGAAATCGTCGTACTTAACATTTCTACTCGTTCCGTAGGTTCTTCTAATTTTCCGATGCTTGCGAGAAGTGACAAGTGATCCTTTGCTGGTCTCTTTCGTACTTGCACCTACACTTTTAACCTATCATTTTCGTCAGAAAAAATTATTAAAATATTCATAAACCGATATCACTGTTACCGATACAACCAATAATCATTCCTATAAAATGTGCGATCCTGCACCACCTTATACTACCTTCACTATTATGACACGTTTAAATACTAATCGAGCCACCTTCAGCAATTTCCTTGCGACACCAAGTCAAAATCATGGCCCATCTGGGAATCAGACATGGGACTGCTTTCTCCATGGGCAATGCACTACCCAGTTGTCTACCTAACCACTGCTCAAAGAATTCATAATTCATTCCTGTAATATTAGTAAACATATAATATTAAAGCTGAAAATTGCTCTGGTTCACTCCAAAATGAGTTGAAACTAATACATGGGGCAGAGAGACAGGCCATTTACCTTCTTTCTATAACCTATCTCTTCTTATAAAACAGCCACCTTTACTACTCTTCCACATAAAAATTTATAAACAACAAGAAAGTTATCACAAAACGTTGTGCTCTCATTGGATAAAAAAAGGCTCTGATTGAACTTGAATAAGTTCTCACAAGTTAATGAGAACAAAAATGAAATCTAGATACACGAATAGTAGTACACAAGCTCTATGAGCAGACAGCAGCTTATCTCTATGCCAACTGTTATCTTCAGATCAATTTGACAAGTATTAATCTTTCATAGCTATCGTCGGAGTAATATCTTTCAGAATGGTGACAATATCAAAATGAATACAACATTTACCCAGATGAAGGAAGCCTACATTTTCAGCCCTTTAGAAAAGAAAATTTGGATTTTATCAATATCCATGAAAATTTATATTATTTCAAGACAACGATATAATTCAAAATTAAAACTAACATTTGATTACTGAAACTTGTGATACTATTCACTTTGAAGTTGCGTGTCACATTGGAATTGCACGAATCCCTAAAATACCTATTTAAACTATTTTAAACAAAGGGATCAGATGGATGTTTAATATTTGGAAGAGACTGAGATTAGATGTTGCATCTAAAAAAATATTTTACTCAAAAGAGATAGTGTGTTGAAAATGTACATTTTAAAACTAATGCTAAAAGCAGTTGATTAAAAGACTATAATACATGTCAAGCAGTTACTTCTAATCAATTCCATAACTCTCTTCACTGTCATCAGCAACAAATCAATCATTAACTAAACCCTTAATTAAGTCATCTATTCCATTTTTCATCTAACCATGAGATCATTACTTCTACAGTCATCCAGCCATCTTCATTTTATTTTAACACTATCCCAATTAGCACCTTTTTTGTAAGTAATCACCAGAATATTCCTTTTTAATGTTTCAAGTGATGATAGCATGACCATAATTTGTAAATATATCATTTAAATAATTGCTGTAATTTGCTCATTTCTCATTAATCAAGGTAATCTGGGGAATATCAAAATACACTAGCATTTCCTAAACATTTCCATCCAATCTTATCTAAAACCTCCTCATAGATATATAATAATGTTATAATATTATACTTTAATGCTCTATTATAGCAACTCTCCACAAATTCTGTTCAAGAGTCCTCCAAAAAGAGAACATTTTGGAACAAACAATCACCAGCCCATTCTTTCAATGCAAACATTTTAGGTTGTTAGACTTGAATTTCTGTCGTAATATTCTTAAGTTGAATTAAATTCAGCATTGTGTTCATGAATGAAAATGGGGTAAAACTGCTATGTGCTCATTTCTTGGCATTATTTTTTATCACATTTTCAGTTTACTTTCTCTTAAGAATTAAATAAGTGAAGAATGAACTATTTTCTATACATTTTCCTAAACTGACAAAATTGAACTATACCCCAAATATAGTTTCAGCAACTACTGCTCTGCAGTAAAAAGAATCTTTGATCGTAATTTTAAAAAGGAATTTTGAAGCAAATGATGCAAAAAAATTAAATCAAAACCATGAACAACAACCTACAGCTGATGTGGAATATTGATTCTAGCAGAATCACAAATTAAAGATAACATAATACAATGCTCAAACACTTAAATATAACCTAATCACTTGGGATTACTACATTAAATTAGAAATAAGATTAATCAGAACTTTAGATTCAAGTATGACTTCATAATAAACATAGGGTATGCATAAATAGAAAAAATCAACAATTAAATCTCAATAGTCAAAGAGGTTCATAAATATCAAACCCTGAATATATGAACTAAATTCTTCAATATTTAGGGTGAAAACTCAGGAATTGACAATCACCCAAACATACTGACCTGTCATGTCTAATAAACTCCACTTCGTGGCCAGCATGGCAAGTCTTAATGCAATTGATGCAAATGGCATTACGGTCTGTTGTATTGCAGGTTTGACAGCGGTAGAAGTCATGCATTGGAAATGAGGTATAGCTTGATATTTTGTAAAGGCACTGCCCATTTGCAACAGCCTTTTCCACTGCATCCTGGTTGTTGAATATTTTGTTCCCTACAAAAAATATCAATGTGCTTAGTAACTATAATGCCTTTACAATTGCAGCAAACAGCCAATGATATGATTAAGAAAGTAAATGTCTTCAAATGAATGAAATTATCCACAGGCGCAGTGAAACCTTAAAATTTCAACCAATAGTGGAAGAAATTTAAAAGTGAAACCACTAATATGAGAGTTAAACGTATTATGAAACACATAGGCACCTAAGGCAAGTTTTATATAAGGGGTGTTCAAATGAATAGGTACGAAATGATACTGTGGGTATAATTCAAGCCTTATTCAAAAGTAATCACCAGGGGCCTGAGCACAACTATCCCACTGTTAAACAAGCCAAAAGATTCGCTGTGGTAGTGAAAAGAGTCAGTCCTTCACTAATTGATTGTGTGTTCTGTCCAATTGATGCGGCAGTGCATATGAGGACATCTACATCTACATGAATACCCTCCAAGCCGCCTTTCGGCGTGTGACAGGGGGTGCAAACACCAATCGATTGAGCTACTTTTTTAGCCTATTACTATCGCGTATTGTTCGCGGAAAGAATGAGTTCTTAAATCGACTAGTTCTAGCGTCTATTTCTCTTACTTTGCTCTCATTGTCGGATCGGCCGAAGTAACAGGGGGGTCGCATAATATCAACTACGTCATGGGAAAACGTGCTTTCTCTAAATTTATTAAGGAGTCGCTACCTAGCTTCTAACCGCCTTTCTTTCAATGATGCCCAATCTGTATCTGAGAGCATCTTCGTGATGCTTACCTTTTTCTCATAGCATTTTTTAACGAGCATCATAGCATTCACATTTCAAAATTCGATGCCTGAGGAGCAGCAAGAAGTAATCACATACCGACTATGCACTGAATATCACTGACTGCGGTAAGTGTTAAACCGGCCAATATTCATCACTATATGGTGGCCATATACAGGGGAAGACTGTGTCCGTAGCTTATGAAAGTCCATCAAAAGCAAACAGCCAGGAAGGGACTGATTCTGCTCCACGATAATGCACCTCTTCAGGGTCACACGAAGTGTACTGATTAAGTCCAAGAGGGTTGATCATCTACTCTACAGCCCAGACTTGTCACCCTACAACTTCCATCAGTTTGATCCACCAAAAGAATCATCTCAAAAGGAAGTGCCTCAACTCGGATGACGAACTGAAGGACACAGTGAAGGACTACCTCTTGTCACAGCTACAGGAATTCTGGGAACAGGAAACTCTTTGGCTTGTTAAACATTGGCATAATTATGCTTGGGCCAATAGTGATTACTTTTGAATTAGGCTTCAATTATACCCACAGTGATGCTTCATACCCTTTCATGTAAACACCCCTTGTAGAAAAGCTAGCAAAGCTTTTAGAAAGTGTATAATTGTCTAACTTGAGGAATCTTAAAAAATTGCACGCGGTTATATGAGGGTAACAAAATTTAGAAAATTCATGCTATTTAGCGCATCCCCACTTATTATCAGATAATATGTTAATCATAAAAGTAATACCTATTGGGCAAGAATGCATTACTCACAAAAGAAAAGAGTAGATTTAATATACAATAGGAGGCCAATCATGTTTGAGCATTTCTACGTTCGTTATATTATACATTTATACACAAATATTATAGGGCATTGAAATTGAGCAGTAAAATGAAGTAGTGAATGTCCTTACCCCTGATGATAGGTTGTACACCACTAGCTAAGCAGAGACCACCAAAGCGATTATTAAATATTTGATTGTATTCCAAAGTGGCAGTGGCGTTATTGGTGATTTCCACCCCAGCTGCCAATCCATCAAATATTCTATTTCTTCTGAGTACAGGATGGCTTTGGGTGGAAACAAGAACTCCAGCTTGTGCATTGCGGAATATATCATTTTCCTCTAATATACCTGAAATGAATGGCAAATCAAAGATAATGTGAACTCCTAACACACAAGCACTCCAAGCAAATCATGCATACCTTTACCACCATTGAAAATACAAATGCCACCATCTCGCCCATCAAATATTTTGTTGCGCTTAAGAGTTGGGTTTGAGTCTGTTTTTATCCAAACGCCAGCCATTGCATTGTCGAATATTTCATTCTGCTCCAATAATCCCAACCCCCCGTTGTATACAAGAACACCACCATTCTGACCACCCCATATCTTATTTCCTCTAATTATTGGATTGCTTCCCGTCCTACAAAAAAAGAACACCAATCCATTTGGTCATTCATTCAACACCATCAGTTTCTTATTATGGTTCTGAAACTTAAACATGCACAAGCTAAAACTAAGTAACCATCTAGAAAGGAAAACACTGACCAACTTCTACAGTAACTTAGCATGTTGCATCGAAAAGATGACATATTCAAATTCAATGACAAAACATAAATATTTACATATCAACTGTGGAGGTTACTTAATGTTTTCCTTTCAACATGGTAGCTGCAAAATTCCACCCAGTGAAGATTGATCATATAAATTTTACAAGGTAATTAATAATCAGAAAAAAATCAGGAATAAGTTGTTTTTCTTATAATTTCAGGTGATTAACTAAAATGTCAAAAAATTTCCACATAGTGTTCTATAAAACTCGCAAATTCTGAAAATACTCAAGTTTATGGATACAGCTTATTTGGTATATTAATTAAAAACCAACCGTATTTGAACTCCAGAATATAGGTGATTGAAGATGTCATTGTCTTCTAGTTTCCCGTGTCCATTATCATAGAAATAAACCCCAACTTGCTTTCCACTATGGATTCGATTTCTGCGAAGCACTGGAGTGCTACCTGTGGTGATCCACACTCCAGCCAAAGTGTTAGCGTACACCTCATTCTCTTCTATCAGTCCTTGGCCTTTCTCATGCACATAAATGCCACCATGCTGTCCGTGGTGAATTTTGTTGTGCCGTACTATTGGATCACTGTTTGTTCTGATTTGGATTCCAGCCAATGCATTTCCTTTGAAACACAATCATTCATTTTAAGTACAAAGAAGCTGAATAATCTGCCATCATCTGGGAGTTAAAATTCACTCCTCAGGCTAAAATTTATTCTCAACTCATTAGTTGGAACCCTTTAAGTCTAAACAAAGAAAAAGTCCATACTTCAAGAAACAACTACTAATAATCCTCTATATATTATTTTAAAACATCTTTTTTTGGTGACCGGGGTTTTTTTCCCTTCTTGCTTCATCAATGCATGAAAGGAAACATTTCCCAGTTCCTGCTAAAAATAGTCAGACCATTGGAAAATGTACCATTTGGTCAAAAACTTGAGTTAATATTGTAATCATCGTGTTTTGTCCTGGACGTTAAGATACCCCGGTTGCTCTATACAGATTTTTTCTTGTTTACTTTGTTACATTTGTTAATTATTTTTACAATCGGACAGTGATATTTATTTTCAGTCTTTAATGATCGAAACAGATTTTGGAGGTAATGCATAGTCTGTATGTATGTAACCTAAGCAGTTTAATAAACTGGCCACATTACATCTTTTGGGAGCAGAACGACAACCACAGAAATATAAGCATTGCTGATATGAAAGTTTGTGTCATGTTAGTATCGTGCGCTATGTTTGAACAATGTTGCATCATATTACTTCCTGGTCATTTTAATTTAAGAACGACCATATTGATAAATTTGATTTGAGGTATCACGATTAGATTTTGGAGTATCCATGAGATATTACTTAGGAGTCATACAACTCCCATACACCCAATACTGATCAAAATAATTAGATCGTTAAGTTTACTTCTGAGCATTCAAATTGATTTTAATTAAAAATTTTCATCCGTTGCAAATTTTCTATACACCTTAACCTGATATAAAATCATATTTAGCCTTTATATTTCACTTAATAGATGATATAGACAATGTAAAGACACATCTTTGCCTGG
The DNA here is from genome assembly GCA_036926295.1 of Pachydiplax longipennis. Lineage (NCBI taxonomy): Eukaryota > Metazoa > Arthropoda > Insecta > Odonata > Libellulidae > Pachydiplax > Pachydiplax longipennis. The sequence goes on from JAVFKF010000060.1 coordinate 207,344, forward strand.
CAACGATGTTTTGTATTTTTGTCTAAATTCATTATGTGATAAATACCTTGAGTTAATTGAGATATATATGTATAATTCGTTTTAGCAATGATGCATACTATTTGACTGTGTTGCTTAATTTTAAGATTTTTAAAGCATTCTGTAACATTTATATTCTCACACACTCAAATATATTTGAAATTTTATGTTCAAGTAGAAAGGCATTAGAAGAAGCCAGATTGAATTTTCCCACTGAGTTTTGTTGTTGGATGCGTAGATATCAATGCAAACAAGGTATTATCAAAACGGACACAAAACGGAATATGAAGGTGCAATTGTTAGGAATTTTTGAGTTTTTGGGTATTAATTTATAGAGACTATTTTGAGTGTTTATTGAAATGCATTTGGGTGGAGAAATTGAGTATCAGTGTTCGTCCGCAAAATTTTCGTATGGGGCAACTAGTTTGAAGTTTAAACAATTTTCATTAGAAAACTATAAAAATGAGCAAGGTTTGACAGTAGCCACGTTTTGTTATAGAAATATACAATTGTGCTACAATCTATAAGTTTATATCAAACTATCACAATTGCATTCATCAACATGGTGACAAATTTGCACATAAAATCTTGGCAAAGTTACAGAAAACTGTCAATTTTTCATAATTTGTAGGTTATAATTTTTGAAAAAGAGAAAAAGATCATACCTCAACTCTCTGCAAATGCAATTTATGTTATCTAGATTAACCCTTAACTTTTATGCCATTTTCCTAAAAACAATGAATGAATGCACCTAATGAACATGTATCTATTAAAACCTCTAAAGAATCTAAAAACATAATTGGGTGTATTCTGAAGATAAAATGATGGTCTAGCATTCACAGATAAAAGATTTGAAATTGTTAAATGTAAAGATTTATGACATATAGTTAGAACTAATTGTGACTAGAGATTCAAAAATAACTATTTACCATGATAAAATTAAGATAAAGGAAAAATAATCGCTTTGAGAAGCAGAATGAAAACAAGTAAGAAAGATACTTATGGTATTATTATGTTACTTAAAAAAATGAAGCTGATAATATTGGTATATTGGCATAGAACAAGCTGCTACATTTTGGAGAACCAGTGAGGGGTATTTTCATTGTGGGCATAATAATGAATTTTTATTTTCCTCACCGCAAAATGGAGTTAGAAAAATAGTCGAACGAAAAGTTGAACATTCAATAACATTTACTACATTTCAGGCTAATGATTCACATAAAATTCAAGGTAACATAGGATAATAGAGGTGCTTACTTCAGATGTAATAATTAAAATATTAAATTTTATTCACCTTTTGCGGATGGTTTTTGCAATTTATTTATGTTTAATTGACTGAATTCAAAGAAAGTGTGTGACAAAGTGAAACCAAACAAAAATGAGCAGATTTTAAGCTAAGATAGTCTACGTCACACTTTGAAATTAGATTGCGACGTTGATTTCCTAAATTATAAGAATACTTACCATAAATGTTATTGTGTTCAATGAGTCCTCTGCCTTCACCAAATATATAAACACCACCTTGATGGCCATTGTATATTTCATTACGGCGAATTGTGGGGTTGCTATTTGAGGTAATCCAAACACCAGCAAAATTGTTTGAATGGATTTTGTTGTCTATGAATTGACCTAAACCATTCTCATGTACATAAATACCACCAGTTTGGCCATGATGAATTTCACACTGGACAACTGTTGGGTTTGCACCAGCCTTTACTTCAAATCCTGCAATCCTGTTGTTGTGGATGTCATTTCCTTCAAAGTAACCCTGAAGGAAAGCAGAGTAAGTCTCAGAATCACAAATTAATTTGCTACTTTTAAATTTATGACTAATATCTCACCAATCCATTGTCAAATGTAAATATTCCAACATCTCGCCCATGGTGAATGTGATTTCTTCTCATTATTGGGTTTGCATAATTTTTAACCCAAATCCCAGCCAAGGCATTTCTACTAATTTCATTGTCTTCATATGTTCCTTGGGCATAATCTGTGACATAAAGGCCAACATTTTCACAATCACTTATGTCACAGTGCTTAATTACAGGATTAGCACCTACACCACTAACACATACAGCTGCACCAACTGAAATTACAGAATTATTTGTAGAAGTTATTTTAATGACAGAACTCAAATGAATCTTTAACCTATGTGTATTTTTCAAAGCATCTGCCATGAGTTCTACTTTTACAACATGTTCTTCGATGATCATTTCTTACTACAAGCTTAAAGAAAATCAATTTGTGAAATATAGGATCTGCGATATGATACTCACCAACCGAGGTACTTCTAATAATACAATGATCCACAGTGGGGGAACAATTTTCACCTATTTCTAGGCAGTAATGCTTATGATGAGGTACTGTTGATGTGACATCGGGAGAAAACTTGAGTGTGACGTATCCCACATATGCCTGCTTTGCTCCCTCGACAAACATGACAGTTGACTCAGATTCCCTCTCTAAAATAACTGCTTCTGCCACGCTCGCTCCTGGTGCAGCACCCAGTAGCGCCACGTTTGAATCCACCACCAAAAATTCACCTCTGTAAGTGCCGGCATGCAGAAACACCAAAACCCCATCACGTTCATCAGCATAGTCGAGAGCTGCTTGCACTGTGTCAAAGTAAGCGATGTTTCTGCCTTTGAACTGAGCTGGACAGCGTTCTTGCATCTCTTGGTATCCAGGCCGCACATGTACTCCACGATACAACTGGCTAAAACTTTCTTTCCATGGGTTGGCATGATCAGATTCTTCTGGTGTCACAAACTCAAAGCGACAAGGACTATGTTTAAAAAGGGGCAGGTCGTACTCATAAACGTGCTGATACAAGTTTTTCCTGACAAAAAGTAAACGGATGCAATGAATAAATGCCCAGGATACAAGCCATTAAAATTATGCAAGACTGAACTTAGACTACATACCAAAGTTCTGTGTCATTTGCAATAGACTGGAAGCGCTTACAAACTTGGCTAACACGACACAAATCTTGTTCCAAAAGATAACCAAATATAGTGAGAATCACTTCATCTGGCAACTCATACTGTAGGTAATGTGCAGCAGGAGTAGAGCAACAACCTGAAATTGCACACAAGTCTCTTTAGTCTTCACTGTACAAAATGAATAATCGGATGAGTGAAAATCTTTATATACCATCGTTGCCTAAAGAGTAGGTTCGCCGTGGCCGTTTCCGAGCAGGCAACATGGACGAGGAGTATCCCGCTGGACCACTACTTGTTCCTGGTAAAGAGATTCCTTCATGATGAGGAGATTTCCGCCTCAAATCATAGGGCGGGTGATGGCTAGGCCCAATCACGGAAGTACCACTGCTGGATCCTGCCTCAGCAGAAGACGGGCCACTTACAGCAGATGAGGAGGTCGAAGGAGAAGGCCCAGATGACGGGCCAGCAGCTGGTATACTCTGGTTTGGAACTTGACATGGCAGTTCACAGGGCTCGGCTGAATATGAACAGCGATTTTCACTAATTAATGGCATTCTAATTATTATAATACCTGAGACAGAAAATTAACTATTCATTCTTTATTTAAACCTGTATACCCCTATCGCAGTTGCAATAAATAATTAATCAATAAAATCACCAATTAAACCAATATAAAAAGTTTTGGGACAAAATGAATACATTTCAGTTAATACGAGAAAATATTTTTCGTATTTGACGAAAACATAAATAAATCTATCGACTACTATTGGTATTTTCTCAGCATAGTTTATTTATCAGGCGTAATTAGCAACGAAGTTCTTCAAAAAAAATAAACGTATTGAAACCCATTAAAAATTATCAAATACAATGTAAAAAACAACTAAGACCAAGAACCATGCCATATGCCTTAAGGTTCAAAGGAGATTACAATGACATTTGCCTTCACGTACTAGATGTAACGGCAAATTACGTAATTGAATACCTAGAAGTGCGATTAATCATTTCAAATTATACATTCACAATATGCTGATTCTTATTTCCGACTGTCGCTGTAAAAAACAGCTGATAAAATGACAGATAAATGTCCCAGTTCGTACTTCCAGAAATTGTACGGGACCTCCATTTCCTAAATTGTACTCACCAGAACTAGTCCGGGATGGAAGAGGAATGCGATTGACTCCCTTCCTTCTAGACCTCCGTACATAAGAACGGGATGAGGTAAATGAAGCACTCGGCATTTTCCGAATAGTAACAACTTTCACAGCATTAAACTCCTAAACAAAGGAATCGCATACACCAGCCCTGGAAGCCATTTTCTCATTCAGAAGACGGAAGCGAAAATACCCAATGAACGTGTACCTTAATGGCACGTGACCCAAGTGTAAATGTCAGAATCGTCAGTATGGAAGTAGAAAGAATAAGAGACCACTCCTGTTTGTTTTCCGTAGCAGCATGTTTTCTCTTATCAGTTGTATACGTAGCTAGTTTATATGTATGGAATTCTCCACACAACAGGTATTTCATTAGATTTTGACAATTTAACTAATTCTAAGTAAAGCTCGTTCGTTGGTGATGATCCATTCCATAATATATTGCTTTACACGTGACATTGTTGCCAAATTTGAGAGTATTTACTAATGACTGTATGCAAACAAGGAAAATTTTCCAAAGTAAATTTTTTTAATTTTTCGACTGATTAAGACCGGCTACTTTAACTCAGTAATCTTAGGTTTTAATGATATACTGTTCATCAATTTTAAACGATAAATAACTGTTAACTTCATTTCGTATCTTTCAGGGATCATCCGTCGACAATAAAAAGAAGATTTTTCAGTGTTTTTATCATGATGTTTGTTTCACCTGTTTTTTTGTACTATTTTTTACCAGATAACATTATTAAAGAGGTAAAATTTGAAGGAACTTTTCATGGAAGTTGATGGTGTTCACAAATTTTATAATTTCCTATCCACACTTCGTCTATTTTATGAATTTTAGTCTTCCATATGGAAATTAATGGGTATTAGGTTTACTGGATTGATCCCTGCCATTAGTATTCCGCTTATTTTAACAATGGTACTTTTTCTTGGACCTCTATGTATGCAAACGAGGAATGGATTATGGAAGTTGTACTTCGGTAATATGGTCTATTTTTATCGTTTCATTTTAGGAAGAATCTTTAATAAATGTTACTCATAGTAGATATTTCATTTTGCAGAACCTTTGTACTGGAGAGACCAGGCCAAGAATTTAATTTGGCTTAGGAATGAGATAGTTGCACCACTATCTGAAGAATTTACGTTTAGAGCTTGTATGCTTCCTCTTCTGCTTCAATGCTTCCGTCCAATGGTCGCCGTTGCGGTTTGTCCACTCTTCTTTGGAGTTGGTCAGTATTACTGTTCATGTCCGATATTTTATCTTCCCCTATAATAGAAAGAATTTCATCATTACAGCACATTTTCATCACATGGTCGAGCTGATGCGATCAGGAATGCAGTTTAGGAAGGCCCTTATCATCTGCTGTGAGTCAAGTTTACTGATTTACAAATGATTACAGTCTTTCTTATAACCTGAGATATATATTCGACTGTTTTAGGTTTCCAGTTTCTTTACACAACCTTATTTGGAGCATATTCTGCATTCTTGTTCATTAAAACTGGTAAGTGAACCAGCAGTGCATAGCTGTTACTAGTATACTGTTCCTTATTTTATCCGTCAGCAATTACCTCCTTTGTTATTGGCACTTCCTAGTGTTTCTTTCAGGCATCCCCTTCCAAATAGTCCATGATAGGATTCATACTTAAAAAATAATAGATTTATTTTCGCTATAGTTTGAGGTCAACTTTACTTAGAATAAGTTAATTCTAGAAAATAAGGAAAATCTTTGGTAGTATCTAGTAGAAATGGACTCTATCATCAATAATTCCTCTGCTATTGATGGATAAAATAGTTTGGCAATTCTTTTACTGACAGTTATTGCTGAAAACATTTTAAATTAAGAATGCACCACATCACAGCTCCAACTTGTTTATTACTGCCACTAAGCATTCTAATGAATCAGTATTTGTGATAAAAATTTTTATTTGGGGTTGATTTTTCATACTTAACATCTACATCTCAATGAATGGCATATATCACTTTTCTTGCACTACAGTTTCATTTTGAAGGTAGCTTAACCATTTACTAAACCTACAATTATATTTCAGAGAGTCCCAAAATTAAAGATGTTTTTCTTTTTTCTACCCAGGGCACTTGGTTGCTCCATTCTTAGCTCATGCATTTTGTAATCACATGGGTTTCCCAGACTTTGGAGAGGTACTGTCATACAAGGAGCCAGTGAGGAGTGGATTGGCGCTTCTTTTTGTGGTTGGTTTGGTCGGATGGTGCAATCTTCTTACTCCCCTGACTAACCCATCTTGGTATGGAAATGATGTCCCATGAAATTAACACATTTGCTCAAGTTGTGAGGAAAAATCACTCAGAGTGTGAAAAGATCAGAGCAGGATTTCTTTTCTAATTGCCATATGAATGATATTTTATCTTCTAGTTCTGGCATAATTTATGAACATAATGTGGTAATTTCATAACAAACATTGCATTTGAAGTATGCAGTTAATGTAACTGAAACAATTATTTATATTTGATCTAGATATTAATTATCAATTTTCCTGTTTAAGTATATTTGTGGGATGAATTTAAGGAATATTCTCAGTGCCAAGCCAGGTTCTTCAGCTGAAACTAATTAATTGTGGGATATCGAAGCAGTTCCTAGCACTGCTGTTTTTGTTGTCCAATGATAAAGCTTTTGAATTCTTAATTTCTATAAGTTGGTCCTTGCAAAATATAATCCATAAATATTTTTTGTGAGATCTCCCTTACTTTTCATTCTGCTATACTAACAGCATCTCTGAAATATTTCCTTTAATTTCATGTTTTATACAGCTTATTGACTGATTGCCATCTGCTAACGTTTGCATTGCTACAAAACAAATAGGAATGGAAGTATCTGTCTCAAGAGATCCAATGTGCCCTTGTAGTATTTTGTTTTCTTTAAAAAGTCCCTTATTCTATGCTGTGCTGCTTATTTTTCTCTTTTTGTGCTGCTCTCAGATTGAAACAATTCCAGTGTAAGTATTTGTAATCAGTAATTTACAAACAATTACAAAATATAAATTTTTTATAGTTTGCTTTATAGTTATTTAGTATCTTTCCATGTGATTTTTAAGCACAAGAAGTTTGCATATTTATTATAATTTTTCATATTGTTACTCAAATTCCAATGCTAAATTATGCAAAAAATAACCGTTTCTTGTTTAAAGTTTGTTATCCAGGTGACATGATTAAAACTGATTTTGCTTTCATTTGATAAAACTGCAGTTCAAGTGTGCCTTAATCTATGGCTATTCATTTGGGTCAGTCTTTCATATCCAATGATCTGGTTAAATAATTTTCTGAACATGTCTTTATTGGCTGAGCAAAATTTTGAAAATTTACTCTTTATGAATAATTTCCGGATTTATATTTATAAAAAAGCTATACATGTTTCTTACTGCAATTTCTTATTTGGCTTAGCATTTAAAATCATCATATAATTCTTATTTAAATTCTTATTTATTAAAAGTATTATAAGTTTTCAAAAATTTCATTTTAATATGTTATTGATTTCCTTTTCTCCTAATTTCTGCGTTGTTCCTTGATTTTATTGTTAATTTTTGTCAATTCAGCTCACTTAAACTGCTATAATGTTTGAATTTCAGTTGGACTGTTGTGCAGTCTTCATCATGTTACATTTTATTTTAAGAAAGCCATGCATTTACAAAAAGCGCACTAAAACAATAATGTTAGCTGTGAATAATTATCATGGAAATTCAGTTTATGGTGATATTGCTCTATATTCTGATTCCGATTAAGAAATATGCATCCAAGTCTCATGTGTCATTAATGTCTCAGTTTACTTAATACCCATATCTTTCCTGAAAACGTGTTTCCTTAAATTAGTTTTGTAAAAGTTTCATAACTTATTTTTCGTTCTGAAATCCTGTTGGGTTTATCAGGTAAAAGTCATAAAAGTGAAGCAAATGTTTCAACCAACATTAGATCAGACCTAATGCGAACCTTTTATGGTCAATTGGCACTTTTGTATGGCCTAAAATTTAGCGCTTATTCTTAGATTGCTTGTTACAATGGAAATAAGCATTTTTCATTTACTATGTTTATATTTTGAGCAAATTGTTCATTTGTTATTCATTTTGGTTACTGTGGTTTCAGTGCTAATACGTAGTTTTGAAGTTATCTCCTGCATAAAATAAGGATCAAGAACAAATAAATTATTTATGGCATGTCCTGGAATTTGAGGGTAAAATGAAAAATATAAAATACCTGTATGGCTCAAACCTAGGTGCATGAAGCTTTGTAAGCTGTTTTTCAGTTTGGAAATAATTTTGATATCATCTTGACAATTTTTCATGACCAAAGACTTAACTTACTTTAGTTATGCTCTTATAAATTCCGTAAAATCAGCAACATTAAGATTAGGTTATGCCAAAAGGAAATCCAATTAAATCTCAATTTTAATTTTAAAATTTTCTGTTTTAGTTGTAACAAAGTTTTGTATTTTCTCTTTCTACTTTTGGAATTTGGCATTTACTTATAACAATTGTATCCACAGTTACTTAAAATTGGTTGAATATGACATTTATGTTGCAAATGAACTTAGTTTCAAGTAATTTTTCTGATTAATGGCACTGTTCTTTTCAGTTAAATATCCAATCACCTGTTTTTGATATTTTGCCTATTTTTTATTAGAAAAATGAAGAATTTTATTTTCATGAATGATTGATAGATGTGAATTGTGGAAAGTCAATGAGATGGACTCAAATCACCCAAAATGCTTTTATAAAATAAAACTGCTTATTGACTCTCCTTGCTATAATTGTTTACATAGATTTTGCAAGAGCATGAGATCTTTTTAGTTCATTTTCAATTTGCTTAAAATAAACTAACTCAAAGAACAACCATTTTTCTCTGTTTGCCAGTCTATGCTGGTTGATACTGAATTCACTTTATTATCCTATAATTTTATTCCAAATAAAGCTCTTGGTGAGAATGTCCTTCTGTTTGCATGGGCTATAGAAAGATGTTTTCTAATTTCTCTTAATTTTATGAATATTTACAATATGTAGTAAAAGTTCACTATTTCAAAACTGAAACGTTAGTGGTAACCTAAGAATATTTTTTTAAATTTTCTACAACCATTGAATCAGTTTTCATTTTGCTGGAGAAGAATTGAAGAATAAGTTTCCATGCATTTTTTATGGATGAGTTGCAACTTTTACTTTGAAATGTGTCCATCTTGGTGGGCTAGAGTGTCGCATGAAAATCTTCCTGCTGTTGGCTCACCTTTTTAAATATTCTTGGATATAATTATGATAGTTTGTATAATACACAGTTATTGAAAAAGATGTAGTAAAATTGATGATATTTAAACAAATAATACTTAATAATAAACTATTCAGATAAATACACCATTCACTGTGAGTTGATTCATCAAGTATGGAATATTTTCTCAAACTTGTTTCAGATAAGTTGATTGACTTATAATTGGTTAATGTTTGACACATAAATGTCCATCCAAAAGAGACCTCAGAAAACACTTAAGGGTTTGCCATATCAAAAAAAATAACACAAATCCAAGACTGGAGAATTTTTTGTCTGTTATCGTGTCTCATTTTTATACAGTACAGTACTACATATGCTATTTTAATACAATCTCTCAGAATCACATAAAATAATTAAGGTCAACGCTAAAGTAAATATGATAAAATTGCTTATGAATAAAGAAATAAACACTTAGGCAACATATCATGAATCTCCAAAGGCTCCTCCATTACACAAGAGTTTATATCGTATGCAGTAATTTAATTTGATTGATTGCCGTTACTTAACATCCATGTATTTCCTAATGAATAACATGTTATTTTGTTTTATCTAAGAAATTATTAGTAAATGAGAAGGTAGAACATTAACTAGTTCAAGTAGGAGTAGAATACCGATCAGAACATTCTTATTTTGCTTGATTTTCTTTTACAAAACTTCCTTTGGAAATATTTTCAAGCAAAATAAACATCGCATGAATCTGGTGTGGCTAATCTCTTCTCAGTGGAAGGGAGCCATACTAAAGGATTAAGGAAAAAAAAACTGTAATTTCCTGAGATTTATAATTAAAATCCTATGTTGGTGAGAATAGTCATTCTATGTCTAATAGAGATTTTAATTCTGTTGGAAATGATTGATTTTAAAGTTTGATATTCATAGATTACATTAGTATTACTTTGATCTTTTTAGTGATGTAAAGAAAATGAGGATATACATTAGGAAATCTCAAGTAAAACATGCAAAATGAAAACAGAATCCTCAATTTTCTCTAACTAATTAGAAAATAAAGAGCAAAAGATTAAGGTATGACCTTAAATTTATTTTTGCATAATTTATTAAACATAATTTATTAATTAAGGTAATTGCACATTCGGATTGAGTGTTATGCCCACAGCTAGTAAACATTTTCTTCTTTCACTGATAGAGTATTAACATGCAAAAGTGGCAACTATGAAAGGAAAGGTAAAATCTTGTGCATGTATTAAAAGGAAAATTGGTTATCTAATTTTCTCCTGTTAAGGGTATACCATTCCCACAAAATGTTCACTTGGTTTAAAGCAAAGAGTACTTCAAAGAACTTAAAATTAACCCCAGTGCCACTTTTAATTAGCCCCATTATATATGGTTTATCCCAGAGTCAGCAATGCAACAGAGAATGAAAAATGCTGCTTGTTTTTGCACAAACTCTGCATTGTTACTTATCTCACTTGTCAATAATTAGCTAATACTTTTAAATAAAGAAGGATATACAGTGTGATATAATTATTCTTGTTAAATCTGAAGTGTTTAAAATTACATCAAGGTTTTACTATCTAGAGAGAGTCTTATCTACAATGTTAGTACAATTCTGCAATAGCAGGTGTTGTTTGGTGTATTATTAACATTGCAAAGGTTTAGAATGTTTTGAAGATTTTCTAATGTATTTACAGTGTTGCTGGGATGACTGAATGCACTCATTAATATTTTGCACTTTTCTACTTCACTGGGATTGGAATGGGAATGTCATTTGTAACCTTCCTGTGCATTTCATTTATTTGAATTTCATTATGATATTTAAAGTTGTATCATGGTAAGGTTCAATAATCTATCTATTATAAGATGTCACAACCATTGTTTATAGTACTAAGAATCATACTTGAATGAATTCTTGTTAGTAGTCAATTTCTTGTGCCATATGTCTTCTCTTGCCAAGGAGAGATCTACTCTCAGTATGTTTATTTTCTTGTTTAAATTTTAATTCACTCTAAATTGAGTTTTCTCATGGAAAATGTATCATTTCTAAGTAATTAAAAATCATGGAAACTTAAAAAAATTCACTTTGAGTTGCTTATAAGTTAGTTAGTGATTCTTAAAATATATGGTTTATAGTCAAACGGCTACTTGGTGCTCTTGTTAAATGTTTTAAAAAATCTGCAATCTTAGATTAAATGTTGTGTTACTGAGGAAGATTTGAGATAGGGTAGTGTTTGACTTAGCTGTTAATGTAGAATTTATTTTATATTTGTTGGATATTTTTGCCCTTATATTTTCATGATTATCACAAAATTGATCTGCTAAGTTAATATGTGCATGGCTTACATGATTTCCCCAAGAGTTAGTCCTAAAATCCTACATTAATTATTGTTACTTAACTAAACAAAAGAATTTATTGCAGTTGCCAATTGACAATTTTCTGGCTTGTTAAATGTTACTATAAATAGTATTGAGAAGTACAAGAAAATTTCAATTTTTATTATGTATAAATTTGAATTATTTAACTGCAAACCAAATTTTGAATAAGAAGTAATATTTGGTTGCATAATTTACCAATATACGTTTATAGAGATAAATGGTTTAAATTACTGTTTTGGATTATTTGAAGATGGCTGATTAGATCCTGTATAAAATGAACATGAATGAAAATCTCTTCTTGTATTTAATTGAGAAAATATTCTGTGTGCTGTGTGAACAATGTTCTCCCTCTAAATTTTTCCTCGAAACATGCACAGAAATGTTAGCTTGTGCTCTTTGGAATTGGCTTTAAGACATTTTTACTCCATTGTCAAATTAAATTTCTATGCCATGCAAGTGAAGTGAGTTTATTACATTTTTGATGTTCATGTAAAATTTGCTGCAAGAACCTGTGAACCCGAGAACTTTGTAATGTAGATTGTATAAAGAAAGAGGTATGATTGTAGTGCTATGTTTAAGTTTTGAAGGTGTGATGAACTGTACATTGTGTGTAACTAAATAGAAATAAATTTAATGAATAGGTATGAAACTATTTTTAACAACATAATAGCCAAACTGGTACAAAACGCTTGTGTTGTTTGGAAAATGTTATTAAAATTTTGTTTTTTCTTGCAAGTTATTAGAATATGATAAATGTGTGTGCCTTAAATTCTCTCAGGAAAATTGGTTTGTTGCATCTGCTACACTCTACAATGTATTCTGATGTTTTGACTCTTTAATTAAAGTTTACGTATTATTTGTACAGCTTCTTTGTTCTGAACCATGTTTTGGTTGATGCAAGAGACAAAGATGTCACTTGATTAAGTCACTCAAATGGAAGAATATTTTTAATGCCTAACAAATTAAAAATTTGGTAGGTAAATGGTTTTCATTACATTTTAGTGGTTGTAATTACAACAAAGTATTTTTAACTACTCAAGGATGGCGAGTACTTGATAGGAAAAATAAACTCCGTACAGCATTTTCTAACTTACAAGGAAACCTCACTTACAACACCAAACCTCCTTACTTGTTAGCGTGATTCAAGTCGTATAATGGGGTGAAAGTTTTCTAAAAGTATCTCGGAGGAAGAAGACGTCTAAAAACTTTGACCCTGGAAATTCGAAGTTAACAGTAAAAACTCGATTCTTTTGTAGGATGCAGTTGGTCATACTAAAGCGTTTAACATGAAACCGTAATTATTATTATTGATTAATTTCTATTATATTTTTGATTGTGAAGATGTAAAATTCCTCTTGAAAATAAGAAAAGTAAAAATCGTGAAAAGAAATGTTTACTTAGATATCGATTTCTGAAACTTCTCTATTACCAAAAATGTCGTAAAAAAGAAAACTACGTAACATCGGCTTACATTTAACAATTTCGTTAAATCATTGTGTTTATTTAAAAAGCTTCAACAACTGCCTTAAAATTAAATTGTTCTTGCTTAGAAATTTTTTCAAAAACTTATTTTAGCTGATGTTTTGATATTTCCGTTGGTAGTACCATCTGTTGGAAATCTAAAGAACTATAAAATGGTAAAAAAATTTTTCGAGCCGTGAAGTTTCAAGATTTTTAACTAACAATAAGAATGATTTCGTTTCAAAGAAAAATCTTGAGTCTTTTAAATCAAACATTGAAGTAGTAATAGTTCAACAATAATTATTTATGATTTTACCTTATTTTTTCTACGGGCACATAAATATACTGCAAGCCGCATTTCGGCGCGTGCATTGGACGTAAACATCAGGCGTTTGAGCTACTTCTTTAGTCTACTGCTATCATGAATCGTTCGCGGAAAAAATGAGTCCTTAAAGCGACCTTTGATAGTACCTACTAACGTATTTTATGCTCGTCGAATCGGCAAGTAGCAAGAAGGTCGCATAATACCAATTGTATCTTCTGCAGACGTGCCGTCTCTAAATTTATTAAGCAGTCTCAGTCTAGCTTCCGGTCTCCTTTCTTTCAACGATTCCGAAACTGCGTTTGAGAGCATCTTCGTAACGCTTGCATCTTTAAGAAAACGTATCGCATTGCGCTGCACTTTCTCGAGTTGACGACATGGTGGACCTGAGCCCCTTTGCTATGGAGGTGCGAGTCTTTCCATCATGGGTTCAAGGTTACTCGTTTCATCCGCTGAATCCTATATCCTTGCCGTTTATTCAAGATGGGGGCTGACCAAGGTGAAATAACATCGCTGTCTGACCTTTTCCCGCATCTATTAACAATATGCTTTACGAGTAAAAGTTGTTTGCATACTCCAAGCTAATCAGTGAATATCTATTATATATAGCTAACTCTCCGGATATACCTATATATTTATAGGGGATACGAATTCTGACCATGTTCCACAAGCGCCATCGACGTCAGATTTTTTCGACGTACTGGCCCTACACTCTAGACGCCACAATAATTCAGACATCGACGCTAGCTATCATGAGTTCGATGCCAGAAATTCCCAAAAATCGCAATTTTCCCATAAGAATGCATTGCGCGGACGATTTTTTTAAATGCCTTCCCGATAAGCTGGAAAGATAAAACCCGGAATGGTGACGGAGGCGTGGGACCTTCCCGATAAGATATTGAATCGAAACTTTGGAACAAGTAAGGATGGCACTTATCTAATATTATTTTGCTGTCTTCTCTCACGATCGGGTTCTTAGTTCGTCGCCAGGCGGTCTTTGGCGCGAAGTTTTAAATTTGAACTGAGGCAGTACTTGGTATGATACTGTATTCAACAGATAGCTTGCAGTATGCAAGCAACTTTTACTCGTATACCATAAGTATACCTTTATTCTAAGATACATATATATGTCACTGTTCACATTCCGGATTTCATCTTTCCATGCTATTGCGAAAGCAATCCAAACAGTTCTTAAAATATCCAAATACACATTCTAAAACGGAGAATTTAGCATCCACATAGCGTCTAAACAACACTCATTCGGAAACATTTCTTCCTTTGTCAATTAGAGGTGGGCGCCGCGCCGCCGAGAATACAAGGCACGCCGCCGCCGCCGAAGAAAATACTACGGCGCGCCGCCGCTGGAAATTTTATCCGCGGCGGCGCGGCGTGGATTTAAAAACGAAGTCCCACAGTCGAAAATGTGCAGACAAGTAGTTCGAAGAGATACGCCTTGAACTGATAGAACTGATCTCGGGCTATCCATCAGGGCGCTGAGTTATACGTGATATCGATACGTGTTACGATTAGGATTAATTTTCGCGAGCACACCACACTCACTGCCAGTTAGCTTGCCTCGTGTGTCCGCGCAGCTTGCCGGACACAGTTGTGACTTTGGAATGACTTTAGAAGTTCCTGTAGACGATGTAAGGGAACACATTAAGTATATGGTTTAACCGTTGTACAGCTCACGTAAAACGAGCTTCGCTAGAGTATATTCGCAATCACAATTGTGTCAATGTGCCTCGCCGTGTGGCTATTAAAATGCGGTTCATTTTCTTTTTTAGAAGCAGAATGTCATCGTTTTATGCCTTCTCGCTCTACAGTAGCTCTTCGTTCTTGCGTATCCCTGCCACCAGCACTCCTATTGATAGGAGTTTTAGTATCTGTGGGCTCACTCTCAATGCTAAGAAAAGCAGACTAGAGCCACGGCGTTTAAATAAAATGGAATTCATCCACGAAAACTATGCCTTGTGCAAATATTTTGTTCACAGAGTTTAACCAATTGCTGTCTTTATTAATATATTAATTTTATTTTACACACCTCTTCTTCGTTCATTTTCTTATTATTATTGTTTTAGTTTGTTTAAACCAACATTTTTTGATTTGCGTTAACCATTTATATATTTTGCAATTTCTGGAAATTTCGATTGAACGTCAATGCCTAGATTCCATACTTGAAAAATGTGGCGCAAATGTGATGTTAAAACTAATTAGCAACAATAGTTCTTCCATTGATCGACATTCTACTGGCTGTATGTGCCCAATTTGTGATGCCACTCTTTAAACGTTCTTAAAGTAATGTAGCGTAATTAAAATTAGCATGCTTTTGTGAAAATAAGGAAAACAACGTATTGCTAAATTTTTATTTGCCAAATTAACCCCTTTACGGCGCACAGCGAGCTAGGATCGATAAAAAGTTGGCCAAAATAAGAAAATAATTTTTTTGAGTGCGGACTATGGAACTTCACATGACCATACTTCAATACGTTCAGCATATAACATTCCCAGACAGCGCCTTATGAGAGCTCGTCCGAGGGAGAGAGACGGAGGGTCCGAGAGAGGATAAGAGAAAGAAATACAACTTAAAGGAGTAGGCCACCCTGACATTTTCAAAAAAATCGAAAAAAATTGTTTTTGAATATAGCATAAACTTTTAGCTACGTAATGTTCTTGGTCCGATATAAATATTCCACATGTTTACGAAGTTACAGCTTATTTCAGCTGACAGTGCACTACAGCTGCAGGGGCGATTACGGACGATCTCGACTAACGTCAATATATCAACTTACATGGACTTTAAATGGGTCTTTGTTAACTTCTCTGTTTTGTTACAATCATTTAATTTAAATCAATGCAAGGTTTTCAGGTTTAGTAGAATTTATCGGACACATAATTAAAGATCTACTGATTAATTTATTTGTTCACCTTTGATGCTCGAATAACGCTGAGGGCAGTTTTCGTCGTCATTGAAGAACGCTTGGGACTCTCTCCGATAGCAGAGATAAGGTGAATAATACTCAAAACATCTGGTGCGAAAACAGAAAATATCACTTTTCAATGGGAAAGAGATAATTCGGTCATCCCATAAAGAAAAAGAATATCAATAGCTACAAGCACGAAGATATAATCAACCTTAGCTATGCGTAAGGCAGTTGAGACGTATTTCTATTACATTGTACTGTTAAATTAATAAAAAATAAATTGGGATGCTCTTTGAAGACAAAGCAGAAAAAATACCGCAAGACGTGCCTTCAGGCCGAGAAATAGAAGTAAAACTATAAAAAGGAGAACTTGGAAAATTAAATGGCAAGTGTTAGAACTTCAGCACAAAAGTTAAAAGCAAGGTCATCGACATTGTTGATTCATTACACAGCTTTAGAATATTGAATGCATTGCTACCTTCTCTACAAGGAGTGAATAAATTGTCTGCAATTTTGTGAAGAAGTTCTTAGAGTTGAGCGCACGTGGTCTGGGATTTTAACTGATTATCGTTTGGTATGTCTGTAAGATGAAAGGAAATAATTCTTGACTTTTAATGACATGTTGCATGAAGTGAATATTCCATATCCATATCTTTAGTAATGCATCACTACCAACATAGTAGTGATGCATTACTGAAAAATTTACTTTTTGTATTACGGATGAAGTGTGGTAACTTTTTATTCATCTTATCATCCTTTAGTATTTAGTAAAACTAAAATAAAACTAAAACATTTCGTTTAAGTTATTAATACCTGAAACATATGCATTTAGAAGCGCGTTCGCCCGTAAATCCTTTCAAAAATAAGATCACCATGGAGGGTGGCCATCCACCGTCAGGGTAAGGCCCTTTTCACACACAACGGTTTTTGCCGTACGGTCGGTAATCCCCACAGCTTATCAACCGTATCACGGCGCAATTCCTTAAGAAGTATATGGAGCCTTTCACACTAGCGACCGTACGGTTTTTTGCCGTCCATCGCCGTGTAGCAGCCGTGTCATCCACTGCCATTATTTTCTTACAATCCAACTTATAATGCTGATTTTTCAGCCAGAATACTACTTCACTAGCTTCGTAAATGTTCGACTGATCATTTGAATTGAGTTCATTCAATTTTCGCTTTAAACTTTGTTGTTCCTGCTATTGCTAAGTGTTTCACCGTCCAACATTTTTGAAACTGCCATTACATTCTTAAAATCCAACACAAAAGGCTAATTTTTCTTCAATTGCTCATTGTATCATCTGGATGCATAAAAGTCACATGAGATTAATTTTCGAGTAACCACATCTTAGTAAAATATTATTTAATTAGAACGTAACTTTAAAACTTTCGTCGTGCAGTATAATTTACACGTCGCCTAAAACTTTTTGATTTTTCACGTGAGGAAGAACTTGTCGCGAGACAAATCGAGATAAATGTTGTAATTTTCATTTACAGTTTGTTTCATGATAATATCTTGAAGTGAACTTTACTTTTCTGTATTGTTCCCTCTCATGTAGTTTCCTGGTTTCTTTTGACTTTTTCAGCACATCTTTTGCCTATATTAACTATGTTTTTATCATTCGCTGTTGAAAGTAACCAGTCATCTCTCTCATCATTCCATTTTATCGCCACAATGTTCTTTGTTTGACAAGTTCCCTACTTTTCTGGTAATGAAAACAAATATTTTTATTCCCAATTTTTCATTTCGATGGTATATTGACTAAATGTCAGACGCCTTTTTACTAAAAACAATGATTCATCAAATATTAAATAATGGTAAGTTTGAAATCAATCACTGAATCCTCCTGACTCTCATTCCTCTTTTTATTTCGAGAAAACAACAAATTCACTGATAGCAGAGAAGACTGCAATAAAATTCAATATTCTATATCCTTGTCACGGGCCAACAATTATATCGATGGATGATTTTTCTTTTAAATTCTACGCTGAGGTGCTGGTTATTTCCTCTTCTTTTCCCATATCCTGCCTTTTCAAGGATATTTTTCTCTTTTTCGATCTGCAGGCACGTCCTACAATACTTCTTCCACCTTTTTTATTAACTGCAGCACGATTCATACTTTCCACTGTTTTAGCGGTATAGTACAGAAGATGCACTCAACTGCCTTTCTTATGGTTAATATTGACAATAACCACGTGATTTGTAAGTCGCTTTCCTGCATGGGATGATCGATGAATCTCTTTCTCATTGAAAAGTGATATTTCTTATCTCTTCGATCGTTATCTGTCACGGCACCGTTCTTTGCAGTCGATGATACGGCTGCTACACGGCGACCGTGTACAGTCTCTTTAAAAGGCAAGAAGTAAAGTTCTCTTCAAGATATCATCACGAAACAAACATTTATCTCGATTTGTCTCGCGACAAGTTCTTCCTCACGTGAAAAATCAAAAAGTTTTAGGAATGGAATGATTGAATGGAATGATGAGAGAGATGACTGGTTACGTTCAACAGCGAATGATAAAAACATAGTTAATATAGGCAAAAGATGTGATGAAAAAGTCAAAAGAAACCAGGAAACTACATAAGAATGTAATGGCAGTTTCAAAAATGTTGGACGATGAAACACTTAGCAATAGCAGGAACAACAAAGTTTAAAGCGAAAATTGAATGAACTCAATTCAAGTGATCCGTCGAACATTTACGAAGCTAGTGAAGTAGTATTCTGGCTGAAAAATCAGCATTATAAGTTGGATTGTAAGAAAATAATGGCAGTGGATGACACGGCTGCTACACGGCGATGGACGGCAAAAAACCGTACGGTCGCTAGTGTGAAAGGCTCCATATACTTCTTAAGGAATTGCGCCGTGATACGGTTGATAAGCTGTGGGGATTACCGACCGTACGGCAAAAACCGTTGTGTGTGAAAAGGGCCTAAGGCTCTGCATCCCCAACGAAAAGTTGGTTTATTTATCGGCGTCGCAAATTGTCACAGATTTTTATTTCAATTACTGTTTTTAGAGCTTAAATGAATATAGTGTCATAAGTTAGTCCGTGTGCATCGTGGTAGGTTACTACTCCCCGCTTTATGTGAAAATTGACTGTAAAGAAAAGGTTCACCATTCTGATGAATTAAATATCAGAATAAATCAAATATTCAACTGTGATCACTTAAGCAAATCATAATGATGCTTAAAGAATGATTTATAACGCTGCATTGATTTTTAACCGATGATTGTGCTCATTTGGGTTCAGTATTGGCTTGAAGCTGAATTTTGCGAAAAATCAAAAACCAGCATTTGTGAATTTTGGTCAATTTTGGCCCCCTGTAGAATTTTAATGCGTAGACATCAGCGCAAATAATTTGGTTGTAAAGGAAGGATTTATTCAAGAATGGCCAGTACTGAAGTCCGCACACAAAAAAAGATTTTTTGGCCAGGTTTTTTCGATTTCAGCCCACTGAGCTGCGTAGTATTCAAGATAACTCTATATTTTCTTCATAGTTATGATAAAATTATATTAAAATACTCTGAGATATTCGAGTTACTCATCTTTTTTCTGCCGTATACGAGCGAAATTTTACGCGCCGCGCCGCCGATTAAACATTCGGCGTTCACGCCGCCGCCTTCATTTTCCCCCTACGCCGCCGCTGACCAAAATCAAGACGGCGCCCATGTCTATTGTTAATATAGAAGACCACGTAATCTGCAAACACCTTGATTTTCATTGCTCTATCGCACCGAGAACGGCCTCAAAATAATTTTCAAAAAATAGCGCAGAAGACTACCTGACGAGGTTGAAGTTGAGTTAGTCGTCTATGGTTCTTATGGAAGAAATGTTGCCAAATGACCGTGAGTTCGATCCCGGGTGGGTGGGAAATTCTTCCATAAGAAATGCATTGGTGCAATTTTTGAATTTTTTTTAATGCCTTCCCGATTAACTGGAAGGATAAAACCCGGAATAGTGACAGAGGCGTTTCAAATCCGTCTTTCATGAGGTTCCCCGTTTCTCTAGTGGTCCTTGGTTCGATGCAAGAGCGTCATTCCGATTCTACCATGCATTTCAAACGGGAATAACGGAATCTTATTTTAGGACCTTCCCGAGCGGATACTGAATTGAAACACGTCAAAGTGGCACTTATCTAACATTTGTATGCCATTGTCTCTCATAAACGGGTCCTGAGTTCGACGCTAGGCGGTCTTTTGCGCGATTATTTGCAATCTGTTTTGAGTCCTTACTCAGAGCGATAGAACAGTAAAAATCACGAAGGTTGGAGATGCCGTGTTTATCTATTGTACTAACTGAAGAAATTTTACCAAACGACCGTGAGTTCTACGCCAAGTGTGCAAAATTCTCAGGTATAAAATGCATAGCGGTCAATTTTAACAATTATTTTTAATGCTTATCCGATAACCGGGAATGATATAAAATGGAATGTTCATAGAGGCATATCATATGTTTCATATACGCTGTCCACCGTTCCTCTGACGGTTCTTGGTTCCATGCCCGAGCATCATTTCTATTCTACCATGTATTTCAAAGGGGGATAGTGTAATCTTATTTTAGGACCTTCCCGATAAGATACTGAATTCAAAATTTGGAACAGGTCAGAATGGCACTTATCTAACATTAATATGCAATTGTTTCGCACGATTGGGTACTTAGTTTGACGCCAGGCGGTCTCTTGCACAAAGTATTGAACATTGTTTTGAGGCCTTTCTTAATACGATACTGCATTCAACTGATAGCTTACAGTATGCAAGCAACTTTTACTATATATATATAATAGATATAGGTATATCCGGAGAGTTAGCTCTATGAGATAGCTAGCGTCGAAGTCTGAATTTTTCTGGTATCTACAGGATGGGGCCAATACGTCGTAAAAATTTCACGTCGACGGCACTTGTGGAACATGCTTAGAATTTTTATCCCCTCTATATAGGTATATCTGGAGAGTTAGCTATATATAATAGATATACAGGGGATACTAATTTTGAGCATGTTCCACAAGCGCCATCTACGTCAAATTTTTACGATGTACTGGCCCCACCCAGGTTGAGGGTTTTTTCCCATATTGTCCCTCAATATGAAACTGCTTTTCACTCACGTGACCCTTATTTTTATAGTATTACTTTTGCCGAAAGGGCTATGAACATATTCATAACACATCTAAGCACCCATTGGCATTATCCATACCTCATGGTAGTTTAATGGTGCTAAGAGTGTATTTTCAACACTCTATACTGTAGACAAAATAACAGCCAGATCATTGTAAAGTTAACAAAATTCCACTGGGTCAAATGTATGAAGCAGGTTAAAAAGGTAAGTACTATATATCACAAATCTTTTTCTAAGCAGAATCAATTTTCCCGGTATAATTTCCACTTTCTTCACAGAAAGCATATTTCATAGCAAAGCTCCTTGATGATGTGAATTTCCCACAAAAGGTTTATCAGATATAGCTCATTGTAAAGTGAAAGTTTGATAGGTGAAAAACGTTTATAAATCAAATAATAATAATATGTAATCAATAAACTATTTTTGGCTGGGTAAACTGCTATCATATCTCAGCTCAATGCTAGAATTATTTTTACTAGTACTATTATCAAGGTTAGTAGCAACACCCAACATATTCTTTCTGGTTGGTTGGAGCTAATACTAGATTTTCTTCTAGCATATTGCTGTCTTTTTTCTCCAATGTTCACCTTTACTTTGAGTAAATAGAGTTATGAAAATTTAGTTCACATGACTTTTTCTAACCACTTTACATTGAAGGCATCCCTTCACATAATTAGTGTGCTATGCGAGAAATATATTGCTAAAATTACTTGGTAATCTGCATTTGAGGATGCTCCTAGTAACTTTCAGAAATTTAAAATTTGCAGAATACAAGTTTATTTAGACTCCAGGGTTTAACTTCCAATTTAAGGAAAACTTTTAATTTATGGAAAAAATTTAGGTCATTAAAAATATGCACACAATGGATGCTTTAGTTAGTTATAGCAAGAAAATTGTATTTTGAGGAAACCTGAATTCATATTATCAAAGAATAAAAGAGTATGGCAATTCAAATTAATTTTCTAATTTCTTTCAGATACAAAATTCTTTTTCAATATCAAAACTGCATTATTAAATATGTTAAGTATCTAAAAAGACAAAGGATTTCATAATAATGATTGAACTAAATTCATTCAAAGCAAATGCACAAATTTATGACTTAATTTGCATGAATTTTGCTGACTTAAGATAATATTCAAACCAATTGCCCCATTAACCCATTAAAACTGCAATCACTAGAAAAATTTCTGCTCAATTAAAAAAAGCACTGATCTCTTTATATAATAATGGCCCAAACCAATTACTTTAGAAATTGAATAAATAATTTTGGTTTCAGTAATCCTTCAATTGAAAGATAAAGTGAACTTTGCAGATAGGACACTAATTAATTGCAAATTATTATGTTCACAATAATAACTCTCTATGCAATAACTCTTGCAACTGCCTCTGTCGTCAATATCACCATAGAGTAAGTGTCATACTTTATGATATCACCAAGCCAAACTTCCCTCAAAAACTTCATACAACACATACGTTGTTCATCAATATCCTTTTATGTACAAAAATCTTCATTGTAAGGAATCACAAATTATATCACCTTATAGAGATGAAAATATAATTTCTAACGTAGAAATTGGAAATATTTTCAATGGAGGATAATGCAAGTGATAAATGATTCACTTAAAAGTAGGATAATAGTTTCACAGTTGAGTTCCATTTGGATTAGAAGAAGTGGGCAATGCATTGGCACGGCGCACATCGTTGGAAGGTCCTGGATCCATGGAAGCGAGGAAAGCAACGTTGGATGCTTTGAGGCGTGGAGGGGCAGCTCCAGAAGATGTTTGGCTAATGGCCAAAATAGCCGATGGACATGGTGAGATACATGGCGTGGAACAGTGACTGTTGCTCAAGTCAAACAGGTCCAGAAGCCTCAGCAGTTCCTCTGGAGTTGGTCCCCCAAGCACTTTGGCTGAAAATATGCTTCATTTTTATCACTGCCAATTAGGTCCAAAGAGAGCTTTGGAAGAGCCACTTCAGAATACAAATTAATATTCTTATAGTGGAAAAAACAAGTATAGTAAAACCTATAAGAGACACTTTTCGGGGGACCAAGCAAAAACTGTAAAGGAAGGATAACATTATAACTGGGTTGTGTAATTCTGGTTGCATTAGATCATAGAATTATCCGCTTTTTGCATAAATAGTGCATTTTAGTTTCTTATTTTTTAATGGCAGTGGTGAAAGGGCATCACTATGAGGATATGCTCAACAGTCAAGAATTCCCTTTCTGATTACAACTTGCGATTGAGATGAAAGGAAAGTTACTTTTTTATTCTATGTGTGCCCTGAGAAAGACTGATCTATCTCCGAGTTGTATAACTCTGACAGTGGGGAAAAAGATTGTTCTACTTCACCATATCTTCATTTTATTCCCACAAAATTAGTCATTCCAAACAAGGGACTCGTCACACTCTTGGATTAAAGTAAAGGAGAGAGGATGTTAACATAGATACAGCAAAAATTTTAAGTTTATGGAATAATGCAAATTGTTGTCTACAGTAGGTAGCAGTGCATCTGAGGATGGAAAAATAAAGAAAACCATGTTAAAGGGACCAAGACAATGAGAGAAAGGCTTCTTAATCAGGAGCATTTCAATGGGTTTTACAGTATCTTATATAAGAAGGTGATTAACATGAAATTTACTTAAGCAATTGCAAAGATTTACAGAGGATGTGTTGGGAAACAAACTAAATTTAATAAACAAAAGCATCTGAGCATGCTAAAAGCAGGCCAATATATTGGTCTGTGGTGGTTTTCTTGCAAAGATGAAGGTCAATGTAGCCTTTGACAACAAATGAGTATTTCTTGTAAGCAAAAATGGAAATATTAGTTTAAAGGTGATTTTATCACTTAGATATTTCTTCTTGCTATGGATAAATTCCAATGTTGATTTTTACAAGTTAATTGCTACAAAAATACAATTTAAAATGAACAAATAATCAAGGGACCTTAAGGGATGGAAAAAAGACAACACATTGTGCAACTAGATCTACTCTAGATATAGTTGAAACAACATTTTCTAGTTATTTATTAGTTTGTACATATTAGATTTTACAAATAGTATGCTTTTTATAAATTTTCTTTACTTGGTTTGTGATGATTTTTTCTCCTTGAGTGTAAGATAATAATAGGCATTAGTTTTGAGATAATTTTGTATGTTTTGTAATGTAATATTTAAGGTGGAAAAGAGGCTATGCTGGCCTAACCAAGCCAAAATGGTAATAAAAATAAGTGAAATTGCATAGTGTTGTCTTTCTTCCATTATGGATAAATTCTACAAAGCAATACCCGAAAACTATTTTAGAAGAGGATCTTTGAAGGCAGTGGATGCATATTGGTGCTGTATTAATAAATATGATGTTACTTAAATAAGTTAAGGCCATTTTCTTGGAAAACTATTGCTCATAAACAGCTATTTAGATCATAATTTGTTATCAAGATCTCAAAAGGTATTCAAAGAACAATTTTGATAAAAATCTGTTCTTGATACTATCCTTGTGATAAAGCAATAGCTTGGCTCTCTAAGAAGTGCATCAAAAGATTTGGCTTAGCCCTGGTCTGGATAACTATGTCAGATATCTAATTAATTTTTGGAATCTGATTAATGGGATCTGTACTCCAAAAAAATCAACCATCCATTCACACAAGTAATTATTGCTGTGAACTCTGATTTGAAGCTCTACATTTGCAGTTATGATGTAACACTTTAAGGCAATTTCCTCAGAAATCTATTGCTAATAATAATCTAATCTGAGAATCTATTACTCTATCCAAGAGGGTAATTTTGATCTCTATCCAACATAAATTTCAATAAATATGTGCACCCTTCCTTAAGGAAGATTATAGTTTGAATCCCCAGAAATTATGTGGAACTCTATCTCTTTGTTACTAGAGAGAGAAAAGTTAAGCTTTGTAGCATGCCTAAAAATCTTTAAATTGAGATTAATGTCTGAACTTTGGAAATATATTAAAAGTAAACCATCATGTAATTGAGATTGTCAAGAATATGACGCAGCAACACAATAATTAGGAATTGAGATAAGAACTTCAATTTAACAATTGCACACTAAACACTAGTATTTTAAGACTTATATTAAGATTAGATATTTCAAAGGTGTAAAGTGCATTGGAATTAAAGGACTCATCCAATTCAAACAACTTGTTATGCAAACAGTGAATATTTCAAGACATTTTCAAAGATCAGTCATTTAATTCAATGAAAATTGGTGCTACATTCTATTCAGAGAAGGAATTAGAACACATTACAAGTTAACTCATATTGAATGTGAACAATTTTAAATAAATGAGACCAACAAGTAGTCAATGCTGGATCATGAAAAGTAAATAGGATAAGCAATGATAAGATTTCAATGAATTCGAGGAGAAGAGAGTGATCTCAAAATCTTAAAAATAAAATTCAAATTCAACTCTCTTTTGTAGCAACAATAATAGCTAAGTTATCCATCACTGGTATAATTTTCTTGATAGTCTATGCCAATCAAACTTCTCCTGACAAATCACACACTTTATTTATCAAAGCAATTAAGTGCTACTAATTCAATGACTGCATTGGAACAGCATTACATTCAACTTAACATTAACATTCAACTTAAAAGGAGAATTGGAAAAATGATGAATGTAGTAGAAAGAGACAAAACAGAGGCTTTTCTACAGATCACTACAACTAAGCACTTGAGCACACTAATGTTAAGAAAACTAGAGTTTCATATCTTAAGTATGGTATCCTGAAATTGTTTATCAAAAGAAAGCACAGACATTGATGACTCACTTGGTTCCCCTTTAGCAGCCAGGTCAAGTGCGGTGGTGAGGTCCCACATTTGAATGGCTCCACTAGAATGTCCTGTGAAGATGAATCGTCGAGGTCTTGAGCCCATTCGACTTGAACCCTCACACTCGTGCACACAGAAAGATGTTATGGTTGTTCCATCCACAGCACGTATCACACACACCCTGCATAAAATGAAAAATCAACCAATTTAATACACCCTAATCATATATGATTCTACAGTAATAAAGCTTAATTTTTAAGGAGTTTATACACTTTAGTCCAACAAATTGTACTAGTCCAGTTGATTTGAGAATTTAAAACTCAAACTTATTTGGAAATTAACAGAGATATTGATTACTTCAATTTATATGCGAGTAACTAAAAACAATCGCTTTAAATTGGCCAAAGTAGCATACTGAACCAAAGTAACCATTGAAAATACATATGATATCACTTTCTACTATATATACATGCATCTTCATCTACATATGTACCCTGCAAGCTGCCTTTTGGTGTGTGGCAGGGGGTGCAAGCACCCATTGGGTGCTCAACCATTTTGCATTTTTGCATCTGAATCTAAGTCAACTATAATTATATAATAACTAGTGGAAAGTGATTATGTATTTTCAGTATATATATATATATATATTTTCCCTTGAGAAAGAGAACGTAACTCCACGAATGTTTTTAAAGGAGTAGTGTGCCCTAAAATCCTTGTGACAAACCACTGGCAAATGGTGGTCAACATCACACTTGGTATAATAATGTTAATAAGAAAGGATAATAATGTTTTTAAGAAAGTTTTCATTGATCCTCTTCAAAAGTTATTCGAGCAAAATAATTACACTTAGTCACATCATTGATGCAACCTGATGTGGATTTGGATAAAATTTTAAGATGAGTTTGAGAAGAAAAGATCTCTAAAACTAAACCTGGAAATTCAGCTGTTACAAGCATAATTAGATCGTTACATTAAACAGAAGGCCCATCAACAGTTTTTCCATTAATTTGAGATGTATGACTGAAACCATTAGAACCAATGAGTCAGAGGACATTCTCACTTTTACTATGTGACCAAAACTTGTCCATGAAAATAGATCCATTAGACACAGGAATTATTCCTACAAAAAGTAGCTGAATATTTGGTCTCAAACATTATATTATGACATAATAAAAATGTATTTATTTCTGTGAGTGATTTCAAGAAAAAATATTGATAAATAAAATCAAACTTAAATAAGTTTTGACAGTTTATTGGAATACTTTTACTCTACATGAATCACCATCACTCATGCTATTTATGATAATTTAAAAAAATCTTTTTCAAGTTCTTTCTATATTGAGCTACATGTTAAATTATTTATCATCTCCAACAGTGCGTTATAGATTGTCCGCTTCATAATATCTTCATAATCTTCTCAGAAAATTCTAACAAAAGACATCCTAGGAACTGTTTGAGAGAAAAGACAAAGCAGAACAGGAGGGAGGAGGACAGATAATGATAAAAATATTGTCTATTGATGAGACAGCTTAAGTGGGTTGCAGTTGCATCTAGGGATTACAAAAATCCCATTATAAATAGGAGCATCTTAAATAGCACTATTTGATTTGTGCTGTCAGGGAAAATGCATGATAAACAGCATCTTAAATAGGTTTCATAGAATTTGCTTAAAATCTATAATATCTATCCAATGAAAATTACCTATTTCAGTAATATTTAGTGCATGAAAAAGTATAGAAAGGATTACCTTTTTCCATTGGAGGCAAGTCTTACAAACAACTGGTCAGTCTCAGGAACCACTTTCTGAACGAATACTTGTTCATCATCTTGTTCTCCATAAGGTCCTATGAATTAATGCAAACAAATTACTTCTTTGATATTATCTACTATGTGTACAACAAATTCCATTAAGATTTCTTCCATATTTGTCATGAAGCAGCATCTAAATAATAATTAAAGAATAATGGAAAATATTTTAGTAAACAACTAAGAACTACAGACAGAGATATTTGAGTATATTTATGTTTCCAGCATGCTACTTTTCAGCATTTGGCAGGGGTGCACAAACCATGACTTCACTTCCTTAATTCACTAATACTGCTTGTTGTGGTAGCATTTCAAGTAAATAATAACGTAATTAAATGGCTCATTTTTTACTATGGCTATCTTTTGTTAGCATGAGAATTGAGAAAGTTGCAATCAGAATTGTATACATAAAATTTTGTTTCCCAATACAAAATCAATTCCATATTTTAATACTGAGTGTGGGTGTGGAAGTTTTCACGGGTTAACAACCGGGTCAGGTCTTCGGTAAGCACCGACGTTTCGGCGACATCCTCTGCCGCCATCTTCAGGGATGTCGATTTTTCGTCGTCCCTGGGTATATATACCTTTCTGGCTCGTCATCTGATTGGTCGGAGCATTCTCTTCTCTGATTGGTTGATCTGGCGATCCGCATTTTTCGCAGTGTCGGGTTCCAGTTCTTGCTCAGGAATATTCCTTCGTCCCTGTTTATTTTCTTTTCCTGGAGGTGGATTTCTATTGCCTCCTTGTACATGCGGTCCCATTTCCTCTACATAGCATTTTTGTCAAGGAGAGAACCACGTCATGACGTTCATTCAGCACATGCTCCACTACGGCCGACTTATCGGGTTGTTTGAGCCTTATGCACCTCTCGTGCTCTTTTAGCCTCGTCTCTATTGTCCGGCTAGTCTCTTCGATGTATGAGAGTCCACGTTCGCATGGTATACTATAGACACCTGGTGTTTTAAGGCCAAGGTTATCTTTTGGGTTGCCAAGTATAGTATTTACTTTTTTAAAAAGGTCTGTGGACCGTCCTGATCTTGTGTTTAGCCAGAATTCTGCCGATTTTTCTGGATACAGTGGATACATATGAGTGTGGGTGTCTTTGTTCACTTAAAACTCAAGAAGCATTAGTTGATAAACATATACCTTATTAAAAGTCGACAACTCACCAGTTTTAATGTATAGATTTGATTTTTGGTTCCCCTGATATGGCAAAGATTTCCCAAAAAATGCATATAAAGTTAATTTTAATCCTTCAGGTTCTATTTCTAGGCAAAATTAAGAGAAACAATAATTGGAAATTGAGCCAAGTTTGAAACCAATAGTTTCATATTCTCATTGTTGCTCTTAGATTTTGATTCCAAATTATGAGAAATTGAATTTTCATTTTGGATAAGCTGTGAATTAAGTTAATGTGAGAGATGTTAGATTCTCTTCTTTAAATGTAATGTTAAACAATTGCAGCCAACTTTTATTTTCCCTGGGAAAAATTCCTGTTGTGAATCGACAGGAACTTTAGCTAGTACATTAATAATTTTATAGTTAGGTTTAATTTATGTTGTTGTAATATATCAAACATTATTTGTGTATGTTGTATGATTTACAATTTATCTATAGTTTTGTCAAGTATTTGAAATTGTAAATCAATTTGTAGTGTTGCTGATGATGTAGTTTCACTATAGTATTATCTGTTACATAAATTTGTGTGACATAATGCCTTAGAGAAGTTTTTGGAGTTTTCCTACCAACTGGGGTGAATGCCAGGCAAAAATTTTGTTTTTCCATTTGCCTATAAATTGACTGCCATCAGGCTAGATACAAACGAGTAGTCATAAAATACAAATAAAAAAATTTAAAAGTGGCATACCACAATCATTTCCAGCTGCATAGCTTATATTTGGTTCAACTTCATCTAGAGAGACAATTTTGAAGGAAGCCACTGGAGTAGATCCAGGCTGAGTGGATATCATTCCTCGGAATCTAGTCACACTCCAAGTTCTCACGTGACTGTACTCACTGCACACGGAAACCAGGAATTTCTCTGAAAGAGTTACCTGAAAAGTAACCCACATACTAACTTACAAAAACCAAAATCTCCATTAAAGGTTTATGTAAAAGAAGGTCACTGTTTTTATATAATTTCTGAACCAGTCTTAAAGTGAAATAATTTCATGATCATAATTTAGAAGTGGAACAAATAGAGAAATCCAAGTACACATCAATACAATTTTCAGTTCAATTCCTAGCTATGAACATTTTATAAACAGAAACAATTTTTTGGCAATAGTCATATCTATTTGAAAACGGTAAGGCATTTAAAGCTGTTTACTTGGAGCATATGACTTGTCTTCAAGTTTGAATTGTACAAAAGGAGAGAAATATTGTCAAATTAATCAGTTCTGAAAATTAGTACTGAAAATCATGTTTAATATCCTAAATAGTTCTTTTGCTGTAGGAGTCTCTCTCTCCAAGAGACAAAATAATTATTAATTATAGATGATTTTCTAAGGAGAAAATTTTCTTAACTATCATTAAAGTCATTTTCTATCTTATATGGCTTATTTTTAAATAAAAGTAATGAATAGTTTCTTTCCAATATTCATCAAGGCTATGAGAATAATAAATTTAGTGATTCATAACCTGGTTGATTCTTTTTCATATAAAAGGGCCTCTTTTCTAAAGCTTTCATAGCAATCAACTTCAAATAACTTTTCTGTAATAAAAACATTGCAGTTATTGCAGGCTGCCTTAGATAACACACTTTGCATGAGTCATTTTGAAAATCACACATTTTTTAGTGAAAGAGAGTCAGAAATAAAGAGTTCTAATAATTTAAGCCTCAAAATTCTATTCTTTACCATTTATACTCTTTCATTTACTTTTATTAACTAAAATTAATTACAAGATAACAATTATTATAGAATTTTAAAAAATTTTGTAGAGAAAGAAAAGTGGAAGAAATCACATTGTCTTCCAAAGTATACTCAACAATAAAATAGGACACATATTGCATCAAATTCAAAAGGCATTCAAAATAAACCTTTTCTTGTAAAGCTACAGTAAATTACAACTGTTTTGAAACCAAAAAATATTTATTCATACACTATATTAATAACTATATTTAATCACCTTGTTTTCAAGGAATGTTAATAAAAACTTCTTTATTTGGATGCCGCAGAGTTCTGCCCCAAGTTTTAAGGAAACTATTGTCCGTTTCAAGATTCCAGTCAGTATGGAGGGCTTACGGAGGAAAAACTCAATGTAATTTGCCGTAAGCGAAGAAGTTAGCCTCGCGGCGGGTCGCCTTTACGTGGAGCTACGGATTCGGACGGCTATAATTAAGATTTGTAGTTTACATTAGTTTACATCGACCAATTCAAACTTATGTTCTGATGAAATTTGAATGAAAATAACACTATCAACACTATTTTTAAAGAAAAAATCAGCATTTTATGTTGGATCGTAAGAGAGTAATGGCAGTTTCAAAAATGCTCATGGGTGAAAACTCGGCAATTCATTCAATTTTCGCTCTTAACTTTGTTGTTTCTATATAATGCATTTTCACTGTTGTGTTGATAAAGTTATTTCCATTCAAATTTCAACTGAACGTAAGTTTAAATCGGTCAATGTAAACTACGAATTTTAATTATTCCCATCCGAATCCGTAGCTCCACGTAAAGGCGACCCAGCACGTGAGGCTTTGCCTTTCTCCCATACGACAATACTGACTGGAAGCTTGAAACGGACAATAGATGCAAAGATTTGGAGATTCTCTAATATTGATTAGCAGGAGCAATAGAGGTAAGGATACTCCGAGAAGAAAAAAGAAACATTGTTTACCTTAGTGACAGGGCTTTGGTGCACAGTAAAAGTCTGGAAGAGCTGAGGAGCATGGCCCACAGTTTCTGGATGCTGCACAATAACGCGGACAGTGCCTGAGCTAGTTCCATATGCTATTTCTATCCAATTCCCACACAAGCCTCGAGTGGAAAATGAGAAAATATCAAATGATGGAATGCATGGATGCAAAAGCAATTTATTATGAAAAACAAAGGTAAAGATGTGGATAGCTTCCTTATTTTTAAAAGAAGAACTGCAAATCTATGTCCATCCCAAAGTCTCTTTCTCATTTCATCCCCTTTTGGTAGGAAATACTTCACTACTGCTAAATACCTGCTCTTTGCATAACACTTGAAATGGAATATGAAATAGAACAATGAAATATAAATCGACAGTAAAAGAAAATAGTATATATAATAGTATATAAGAAAATAGTAATCGATAGTAAAAGAAAAATGTTTCGATCATTTATACACTGAGAAGAAATATAAAATGCTTCCGTTATTTCAATTGAAAATGCCTGCTTTATTGGATTAACCTTACTTCTGAGTTGGAGAAACAAATATCAAATCCTGAATAAGTTCTCACTACAGAGAAGATATTAAAATTAAATTGTTTTTTTCAACATACCTACTTTTCCATGGCAGTTGATTCAAATTTAAATTTATTTTAACTCAAATATGTAACATTTGTTGTAAATCATGAGCTGAATCAAAATAAAGTTTTGACAGGTTGAAAAATAATCATTTCATTCTATAAAACAGATTTTAAAATTCATTATAAAGAAGTAGAAATTGCAATCTTCATTTGAATATGAGGAATTGATCTATCTTTACAGCCCAATTGATGGTCCTCCCCTCCTTTAAGATGAGGAAGTTTTCTCTTGCTTTCCTCATTGAGCTAGAATACTATGACAACCCAAAGAAAGACACTTTTCATAGCATTCAAATAAAGGAGTGACCTAAGTTTACTCATATCATAGTGACTTTCACAACTACTCAAGTAAAAGATAGGTACATTTTCTCAATTGCAAATACATAACAAACATACAACACACACTTACATGATGTTTCATTCAACCATACATATATTTTTTATTGTTCCAGTAATGCTACATAAATATGAAAATAGAGCCTCTACTTAATTGATAAATCAGGTTCAAGAGATTTAAATGTGGTCATAGAATCTAAAATATCCAAGGAGTAGAATGTCTATACCATTTCATATCTTTCAATAACAACATGCACCATAAACTAAGAAAATTTATTTTATTCTTAATGAATACATTTTCTTATATTTTAATTATCAACTATTGAATTGTTGAATTTCGATGGATCATAGGTCTGAATGAGGAATTCAGTGAATTTCCATGGATCAAATTTTTCTACACATTATGCTCAATTCTAAACTATTTTAAAGGATAAATTATATAAAAGATTCACCCTCTAAGAGTCCCCATAAGTCAGTCATACATTCATCCTGTTCATATAATGTTGAGAAAGTGGCCAAAGATACTATCCTGAGATATCTAAAAAAAAGGCTTTGTTTTATGCCAAAATACCACAGATGATAAATATACTTTTTACTCAAAACAGTATCTATTATATATAGCTTTTGATAAAATTTTCTGCAATACTGTTATTATTAAAATATAATTGATGATGTGTAAATTAGGTGGAAGAGAAGGTCAAATAAAATTCATTATGTAATAACATCATTTAATAATCATGAAAGCTTAGATTTTCAGTAGATAACTTCAAATGCTATGATATATGAGGGTGGTCTGAAAAGTGTCCGACCCCAGATTTTTCAGAAATCTTCAGAAAACATGTCGAGAAATGGTGAAATGTCTGAAGATTTCTGAAAAATCTGGGGTCGGAAACTTTCAGACCACCCTCATATATCTTGGTCACGCTATTTCCAAATTCATTTAATGACAGGACTATCAATGTTTACAAAGTAATCATTACCCATTGTTGAGAACCATGAAAGGATATGTTGTTGATGATCCAGATTGGAAAAGGTTTCATGGAATAATCTACTGCAGAGGTTTATCGTCCTACTAAGCATTTGTGGGATTTTGGAGGCTAGTGGCTTAGTGTTTATGTATTTAGATACTAAAATTTCATTGTAAGTTGTAGCTTTTCGAATTTCTAATATTATTTCGTGATATTAACAAGCTCTACTTCTTGTATTTTGTTTGCCAAAATAATAACGCTGGATGGCGCTTTAATGCAGCCGCCAATATGTGGGTAAGGTGAAAAGTTATTGGCCTAACTGTGAAAGACAGCAATTTTCAGTTAAAAAATGATTTTATTTTTCTATATAATCTCCCTTGACTTATACACACTTGGTCCAGCGTTTCTCCAACATCAGTATTCCTTCCCGGAAGTGAGAGTCTGGAAGGCTGTGATAATGTCTATCTATGGCCCTCTCAACTTTTTCAGTGGACACAAAGCTCTTCCCAGAAATGAATTTCTTCAAGTTTGGGTACAAATAGAAATCTTAGGATGCTAAATCAGGAGAATAGAGGGGATGGCCAAGTAAATCAAACCCCAAATCCAGTAGTTTTCCCATCACCAACGCACCTTTGAAACTGTCCTGGTGAAAGATGATTTTTTTTCTTCAAGCCAGGCATCTTGCAAATTTTGGCATCCAGCTGGTCATGAAGGTTAGAGTAATATTCGCCTGTAATTGTTCTGCCTTTTTCAAGGTGAACAATCAACAGGATCCCTTTCCCATCCCAAAACACACTGGCCAAATGCGGTATGACCTTTCCAGCAGGTATGATTGAGTTTGCTTTCTTTGACACTGAACCACCGGCTTCTGCCCACTGCTTTGACTGCTGTTTCATTTCTGGGGGGTAGTGGTGGACCCGTGTCTCATCCATGGTGACAAATTGCCGCACAAAATTGGTCGGATCCCTCTTGAATCAGTCCAAACATTGCTGTGAAAATCATTTGCTTTTGATCAAGATTCAGCAAATGTGGCACCCAACATGCGCAGATCTTTTGCATCCCTAATTCTTTGTGCAAGATGTTTTGCAGCCGTTCTTTGGATATCCCCACGGCCTCAGCTATCTCACTCACCTATCGTCCAACACGATATCATGCACCTTTTCGATGGTTTCCAATGTTGTTGCAGTTTTTTGCCATCGTTCACGTGGGTCATCTTCGAGGGATGTGCAACCATTTTAAATTCTGCTGTTCCCTTTTTAACGATTGACATTGAAGAAGCATAGTCCTTGCACACTTTTGCCAGCTTGGGATGGATTCCTTTAGGGGTTAATCCATCCAAAACGAAGAATTTTATTACGGCACAATATTCAAGTTTATCCATTTTAACGAAAAACACGAAAGACGTCCACTGCTACAATATGTGTAAACAAACTAATTAAGAGAATAAGTTGAAATTTGTCTTACGATCTAGGAATCGTAAATTTACAGTTGAGATTAATGTATCCTGAACTTGAGTTTACTGCTTCAGCAAAATGAAAGTTTTAAAATTTGTGAATATTTATTATATTGTAGTTATTGAGCATAAAAGCTTGAAACCTATCTATTCCAAGATGTTTCACCTCATTGTTTATAGGGCAAAACATTGTGAGAGAATGGAGGTATTCAGTTTTCACAGAGGACTATTGTTAATGGAATCTAATGGTATGGTATTATTCTCACTGAATGTATCATGATGATTGAAACCACTTTTTAGTAAAGTTCTCCTTCATTGCTCAAATGTTTTGCATTTTCATGAACAAATTGGGAGGTTAAGTCAGTAATTACAAAATTAATTCTTTTTCTTAATCAATTCTTTCCCCAGAAAATGCTTTATGGTCAGAATAACAAGATCCTGATTAACTATTTGCATACTCCTGTACTCTTATATTCTTTCATAGGATATCACTAGGGTTAAAAATCTGCCCTTTCTCATGCTACAACAAAGATGCTTGGGAAAGTAATGATACCAAACATGAAATTAATCAGGTTTGGCTTCCTCTAAGGGTAGAGAGAATTTGAATGAATATATTAGAAAATTTGAAGATCATGTGGGAGGATTTGAGGATTGAACCTCAAGGTGGGCGACTACAAAGAGGTTTGCATTGGCAAACAGAGGATATTATTTTATTTGTTTAAAGTAATGTTTTAAAAAATTCATGCTTTCTAGCAGAAAAACTATAGGAAACTGGACCCACAGGCTACATCTTGTTTCACAACCGGATTCACCCAACTGCGGTAGGGATACATGAAATCCACTAGAAAAACATTACACAAGGAAGGAAATCCATGTTTTTCCATCGATAGACAGTTCTACTAATATTTACTATTGGTAATAAGAAAAAAGAACACAAAAACCCCACTTCCTTTTCAAGCAGAATAAGGATGAAATTTGCAAAAGAAGAGAGAAAGTAGTGAGAGGAGAGAACATTTATACTCTCTTAGTTTTTCTCGCTCCATCAAAAAGGTTCTCTCATTCTAGAAATTTGTAAGCACTTAAGATTCTCAGAGAATTGGTGGTATAGAAGGTATGCGTGTGACAATTTCGGTTGGACATAAGTTCACTGATGTGATACATTTCTTTGCTCTCAGTACATTGTTTACAGCTCTGAACTACTATTTTATTTAATCTTTACACCATATCAAATGAAATGTGTCTTGGTCCCTTTTTAGTTAGCTTCTATTCCATATCAATGAGTAAATTTACAGAGATTAATGTTAGCACAAACATTGAGTGAAGAACACCTGTAAAAATGCCTTATCTCTTAGTTCTCATGATATAATTTCTCATCATATATCAGCATACTCTGATCATTATTTCTGATAATACCACTACAATGGAAACAATCAGGATGCACGGACATTATCACTTGAGTAAACAGAACAAGTGGATTTAACTGTGGTGACATGAATCCACCAATACGAAGTGGGTCTTGAAAAGAAGTAGAAATTGTAGTTTCTTATTTTTATCAGAGACAAAGCTATTCTCACTTATTATTTTGCATATTTACTAATGTAGCTTCCATTAATTATATAGAATATATTGTATGTCTAACACTATTTCTTCACTTTTTGAGTTACTTCAAATTTCTAATTAACACAAACTAACTTTTCTCTAATTTTCTCATGTGTGCCATTTTACTTCCTTTGGTTCACTGTAGAGTTAACTAGAAGCAATAATGAAATATGCCTGAAAAAGTACTAATTAATTCTCTGACATTGTCATTATCATCATAATGTGAGCAACTTGAGAGAGTAGTTTTGATAAAGCTAAACAAAAGTAAGATAGAGAAGATATTCCTTTTAGTAGCACTTTGTGCACTCTTATTGGTACTGGAAATTAGTTTTGAGATAATGGTGCAAGGATTAGATATGTAGTCACCAAAAACATTTTGTAAATATTGTTAAGTTCTTAAGTTTGTAACCATCTTATCTATGCATACAGATAACCTAATCGGTCAAAATTTTCCAAAATCTTAACCAATTAGGATTAGACTGAAAGTTTATAGAAAGATAGTGGTGAATTTATATAACTAGCTAATTTTTAAGCACAATGTCAATGGTCCAATACAAAGACAGGAAGCCTTGAGAGTCTCTCAAATTAACATTGTCATCCTAATGCAATTTATGTGGTTGGAAGTGGTTAATTATATCAGGAAAACTTTGTTACTGCTTCCTATCTTAATGAAAGCATTTCACAAAGATTGGCTTGGAAATGTATAGTTTTGGTAAACCAGGTTGAATTAAAGTTAAGCCATTGATTGATATACATTTATCTTCAAGTAGCATTGAGCTTCATTAAATATTTCAAGGGATGAAATGAAAAACCAATGAAGAATTAGCCCTCTGTTGCTCCCTAATCATCTTCAGCTTTCTTTTTATTATTCCAAAGAGAATGAGGTCATTACTGTGACAGAAGAGAGAATTTGTAGTTTCAAATTTTCAAAGCAATTCATGCTTTAGACATGCTTCTCGACAGGTCTCACAACTATCATCATCGACAGTTCTTCAAACTATGAAGGAAGTGGGTGCACAGACAGTATGAAGTAACAATCTTAGGCATTCTGAGCTGTTAGGACTGTATACTGTTACAGTACACTTAAAACACAAGACTGCTTATAATATAGGCTTAGTTGGTCCCCTGTGAAACATCTGAAGCAAATCTATTTGTACTTTGTTTTATGTGGCATGTGGAATGCATTTGATAGATATACAGAGACTTAGAAATGGTTTTAATTATGTATAAATTAAAACTAGATCATTTACTCTGAAAGTGTTACAATATAACCTGGAAGAAATAAGATTATCATGAAGTGAACTAGTTTTTGTACCACTGGGATAAAATGAATAACACTGTTTGTGTAATTGGAAGATATTGCTTAAAAGCAAATTAGAAGCTGCATCTTCTGGAATGAATTTTTGGGTTGAATTTTGAGAAAATAATTATGCTACATTTATAATGAAGGGAAGAAAAATTATCTTCATAATTCAAGAAATTTTAATTTCTCTGATGAAAGATAACCTTCTACTTCTATTCTATTTCTGACAAAAACATTATCATCTTACCTGATCAGCTTGAAGTGATTAAAAAGAATAGTTTACATATAATCTAGCTTAATTCAAGAGCACATGATAAAAGAGGCAGCATTATGTTTTTTTATTCAGAGAAAATACTTTCTGCCATTAGATCTACATAAGTGGAGTATCATTTCACACTGAATAATGAAACTTCTTTGGATTGAGTGCTATAAAAAATGTCCATTATGGAAATGTGCAGCACAGGTGTGGACTTGATAGCAATCTGCTTCAATGAGGAAACTCATTCCTCATCATGCCTCTCCAAGGCTCTTAAATGCTGAAGGGGCCAGCAAACATTGGTAAGTATGAAAGAAGATAATTCGTTCAATGAGGAAACTGATTGGTATGTGAGAAGCCTGTTTATAAGCAGTGACTACATCGGCACCTCAAATTATGCGAAAGGAGTGTGCAGTATTCAACTTTTTCCATAGAATTGTCACATAAAGAGCATTTCTGTTCCATTGCACTTATCATTAGCAAGCTAAACAGTGCGCTCATTTAAACCATGCAAAACTTCAGTAATTACATAAAGTTCTTCATAAGTTTAAAATCACTTTAAACAGCATTTATTAAAATATGAATAAAACTAAGTGCTACTACACATCTTTTGCAAAAATGAATGACTTGTAAATGTGTGTGTGTATATTTGTGTATGTATATATGTATAGGTATGTGTGTGTGTGTGTGTGTATGTATATGTATATATGTATAGGTATGTGTGTATGTATGTATATGTATATATATATATATATATATATATATATAGTTATTTTGATGAGCAACTAACAAAAATAATTTACCTTCCCTCCCCCTCTCAGGTGCTAGCATGAAACACAAGGGCTATCAGTAGACTTAGGATTAACAACAATCTATTATTAGTAATCCATTTCTAATGCTACCACATATATGAGAACAACTACTTTGATATTATGCATACTAAATGTTAAATTTATGCAGAGTTACCTTGCTTAATAAACGAATCTATCTATATAAAAATCTATTTGTAATTAGCCATAAAATATTAGAAAAACTTACTAGTCTTAGGTGTCAAGTAAACTGAAATAGCCGTGATTGGATCATTGGAAGGATCTCTGTAGAGTTCAGTCACAAGGAGGTCATTATCTTTCATTCTCAAAGGAAACTTCTGCATGTCTGAAATGAGAGTCATAGAGACATGGAAGAAACAATTTAACTAGGTTTGGCTAACAACATTGATAGCTAAGATATGATAAATGAAACATGGCTGACAGATCTTCAATCAGTGTGAGGATGAGCTACTAGTTAGAGATGACCAAGAGTGGAAGTCATCTCTTTTCTGGTCAAAACAGAGATGGGATCATCAATAATCAGCTGTCTCTATATCATCCCCTACCCTCCGTCTGACAACATCAGATCACTTTCTAAAGTATATTACATTGTCCTCTCCCATTACCAGGATGAAGGGCATTATTAGATCTAAAAAAAAGAATGAATATGGAAATAAGCTGTTCAAATAGAACATACGTACTTCTTGGGTCATGGTGAAATAAAAGAAGTGAGAAGCAAAAGTATTAAAAAATAGAATTGAACCCATTTAAAATGCATAATACATGGTTTTCTTATAGTCCCTTTCACAGGAAGCACGTGATATCCCTGAAGATGATCTGCTACCCACTTAAGACATGGATTTTTTCTTTCCCCAAATGAACAGCAATCCTCATTCAATAGATCTAAATTATTCATGTCTCTCCTTGTCTCAAAAAGGGTCTCTTCCCTTGAAAGAATAATTATGTGAGAATAAAATTAAGATATTGCAAAGCAAATCAATCACCAGCAGAGCAGACATTAAAGTTGACATAGAGTGAGATTTTTTCCATCTCTCGTCATCAATCACTCGTCATAATAGGTCATTCAATCCAAAGATTGCTTGAATGCAGTCCTCCATTTGTCCCTCTCTAGTGCTAACTCTACTACATACATACCTGATATCTCTTCTTTCCTATATCTCTCTTTATTTGGCTTATGTATTCATCCCTTGGTCTTTCTCTTGATGCTTTTCCTTCTATTTTGACTTCAAGTACTTTCCTAACAAATCCATTGTGTCTCGAGATATGTCCAATCCATCTAGTTTTTCTTTTCCAGATGTTGCTCCATATTGTTTTAACCTCTTCTATTCTTCTGTATACTTCTTCGTTTCTTACCTTATCTGTCCATTTGATCTTCAAAATTCCCCTCCAGCATTAGGTTTTGAAGGCTTCTATTCTTCTCTGGTCCACTTTTCTAAAGGTCCATGTCTCTGATCCATAGAGTG
This sequence comes from Pachydiplax longipennis, assembly GCA_036926295.1. Classification (NCBI taxonomy): domain Eukaryota; kingdom Metazoa; phylum Arthropoda; class Insecta; order Odonata; family Libellulidae; genus Pachydiplax; species Pachydiplax longipennis. The sequence continues at coordinate 248,188 of JAVFKF010000060.1, forward strand.
CCACACTCCAGACGAATGTTTTCAAGAATTGTTTCCTTGTCTGTAACCTTATATTCTTAGAGCATAGTAATGCCCTGTTCTTCATGAATGTCTCCTTGGCTTGGGCTATTCTTCACTTGATGTCTGTGATACTTCTTCCATCCCATGTTATGCTACTTCCAAGGTAGGTGAATGATTCAACTTGCTCTAATTTCTCTCCTCGTAAGGTAATATTTCCTTTCAATTTCTCTCTTCCACATATAAGGATTTTTGTTTTCTTCCTGTTTATTTTCATGATATATCTCTGAATAGCTTAGTCTGAGAGAGATCGTGATGCCTTCTCACCACTGCTGTTTAGAAGAAGTTACTATTCTTCTCTTACTGTCTGATAAAAATTGTTTCATTGTAGAGTGAAAATAACCAAAATTAAGTAACTAAGGCGCTCTCTTTTTGCTAAGAACACACCATTCTTCAAAATTGTAATGTAATTCGACCAATAGTACACAACCCTATTATAATGCTATCCCACTTCAGATGCAGTTATTGCTTGGTCCCCTGAAAAACGTCTTAACTGGATTTTATGGTACTTTTGACATTTGAAAAATAAAATCGCATCCAAGAACCAGGAGCAGGGTGATGTAGATAAGACTTACCAATATAATAAATGGATCCATTGCTACAGCCAAGAAGAAGGAAGGAGCCAGCTGAATCAAACGAAGCAATGGGCACAACATCCTGAATCTGCCAATGCTGCGTCATTGCATGCCAAACGCCGATCTTTCCAGTTGGAGAAAGAGCAACTAATTGGCTTCCAATAAAGAATAAATATTCCACCCGAACGTGAAGGTTAAAGGTACCTAAGGATTAAATAGGAATCATTTAAAATAAAATTATGTACTTCCATTTTGTATCTCAAATGCTCAAAGAAAAAATTTATAAGAAATAATGAGTTTTAATGCTAATGAAAGTAATGAAAATTGATTACTAATTAATAAATTAATCTTTTCATTACTTTTATTTAACCAAAATCTGATTGCAAACAAACATTGCTTATTGTAGGATACGAGGTACACAACAAAAAGATTAAAAAGAAATAGCTGTTATATATACACAATAAAAATATAATAAAATAGCTCTTGTGATCAAATAAGTTGGGAATAATAATGAAAACAGAAAAGAACAAAACAAAAAGCATAATTAGTCAATTAGAAAGTCAATACGAAGTAATATAGTTCACATTGAAAAGTTTCAATCCTCAGAATATGAATTTTTTAAAGTGAAGATTGGAGAAGCAGAACCAAGTGTTTAAGGGGCAGTTAATTTATCATGTAACTACGTAATGTATGTAACTACAAGTAATAAATGCTGTATGTTTGTATAATGTGTCGTTTCTCAACAATAAGATGTAACAAAATTTTAAAAGATAAAACATCTACCCTAACAACCCCAACGATGTGCACATTACCACACTTGAGTACCATTTGTCTCATCAGAAAAGATGACACTGGCATTGACCATTACAAACACCTATTACTATGGAAAGACAAAATCAATCACAAATGAAGCAGTACATAAAATGGCAGAATATGTAGTTTAAAGTGCTAAGATATACACTCATTATATATTGCAAGAAGAGATTAAAAAATGAGGACTCAAACATCAAAAGTGCTTTTGGAACTCAAGTGCTCAAGGAACAAGCAATTCTTAGCCAAACTAAGCCTCAAACACCACAGCTGCTTCAAGCTCAAACAAGTGCTCCACAAATGGTTAATGTGGAGACTGGGGAGCTAGTTGAATGAGGAGAAGCTTAAGAGAATAAAAGGGAATGGATAATGTCAGCAATGACATATAGGAGGAATCCTGGGAGTATTATACTTGCATAGATCCATTCTTATGCAAGTACAAATTCAATACCCAAAATATTAAGCCAGAATTTGAGGCAATGAATTCATATTCAGCCAATAAACTGCAACTGATCAAAAGAATAGGACAGATATGATTTTTGAGAAAGAAATATTTTCCTGAAATCTTCAACTATTGATTTTGTTTTGATAAAATGCTGCTTATTATTTTAGCTGAGGAGTCAAAACAAAGCTGTTCATTAAATACCATAACTCAGTTAAGGAATGGCAAACCTTATGTTACTCCCTACGCAGACAATAGGTTACTTTTTATTTACCTGAAGGTCCCCCATTCGAACCCAGACAAGAAAAACCGTCCTCATAAGAAATGCATGCAAACCTCACTTTTATTAGTTGCAAGCTACATTTCTTTTGCAAAATTTAATTAGAAATAATAGCAGTATGAAATCGTGACTAGCAACAAAAGAAAGAAAAATTAATAAAGATTCTTATTTTGGGCATGAAATATTGTTATTGAGTAAGAATGGTGAGGATTCAGGTGATTTAAAGGAAACTTTTGTGATATTTTAAGGCTATAAACAACCAGTCCCCCTGAGGACCAGTGCTATTGTTGAAGCTGAGCTTCAACATTTTCCTGTCAGAATGCTCAGGAAATTTAGATCCAGCTGAAATTAATGGGTAGAATGAATGATTGGATATATTAATAGGAGTCAATATTCTCAAATTTTAGATTTTACAGCTATGAACAATTTTTTGTGAATATTTGCAGGGAATAGCATGGAACGACCATTAAGGAGTTTCTCTAAATTAGTTTGACTTAGCAAACACAGTTATAATATAACTAATAGGTGTACTTTTCAGTCGTTAAAACCTACAAATCAATACATATACTGTGAGTCTTCTTTCGATGTGTGGCAGGGGGTGTACGTACCCCACTTCACCTCTCTATCTAGTTAATGTCACATATTGTATTATTGCATCGAAATACTTTCGCAATTCCATGTCTCTTATATTACATTATCTATGTACTGTTTTTGTAAGGATAGAGCAATTCGAAATTAGTACGGTAATTATCAACAATGTACAATTTAGCAATTCTATATTATAATTTGAGCATGAGTTTATAAACATCTATCTAAAACTCAAGAATCAGAAGTTGCGAAACTTAAAAACATGCTTATTATGAAAATCCGTCTCCTAAAAATGAATAAAATTTTTTTATCTTCAATATTAGTCCCCAGTCCAATTCCAGACAAGTCAGAGCATAATCTAACATAATAAAAGTAAATAAAGATTATTTGAATCATTTTCAGACACAATTTCATTGGCAAATGTTAATTCAAGAGAATCATCTTGAGAATGAACTGTGACAAGTTTCATGAGAAGCACATGTACATACATTCAATTAAGATAATCTTATCACCGGTTTCCTAATTTTCTCAGTTGAGAGTTAAGGGGCACATCAAAGAGAAATTATAAAACTGTTAATCTCAAAAATCCAATTTTTAAGACAAATCCTGTATTTACATGTCTTCAAAACCATTGATGCCACTTTTGAAGAAACCTAAAGATATCTTGTAGTTAAAATTAATAGATTTTTATTGGTTGTCAATTTCATTTTTTAATACTTGTAAATATTTTTTCAAAAAGATATGCTTTAATTTATCAATTTTATAAAATAGTAAATCGAAAGAATTTCAAAGTTCTTAACCCAATTTAAAGAAATCTTAAATTGAAGGCTGCAGTAGCAATCATGACTTATGCCTCATGTACAATAGACCAAAAATATATAGATAAAATAAGATGAAATTTTCAAGACACGAAATTCTCAATCTTACCAAGAGAAATTCATCGAGAGGATATATTACTCTTCAAAATTTAAATATGACTCTTAACTACATACAAGACGCAATTAATATGTTAGATAAAAATTTTTATTTCCCTGTTGAGAATCAACGGGATTTTCAGCTAGTATATTATAAAATAAAAGACACCAAACCACTGATTGAGATACCACCATTATAAATATTAATCATGGGCCAAAGATGTTATTGAGTACAAACCAGTATTGACAAATAAAATCCAAATGTATTTAATTTAGAGTTAAGATTAAATTTTTAAGACAACATAACATGGATAGCTCCACCAAAATTCTGCATGCCAAGAAAATTCTCTCCAGTGTCAAATTGGACAAATGTTCATCTCCAATGAGATCAGACATCACCACTCTCAATGGTATATTGCATCTATAGCTTTTTACTATTCCCTACCTATTCAAAGTTAGCTACAAATCAACTGATGCCTTATAAACATCTTGATGATGCTTGCAACTGAAAGCAAATAATCTTTCAAGTAAGCTAACATGCCATCCTTAGGTCCTGTGGGGTGAATTAATAGGATATCATATTATGTAGTGAATATGAGAAGGCTTTACATTGTGGAATACCATTTGGTGGAACTTTGCCTCATGATATCTTTTGAGAAGTACAATGGCCCATATTTTCATTTATTGGACATAAAAGAAATTATTCAAACCTCAAACTATTTCCATAGGGGTACATTAAAAGGAAATTTATTGAATACGAAAGATAATGAATTCATAAATTGTGAAATACATACCAACATTTATCTTAATTCCATCCTCACTGACACCCCACAGTCTGACTTGAGTGCCATAAGATATGGCGACCATTTTGGAAGAAGTAGCAGGCTCCCCTGAACCCTGCATCTTCGCATTGATGGCCACTCTTTCTATCACACACTCTATATGTGGACTCGTAAACACATGCTGCCAACCACTCGAGTCCTTCAGCCTGAATAAACCAACATTTTATTTATAACTGTATCTGATATTTTAGTGTTTAGTTTGGTAGTGGATATTGTGTGTGCTTTTTATTTCCACAATGTTTTTCTTATTTCCAGAATATGATGAAAAAAGTATACAAAGCATTAGTAAAATCAATTAACATGTCAGCAATTGAGAATTTTTTAGATTGTTACATTACTATTCTAATCTTTCATCAATTTTCTGTTTTATTTTATTTTAATTGAATGTTGTTAAAAGAGGAAACTTTATAGTCTCAATTTCATCAACAATAAATACAAGATTTATTTATTTTACTACAAGAGTAGTGATTAGCATTCATAGTGCCATCACTGAGTGGACAACTTTCAAATGGGCTCTTAGATTTATAAAAACAAGGAAGAATAGAATTCTATTCTTCCTTGGATTCATACTGCTGGGATGACATGTTATACCAATCCCAGGTGAGGATTTAGCAGGAAGAACCCTTGAGTAAGGTGAGAAGAGTCCACAAGGGCAATTGGGAATTGAAGTCCATCAGCCTTTTTTTATTTCCCTCTGGAATTTCTCTAGGAAATTTCACAGCCTTACATGGAAAGTACCTTTCCTTCTCTTTGATAGTGAATGAGTGAAAGCCACGACGGAATGACAAACAAACGTGATGAATACTTCAAAAATTACCACAAATGCTATGTATATTTAAGAAAAAGTTATCATATGTCCTTATGCTACAATATATTAAAATGTTACATAACCTGTAACATGCCACAAAGTGTGCATAGGCTGCCACAATCCAATTGTGATGAGCTTTTATGATACGCACCCTCAAAGGATCTGTCCAGACTGAACCTTAAAAGCAAAAGAAGAAATTACGTAATGAACGCAGACACAAAAATATTGAACAAGTAGGAGATTTACATTGTAAAAGAAATTATTGAGGGATGAACTCAAAGACCAGCATTTTATATACATCTGATAAATGAGTTAAAGTTATATTTAATTAAGACTCTCCAACAGCAAACATAAAGACAAATTAAAAAACAAGTCATGATTATAGGAGACTTTAGAACTATGACTAAAGAAATGTCATTTTTTGGAGATGTGAAGACTCATTTTTAAGTCTTATCAAACTTCATTTTACTTTTAATTATTTAAATACAAAATGTTGCTTCTTAATAGCAATAATTAGTAAATATAATATGGAGCATTAAATTTAAAAATTACAACAATAAAATCATGATTACCTTCTCATCACATTTTTAAGAATGATCATCTTTCTGGACCAAAGCTTCCTTTTTAATTCTTTTTATCTTTTTAAACTCTACTATGAAGCATATTTTATCAGAGAGACAACTGGAGAAGAATAAATAATTTTATAAGAGCTATGGTGAGAGGCTAATGGAGAACAAAATTTTGCTAATTAAAAGCCCACCAAACACTGCAGTGCCACTTTTGTATAGGTATATTACTTGTTTAGGAATTGAGACTGTGATGAGAGGAAACACCAACAAATGTTTTTTATTCTAAAGCTTTCTCTAAAAACAAAATTAATAGCAAAGATCTCACCATCTCAATCCATCTTAAAGTCAGTCTTGGCTGTGGGAAAAAGATGGATCTACCTCACAATATCTCCTTCTTCTCACAAAATTAGTCATTACAAATGAAAGGAGACAAGAGGAAAGATTCCAAAATATCAGGAAAGGGGCAGGGAACATGGGGACACCGACAATGTAAAACATTTTTAGGTTATCAACTTAGAAAATGGAATGGCTATACTTCCCTTCATCTTGGGAAGGGAAATCCACACACTATGAGGGTAGCAGAGCATCTTAATTAGTATCTGTAACATTTGTTACATGTGAAAGGGAAGAAAACTGCATACTAAGCAAGGTACCTTTACAATTTTTACAACCTACCTTACTTCCCTTTGTACATATTTTTTTTTAATGGAACAAGCATATAATTTTTTTAATCATCTCTCATAAGTGAATTTCTGATACACAGATAAATTATTGGACCCATATATTCACCTGAACTCCTTTCTAGACCTCCTCCCTCCCTTTGCTCACCATTCATTCAGAACTTCATATTAATGATTAATTTTGTATAATTTAATACAATAATTCACAGTGATTAATATTAATTGGAAAGTACAATAATAAATTGTAATTATACAATTAAGTATAATAAATGCACTCTCTAGAATTCAGTAATAGCTTAAATTATTTATATCTGAGAAAGCATGCTGATTTCCCTTACATAAATTTTGTAAGAAATATATCAATATTTTGTGGACTGAATGCACCAATTATAATCATGTTGTGCCTCACTCTTGGTATAAGTGCCAAAGTACTTATCAATAGGAAGACAAATCTCAATCTAGCTAAAATAAAGACATTTATCTCTGCACTATTTCTGCAAATCCTCACTCTTTTCACCAATTACTCTCTCTTATTTTTTCTTCTTTTACACACTGTTTAGTACAAAATTTCATTATATCACATTTCCTTCACAAATTCAAGCTGTTTCACATATTTCACATACAAACTAGTATAAGCAATCACAATTGACAAATAGTCATTAATGCTAACATCTAATATGTGTTAAGGGAAAAGGCAAAAGTATTGAAGGAAATCTTAGAAGTATGGCAATTCAGGGAAAGTGAACTTAAATGAAATATTTAAGTGAGCATTCATCACAAAACAAGCCTTCCAATAAAAAAAACCAGAGCCATTGTGCTGTAGATGCAGAGGAGAAGACGCTATATGTTGTCCTCTTCATGTGAGGACATCCAAAATTTTCATAGAATTTATAGGTTAATGTTTCATTTTGCTGATAGGCTGGGAAGGGAAGGTCACTTTATTTCTTAGAATAGAGGACAATTGCTTCCTTTTGGACATAGTCTCACTTTGGAGCAGAGCTTGCCAACCTTTATATTCCCACATTTGTTTACAATATAATTCCTTTCATCCAACAATGTCCCTTAATCAATGCTTATGAAAACTTAATTTAATTCAAAAGTAATTTAAGGCTTATGAAAATAATTACATAAATATGACTTAATAATAAGAAAAATAATAATGTTCATTAACACAATAATTTACATAATGCAGTCAAAGATGGGAGAATCAATTAGCGTTTTTTTGTCAAATAAAATACAACTGCAATTTTCTGAATATGTTTCATTATAGAAACGCAATGCAAAAACTACATAAAGTATAATTCAGAGAATATATTTGATAAATATTTTACATTGCTATATTTGTATCTTAATCCCCTTATTTAAAACCATCAATTTTATTACACAACCAGACATTTTCATCATAATCTCTCTAAGAAAATTTAAATATTCTTGATTAATCCACTCATCACTGAGAATTTTATCATCTTGGAAATAACCTTCGCTTATTCAAAATATGAAAACATCTAGCAGTGCACCTTGGGAAATAAGCTTTGGAAGATCCACAAAGGCTGAAGCAATTCTTTCTCACTAATCACACTCACTTTTGATACTTCCACTACTCTTCCCAACCCAACATTCAAAGTGAACTATTTAGATCCTAAACATCTATAGAGGAGAAAAGTTCTTTCTTTCAACTTCGAACCTTAGAATTAGTAACAGCTGTATCGAAAGTGGCTTTGTATGACAGGAGGAAGTGGGAAAAATGTTTTTGGAATTATTCTCAGCTTAAAATGACTATAAAAGAGGCTGTGAATAATTAACAATGAATTGTTACACCATCTCTTAGTTTCACCAAGTTCGTTTTCTGCAATAGACAGATATTGTCAATGGGATCTAAAGATGGCAGCCGGAATGCTGCCATATTGTCAGAAAGTGTTGTAGAGAAATTCAAGGGCTCCCAAGGAGAACTATCAAGTACTATTTCATTCATCATCAAATAATGGTTCATATTGTCTTTAAGACTCTGAGGAAACTCCCTAGTTGCTGAAGGATTGAATACCAACCATAATCCACATTCCTAGTAATACATGAATGAAAATGTATATATGACAAGTGATTTAAAACAAAGCACCAAAAAATCTTTACAGGTTTAATAATTAACAGTTATTGACTTTTTCAGAGATAAAATGCCTGAGAAAGCATGACATGAATTATCCTAGATAAAATAATTTCAAATTCTTATTCAATGGAATATAATTCCTAAGAAGCAATTGAAAAATTAAGAAATCTAGTAAAAGATGGCTATAAATGATAATATGAAAATTGTTCATCGTTTCATATCAGGGAAGTGTAATCTTTAATTCTTCTGAGTCTATCTTGGTATTAAAAATCAATCCACAAGGTTAAGGCACAAAAATGGAAACCAGCAGCCAATGTCACCTAGCCACCACAATCTAACAAAAAAAATGCAAGACACCACCACAGTAATACTTACTCTATGAAACCTGCATCTTCCATACAAATTATTAAAATCACTCTAAGATTCAAACCATTTGAATCTGCAATTAGCTCTTCTTTTCACCTGAATGGACCCTTGTTTGGGCAAACATTCAAACAATGAGAAGGATTGCTTGCCCAATCAGTCATTGTGTGATGGGAAATGCTCCTCCAAATAAATCATTAAACAGATCAACTCCAATCTGGAACATTTCTTTCAACATTCTCAAATTCACCAGAGACAAAGACTGACTGACAACCTCTAAGAACAGCCTGGTTATTGTTTTAAATTAACTTCATAAAAATACAATAAGAGGGGTCTGTATAAACAGATACATTCTTGAGGAAGGCTTTATGAATGGATGAGAACTGAATTTGTAAGATGCGGCCTAATACAGGATGTCACCATGTAAAAGTGACAAACTCTGGACTTCTCCTTTATCTCCACTTCCAGATCTATTGGCTAACACACACATCTTCATAAACAATTATATCTACTAAGATAAACATTTCAAGTGAAACAGACTGTACATCTAATTAAAACCTATAGCGCATACCTTGCTGCCCAGAAAACAGGAGTCCCACGTCATTTCTGAAGAGTTTGTTAAGGTCAGCTGAGGAATTTCTCGCGTGCCGAAGATCTAACGAAGCTGTTCTCGAATGTGCCACTCTACCAAGACTCCTCAAGTCCGTTGAACTACGAGAAACTACACCAGAGCTATTGCCACAAGAAGAACCCCCATTTCCAGCAGCGGTACAGACACTATTACCACTACCACTTCCAGTTGCACTGCCTACCCTCGTGTCCAAGGAAGCATTTCGTGAATGAGCGGATCTAGGATGGGAGAGGTGAGACTGAGGGTAAACTCCATGCAATGAAGGAGGAATTGCCGAGTGAGGGGGAGGAGGCACGTGAGATGAGGGTACACTGGCGTTCTCTGGCATTCGGACGCTATGATAATTCCGACAAACGTCGACTGCACCCCTTGGAGACGACTGACTGTCGCCGGAAGTACATGGTTCTTGTAAGGGAATGCCTGTCAAAAATACCATTAGCTTTTAGCAATTTTAATAATAATTATCTTCGACAAGCTATTCCTTTAGTTTAGTTTTCTTAAAATGTAAGTGAATGTTAAATCTTAAAATACTCACAGGGAGGAGGCAGATATCCGTAAAACAATACGTCCCCACAGGAGGAATGTGTTAAATCCTCACAAAGAATTAGTCTTTTAACTAAGGGTGCAATGCCATAAAACTCCGCTTCATGTTTCAGCACTCTTATATCGACATTCTTTAAATCTATATCCCCTGTGCGCAAATAGTTTAATATTACCGAAAATAACTTCGGGTCTCTGTCAATGAATATGGCATTTGTTTCGTCGCGCAAACTTGATATTCTACCACTAAGGAGTGCAGTAAAGAATGAATCGGGGATCCATGTTAAAGTATGTCGTGATGTAGAGTACCTGGAGAGAAACTCGTCGGGTATGAAAGAGAATTATGCACAAAATTAGGATAAAACATAGCCTGCACCTAGCATGAATCTTTTAGGTATTACCTTGTTCCTCCTACATTCAGATGAACTATGTCGCCACTGTGAGTCGGATGGGCGGAAGCCATCCCGGAACAATTGTTTTCGAAATATTACCACCGATCTGCTTTCCGAATCCACGATACATATGTATTCCTGCTCGCATCGACCTTAATCCTATTTCCTGACATGGAAGTGACTACTACACTGGCACCCCTCTGTTTCGTTCAATCGAAAATCTATCGATATCGCTTGTTGAAAAATATATATTGTGTGATGACTTTGAATCGAGCAAACCTAATGGAAATTGATAAGTAGAAAGTCCGCTGTTAATTTACTTGATTATTTTTAAAGTCATCACCGTTTGAATTTCAATTTATATGTATATATATTCCCTAAATGTCAATGTTGTCGATCAGGCATATCGATTCGTCGTTGCTATGGCAACGACGAATGATAAACTATACTACTAAACATCTAAGAAGTCTATTGTGAGAGAAAAATGATCATTAATGCCAAAGAGGGAGAGTATACTAAAGTTATCTATTCCTTGGTATGATTGTTAATGAGCAGACCCATGGGAGTTTATTTGCGACTGTTATTTCTTTCAATTTTTCTTTTGGGTATTCTTCACGTTTCGGTTATACATATACTTTTCTTACAGATTAGAAATCTAAGATGCTCTTCGGCCATAAGTTTGCTAAGCAACTTGTTGGAGGCTAATGGAAATGTATGTGCAACAGTATAGAATCTTGTGTACAGCAAAACCCGGTTAAGACGCTTTACAGGGAACCGAGTTAAAACCGCGTCATAACCACGATATACTAACTTTACATATCTCTTACAACTAAAGGTTTTTTTGGCTTTTTAATCTGTGAACAAGTGCTTTGTTTCTTGAAAACGAAAATGAATCTTCTTTAGTTTGCTTCTCTTGCCGCAATGGTTGATTTCGTTCTCATCGCACCTATAATGAATGACATGCATTTTATAGAAAGAGAGCGTCTTCCTTTGTTAATTAATTTTGGTCATTTCTCATTCTATAATGAATCAAATGGGCAGTTAGGTAAGAATAATGTAAACTAATTTCGTTCTATCGACAGAGGCGAAAGGTTTGATTTCAGCCTGTTGCAGTGCATCTGGGAAGGGACGAGAAAAATCCGCGTTATCAGCGGGTACAAGAGTGTCTTAAGAGTTATTTTTATCATGTGTTTAGTGTGAAAAGGACTGGAAAAATTACATACTTAGCGTAATAGTGTCTTAAACTGGTTTTACTGTGTGTATTAAAAATTTTCCATTCTTGCATTTTCCTCTTAAGTAATTATTTTCAGTCACGGGCGGCTTTGTCTTTGTTGGCGTACTGCTACTATTACTCCCAGGATTTCATTAATGCTGCAAATTGTTATGAGCAGCTGACTATTTTGTTTCCTGATGATGAAGATTACAAAATTTATTACGCCCAGTCTCTATATCAGGCATGCCTTTATGAGGAGGCTATGAAAGTTACTTCTCAAATAGATCGATTGGAGTGGATTGGCAAGGTAACCATCCTATTGAACATAAGGCAAACTCTATTCAACTATAGCTTACCTATTCTTATTGAATTTAATTTCAATTCAAAATATAATTTAGTTTCTTATGATTTTAATTTGTCACCTCTGAAAAAATGAAGAATCCTTTCTAGTTTATTGTACAATCTACTTCTTAACTACTTACTTGACCAGGCAAATCAAATAAATTTTCATATTCTTACTAGAAAACTATAAATAACTAATATTTTTATTAACGGAGAGAGAGAGGAACCTAATTCTCACCTGTATTACGAGAAATTATGATTCTGTATAGAATGAAAACATAAAGTTACCATAGTTAAAGCAAAAGTTGAGCTTATTATCATATTAACAATTCATTTATGTATGCCCCTTTTTCCTTTTAATATTTATTTAACAATATTAATGAAATAAATATCAATTGCCTAATAATATATTGGCTGCAAATTAATTTATAATTGAATCTAAATGTTGATATTAATAACACTTTTTATCTCTTTCTGTATGTACAGATATGCTAAATTGTGAGCATTTATTCTTTTAACTATCTATTTTTAAAACTATTTCATGTAAATTTGAAGGGCATATGACCCAAATAAAGTTTAATATTATTATTATTAACATGTTTTATAATTTGTAGGTGACAAAGCTCAAAGCAGCTATTAAGTATGGAGAGGAAGATTTAATGGCAGCAAAGAAACTGGTTGAAAATTGTCCACCAAATGATGTTGATACAGAAATAAACCGTGCTTGTATTCTCTATAAGGTGTGTTTCAATTTTTGTGAGTTCAGCCAATCTTCAATGTATGATTGAGGTCATGTGTTGCAGGAGGAACGCTACGAAGAGGCTCTCAAGATGTTTGCAGCTGCTCAACAAGTCGTTCCTTACTCCCCTCACCTTTCTTATAATGCAGCTCTATGCCACTACAAGCTGAGGGAATATAATCAGGCACTAAGTCAAATAGGTAAGCTAGATTTTGCATTAAATTTAAAATCAGAACATGTAATAAATATACTAAAATAATAATAATATTTATTTTTAAAAAGGAAACAGTACAAAAGGTTGTAATGTTGGTACTCTGACAGAGAACAGTAAAATTACCACATATATAGCAAAACAAATCGGGGCTGTTTAAGCTCTTAGAACGCAATATAATCATTATCCAAATGGAAACTGAGCTCTGCTAGCTCCTTGCATACAGAAAAGAACTCGGTTTCTGAATGTGCTTCACTTTTAAGAATGACACATAACTACACTGTGACTAAATGTATAAAACGAAATAGCCAAAATAAGTAGGAGCCTGTCACTAGTCATTCACTCGTCTCCAATCTGCCTATGATCCAGGGGAGAGTGTTCATATTAAAATATGCTGTAGAAAGGAAAAATTTATGTGGTAGAAGAAAACTAACTGCAATTTTGAAATCACCATGCCCATTTACCTTTAAAACAGCTGATAAATCAAACTCAATAGAATTTTAAAAAATTGTTTCACAGTGCTCATGCTTCTTTGAATTCTAAAATTTCATTAATATGAGAAGAGGAACCACACAATACAATGCTACATTTAACTCTAGAAAAGAAGTGACTGTGGTTTAATGTCAGCATTATTTCATGATTTACAGTAAATTTAAATAAAAGATTGTATTAAAATTTGAACAGATTTTTCCTATGTGCTATATCTCTTCAGATTTGAGACAATGTTAAGAGCAAGGTATTTTAGTAAGGTATCGATTCCAGTATAATCACAAGATGCAAAATTAAATTCATTGGAAATAGCTAATGATGATTTGTTCCTTGGTGGAAAACATCAACTCTTGGTATTTTGCTTATTTAAGATAAGCTTATTTCTCATAAATCAGTTTGTCACATATTGACTCATCACATAAATGGTGAAAGGTACTCAATTTGGCATCAATTAGAAAAATGAGCAATTCCATAGCCCTGCATGGCTTGGCTACTGAGAAAAGTTTTAAAAGTATTTCCTATAGTTTTATTTCTCTATAACTATAGCCTCTATTTCCTATAGAGGCTATAGTTTTAAAAGTATTTCCTACATCATTAGTGTTGTGATATATTTTATCCCAGAATAGAGTAGCATTGAAAATACAGCATATGCCATTATTTGACTACTAGTTGCCCCGTGCGAAACTTTCGCAGACGACACTGATACTCAATTTCCCAACGAAATACATTATAGTAGCGAACACTAATCACCACAGACAAATACACAAATACTAAGACATACCAAAAAAATCGCACCGTCACATTCCATGACAGTGTCATTTTCGACATACCTCGTTAGTAGCGATAGGTATCGGTATCTACACATCCAGTAACGAAAATCTATGGACAAATCAATCAATTTATGACCGAGAGTATTATCTCATTATAAAACTTGTTTACACTCGTCACTAAGTAAACAATTTTAATCTGTATGTAGCAACCCGGGCATTTTTCGTCCAGGACGCAACGCGATGATTAAAATATTAATTCAATTTGTCTAACAAATGGTGGATTATTCATTTGTCTGACTATTTTTAGCAGGAACCTGACAACTTTTTCTTTCACACGGTCATTCAATTATACGTATTGGTCTTGTAATGAGGAAGAAAGGCCCCGATCACCAAAAAAGCATGTTTTAAAATAATACATAGAGGATTTTTACTTGCATATGATTTAGTCAAGCCACACAATCACATATTACTTTTTCAACATCCACAAGAAATCATATACATAATGATACTTCCATTGATAGACTTTGAAAATAACTGTGAGATTAAATAAACATCTTCAGCATTTCTTTACAAAAAATAAAAAGGAGGGGTTGTGAAGGAAATTATCACTATTCACCTCTTATTAACTAAGAAAGATGATCCATTATTATTTTGTTTATTATGAAGTTCTATAATAATTAATGTCAAATTGTAGATTTTTTCTCTATATACTACAGGAATTCTGGGAGCAGGGAATCTTTTGGCTTGATATAAAGTGGGATAGTTGTGCTCAGGCCTCTGGTGATAACTTTTGAATAAAGACTTCAATTATACCCACAGTGTTGTTTCATACCTTTTCGTTTGAACACTCCTTATATAATGAAACCATTTGCTGAAATATAACCTATTCACTACTAGTTTACCCTTAAATGTCTGTTATAGATTATAGTTTAACTTTAAATTTTATATTTATCCTTTTATTAAGTAATGCATAATGTTTTAACTTTGGTAATAGGTTGAAACCCCATTTATATAAAAATTTATCAGTAATTAAATGGTTTCTCAAACACTATATTTACGCCACTTGAGGATTGCTTCCCCATGTTGTCCTTTCAATGTTTTAGAGAGCATTCGGTATTCAATTACTTATCAACATAATTAATTATATATATATATATATATATATATATATATATATATATATATATATATATATATAATATTAAAAGCTGTAGTTGTAAAATATTAACTAAATACATTTTTATTCTCTTTAGCTACAATTACGGAGTATGGTATCCGTGAGCATCCAGAGATGGGTGTTGGTATGAGTACAGAAGGCATTGATGTGAGAAGTGTTGGGAATACTGTGGCATTACATGAAACTGCTCTCATTGAAGCTTTTAATCTCAAAGCTGCCATTTATTACCAAAAGAAGAACTGTGAGTCCATTCAAAATTAATTTAGAATAATTCTTATAATATATTCTTTGAGAAACATTTTTGTTATCGTTCGTGAGGTAATGAGTATGTATGCCTGCTTGAGGAAATTCTACCTAAATCATCATTGGCATTGAAAATTAAGTTCTCCTTCTTTGAAATTCATATCAAAATGAGTTACCACAGAGCATTGATGCATCTCTTTCTCATTGAAGTATCATTTACTTTATTTATTATATATTATTTAGTCTTTACACTAAATTTTTACATTTAGGAATAATTTATTGCAGTGGTGTACAGTAAGAGCATGCAAGGCATGGAGTTCTTGCCTTGAAAGATGAGAAAATATCCTTTTATATCATCAGTATTTATAGGTAATCAATACAAGTAATATAATTTCTAAAGTTTTAATGCTTAAGGGGAAAATAAGTAACTCAGCAGAGTAAGAAGATGTTCTTTCCTGGGGAATTTCATAAAGAAAACATTCTCAGCTCAGCTTCAGGATACTGCTGAAGATGGGTGCAGAGTATCTGTCCACAACTTCAACCAGTTGGAACGAGACTACCTGGTTAGAATCCAGAGAATGTTTTTTTCAACTGAATGGAGTATTTAGTGATTCAGCAATGCTGGTGAAGGCTAAGCTTTCAGCTCGACACCAGGCGGTCTTCTGCGCTATTTTTTTAAAAATTAATTTGAGGCCGTTCACGGTGCGATAGAGTAATGAAAATCAAGGTGTTTGCAGATGACCTGGTCTTATATAGTAACAAAGGAAGAAATGTTACCGCATGAGTGTTGTTTAGATGCCATGTGGACGCAAAGTTCCTTCTTATAAAATGTATTTTTGGGATTTTTGAGAAATGCTTGGAATGCTTTCGCGATAGCATGGAAAGATGAAATCCAGAATGTGAACTATGAAGAACTGAAATATCAAGTACTAAATTTTATATATAAAGTAAAAATGCATCTTATACCAGAATATTCTTAACATAAATTCTTAAAGAAAAACAGTTGTGTACACGGGCATAACACAAGAGAAAGAGGCAGTTTCCATATTCCTTTTGTCTCTAAAGCATTAGCACAAATCTCCTTACTTTTTGAAGAATAATGCCATATAATTTTTAGCCTTATTGTGACTTCTGTAACTGTAAATTGTCTGTATTTGTAGATCTTGGTTTCATCCATATGTGATCTCATTTGTCTTTTTTCTGGTTTTGATATTTTTAACTTTTATAATGTTTGTAAGTAGATCCTTAATAGCAGACTTTTTCATTTTAAAAATTTTGTTACTGTAGTCTATAATGCAGTATACTGTCTGATTTCTTTTTTTTTAATGAATGGCATTGTGCTAAATAAAACTCATATTAAATGATCCCTTAGACATCACCTAGGGAAGCATATAGTGGGAAGTATGTTGCTCTGCTTCATTTCCTATTATTGATTTTTAATTTGTCTTTACAAAGTATAAGTAAGCTATTCTGAGTATTGTGTCTCTAAAAGTAACTGCTGAAGAGGATCTTATTGTTGAAAAAAGTACATTTGATAAATGAATATTTATGGAAAAAATATAAATTAGGATGAAAGAATACATTAAATGTGATACATGTGAATGGAAAAAGAGGAAGCCTTTTCTTATTTTATGAAGTTTTATTTTGAGTCTTCTTTTCCTTTAAAGCAATTCTTGTTAGCTCTTCATCATTACCATATGTTCATCTTTTCTTAGAATTAATTATGATTGCTCATCTTACTTATCTTTGTAATCTGAAAAATTCTTATTTAAATAGACTTCTTATAGTACACCTTTGTTCTTTGACTTTGTTTATGAGTTATTTAATAAAAACAATAAATCTTAGGTTTCATGGGAAAAACGTATCAAACTAGTAATATTTAGTAATAGGCTAAAAAAGTAGCTCAATCGATTGGTGTTTACACCCCCTGCCATACGCCAAAAGGCGGCTTGCAGGGTGTTCATGTAGATGTAGAACTATTTTCCGACTTGAAATTTTTTATTTATGAAAAAATTACTATACACTCTTAATGACTATAAACACTACTATATAATAAAATTACAATATACATTAATAAATATATTCTTATACTAATTGTATAAGAATATATTTTGTATATACATAAAATATACTCATTGATGAAATGTGAAATTAAAAAAAAAATCTACTAGGAAAGTTACTAAGTGTTAACCTTTCAAGATGGTTTTTCAAAATTCCTTGAAGTTTTTAGTGATTGTATTCATTTCAAACAATTTGTGTTCAATATATTGGACTCCTAGTCTGAAAAATTTATAACTAAGAACCAACTACCTCTGTCAAACCTTATGCCAATATCATGTATTGTTTAAATTTTATTTTAATTTTTTGATTTTTATCTTGATTGTCATATTTTATAACTCTTGCTTGATCAGCATTATTGTTATCCTCTTTTGTCATACTTAAGTTGTATATCAAAGTTAGTTGTGAGTGAGTGGTAAAGGAAAGTGTGAATTGGTTTCAGTTGATGAGGCGAAGGATGCATTGACAGATATGCCACCACGCTCAGAAGAGGAACTGGATGCAGTGACTTTACACAACCAGGCTCTCATTAACGTTGATGCCAACCCTCGTGAGTGCTTTGACAAGCTGCAGTTCCTTTTGCATCAAAATCCATTTCCTCCTGAAACTTTTGGAAATGTTCTCCTACTCTACTGCAAGTATGAGTTGTATGATCTGGCTGCAGATGTGCTTGCTGAGAATGCCCACCTCACACACAAGCATCTAACACCTGTGAGTCTACCATTTTCTATGATAATAATTACCCATAAGAAATCCTTTATTCTTTACTTCTTTTCAAAACCAACAAGAATCCATGTGCCAGCAATTATTTAGATGCCCCTTTCATTTGAAGCATAATTAATACACTTGGGAATAATTTAATCTATATTGGGTGAATTTCAACCTCACAATTATAAATGCACACCATGCCTTACCCAGTATGGTATTGCTCCTACACAATTGCAGCTACTTATTTATGAGGGAGAGGTCAAGGTTTCTTATGAACAGATTAATGGTAGGCAGTGCATTTTTTATTTGAGTGGAAGACAAAGTAAATATTGAATCATGTTGAAGTTGCTGAAATTGAGAACTTGCCATTATTATTTTTCAAATGAATTTTATAATGATGCCAGCAAGAATACAAACAAATAATGTAGCAGAAGAAAATATTACATTACTTAAATATTGTAAATAATTGGTCATAAATCTTTCACTGCTCAGAGATAATTTTCTGCTGCTGTTCTTAAACAAATCTTAATCTAATTTAATTTATCAAAGAACTGAAATTTTATTGTCACTGAAAAATTTCATTGTATACTTAACACTAAATATGCCAATTCTGATGTACCAACATTTGCATTCATAATCTCTAAATCACTACATAGAAGATCATTGTGAAGCTAAGAAAATTTTCCAGAAAGATTGTTATTATTGTGATGTTGTATATATTTTTTGATCTGAGCAAGGCATTCGATCTAGTCAATTATAAATTTCTTCTTAGAAAATCTTATAAACTAAGCATAAGGGGCAAAAGCATACAGTGGTTACAGTGATTACCTACCTTTCAAAT
Source organism: Pachydiplax longipennis (assembly GCA_036926295.1). NCBI lineage: Eukaryota > Metazoa > Arthropoda > Insecta > Odonata > Libellulidae > Pachydiplax > Pachydiplax longipennis. The sequence continues at coordinate 267,571 of JAVFKF010000060.1, forward strand.
AGGTCACAAATTGTCATGATAAGAAATTGCAATGGTAATACCAAGTTCTATACCTTACCACAGTAACATGTGGAGTCCCTTGGGGTTCAATTCTTGAGCCCATCCTGTTCCTTATCTTCATTAATGGTTTACCTAATCTATTTAATATCAACGAGACATGCATGATTATCTATGCAGATGACATAAATGTTCTATTATCCGTATTAGATACCACTAAACTCATATTGGCAAGTGAGACAATAATCTTTGTAGTAGTTGGTGGCTGTAGTAGTAACTGATGCTTAACAAACAAAGACTGAACATGGATTAAAACCCAAACCATGGTATTTGAGAACAAAGACCAACCTATTGAGAATTTTCACCTGGTGCACAATGATCACATTTATATGCCAGTCAATAGCCTAAAATTCTTAGGACTCCATATACAAGGGGTGTTCAAATGAAAAGGTTTGAAATGACATTGTGGGTATAATTGAAGTCTTTATTCAAAAGTAATCACCAGAAGCCTGAGCACAAGCATCCCACGTTTCTCAAGTGAAGGGTTCCCTGTTCCAGTATTCCTGTGGTTGTGACAAGAGCTAGTCCTTCACTGTGTCCTTATCTGAGTTTTCTGAGTCAGTCTGAGTTGAAGCGCTTCCTTTAGAGATGTTTTTTAGCGGACCAGAGAGATGGATGTCACAGGGTGACAAGTCTGGGCTATAGAGTGGATGACCAAGACACTTGGCCACTAGGCCATTAAACTTTTATGACCCTGGAGATATGTGTATTATTGTGGAGCAAAATCACTCCCTCCTGGAGCAGCTGTTTGCTTTTGGACTTGCTAGGCATGGACACACAGTCCCCCTTGTATATGGCCACCATCCAATAATGAATATTGGCCAGTTTAACAACTTCTGCAGTCAGAAATCTGATGAGATTGATAATTTATGTAGAAAGCATAACACAGTTTGTTATCTTTTTTGTGTTTCAAAATTTTCTGTAAGCCATAATGTTTGACTTTCCATGTACTTTGGTTACTTTCATTCCAGGGTCTCATATGGAATCATGTGAGGTTTCTCTTCTACAATGATTGAATTGTTTAGAATTCAAAAAAAGATTGTGAGGATTATCGTCCCCCTTTGACAAACTTGCAAACCACTCTTCAGTAAATTTAAGAACCTTCCATTACCATGTATATATTTACTCCATGTCTTAATATTTGTTAAAAGTAATATGGGTGAATTTTGATTAAACGACAACTTTAATCTGCGTAACACAGGAAGAAAGAGAGTCATCTACATCATGAGAGATCTCTCATCAAAATCCATGTCAAGGGTCCAAAAGTAAAGTCCATACACATTTATAATAAGTTAACTCAAAGAAAACACTAATTAAAAGAAATTTTAAAAAGACACTTATGATTTCCTTCAGGGTAAATGTTTTTTCTCTGTTTTGAATTATTTAAATGAATAATGTATGAATTTTCATTGTATACTTAACTAGATGTCCCATGCAATACTTTTTGCACAAATGGTCACTGGGGTGCATGCAATTTAATTAAAGGAAAGTGGTAGCTTGAATGAAATGACAATGTAAGCGGTCTTAGAGTGTGACGAAAACCTTCATATTTGGCAATTTTTCTGTGGTTGTCGTTCTGCTCCCAAAAGATGCAGGGTGGCCAGTTTATTTAAATGTTTTAATGGTTCTGTACGATGAGTCCTACAAATACATTGTGTGTCTTTGGATAAATAAATATTGTATTGTACTGTATAAATTGAGCCAAGATTGAAACTCTCTCTATTAGGATCTCATGTTTGAATTATAACAATTACTTAATAATCTTTTCTACTCCTAAATAATCTTCTCCTTATCCAATACTGCTTCTCAATCTTTCAAAATAATAAATAGAGAAGACTGATGGTTGATGACAACAGAAATGAGTGGAAACTCAGACATGAAAATTTCATGAAGCTGCTAGATTTGTCATACTTGACAAGATTCCCTTAATCAGCATGTGAGAATGTTATACAAGATTGCACAATGACCATCTTGGGAATGGAAGATAAAATTTTTGTTAGACTATTTCACACCTGTGATCATTAAGAATTCATCTGCAATGTTTTTCTGTACTACCATACTGTTTTAATGAAGATAATCCAAATTTTTTCAAAGTGATCCGATCTAATTTAAAACTTTGTAAATTTTATTCATTTCTACAATTTTTATCAGCATCCTCATATAACTAAGCATCCTTCTGGTAACATGTATATGTTCTGGCACTGGCTGTGTTAAACTATATCAAACAGTTAGTGAGGCTGTAAATATATGGCAGAATAATTTTCTTTGGGGATATTAAAATACTCATTTAAAATATAAAACATTTAAGAATACCTCTTTAGTGAATTTTTTGCTTTCATTTTCCACATCAATACTGCTAATTCATATAATTGATTTCAGGATCTTTATGATTTTTTGGATGCACTGATCACCCAGCAAACAGCTCCAGAAGAGGCATACCATAAATTTGATGATATAGCTTCCAAACTTTCAGAGTCTCTGAGAAAGCTTGCTAAGCAGGTAGATGAAGCAAGACAAAGGCATGATGATGAATCACTTCGGCAGAATTTAAGGGAATATGATAATGTTCTGGAAAGGTAAAGCCTGGGAGTGTGTAGAAATCATTGTAGTATTTTAATTTTATAAATCATGAATTACTTTCAGGTACATTCCTGTTTTAATGGGACAAGCCAAAATATATTGGGATTTGGAGAACTATCCTCAAGTGGAAAAGATTTTTCAGAAATCTGTAGAGTTTTGCGAGGACAATGAAATTTGGAAACTGAATGTTGCTCATGTTCTGTTTATGCAAGAAAATAAGCTCAGAGAGGCCACAAGGTTTTATGAACCAATTGTGAAGGAAAACTATGGCAATGTAATGTCTTCAAAATTAAATTTCTTAGCTAAAAATCATAAAAGATATGTTTAACCAATATCAATGAAATCACAGCTAAATTAGCAATGAATGACAGCAGATTTTGGTTGTTAAGTAGATAGTTAGACTTTGATAGTTGTGCTTACTCCTGCATGTCCATTAAGTTTTGATTATTCTGTCTGAAATCATTCTGCTGATTTGGCCCATAGTACCTCCACTACAGAAAGATAATAAATAAGGCTTACTATGAAGAGTGAGGTTTTCCTCTTTAAGCCAGAATGATGTAAGTTTCCATCCCCTATGAATGGCTGTTTTAAAAAAGGAGTGACTAATACAAATGCAGAAGGAAATAAACATCATTTATCCAAAAAAGCAAATGAAAAATATTCCATTCATTGAGATATATAGAGTTGGAGCATTCAGAGTGCATGATTCATGTGAATCATCATATTCAGTTGAAATTTGAATTTGTAATTGTAGCCTCATGCTTATCCCAGTGATTCTATATCTAGGACCTGCAAAATTATCTCAAGGGGTCCATGAGTATAAATGTTTTTCCTAATTTATGTGGTGTTCAACCCTGCTCTTTCTGTAATTTTGTTATATTTTGCTTTATATCATTGAATGGATTAAAGCATATTAGTTGTAAATTTTTTATAATTTATTGTATCTTCTTAATAGTATATAAAATCACAGTATGAGAGTGCAAGATGATATAGAGGATATGCAAAACAAAAAAGATGAGTCCTCGGCTTAAAAAAAATTGCTGCACTATCCTGTATCAAGAGACAAATCAATCATATTTCCTAGATTTAGCAATGGTTTCAGGAACTTTTGTTTATTTAATACTAAATTAATCAGAAAAATCACTGAAACTTGTACCTTAAATACCTGTAATCCATTCACAGGGAAAAATGACATACTTCAATACTCAAGCAGGGATTAATTTTCAGATTCAGCCAAATAATATAAGTTATTATTTGCCTCCCCAGTGATGCTTCTCTTAGCATTGTCCTCCTTCATCTCTTTATCCCACTCCTGGCACAACCATCCTTTCCCATCACTTTCTTATCCCTGCACTATCTCATGTCAAATCCATGTTTAATAAATCTTCACTTTGCTACCCACTGTATATTATATCAGAGAGCATAATGAAGATCTTATGATGAAAATTAATAGTAATTATGGAGGTATAAATAGAAAAACCACAACCAAACCAGTTTTGTTTCCGGTTTTTATATTTTGTGGAATTGTACATTCATTATTGTTATTTTTCCTTCATATAATGGAGCTCCATCAGATATTGCTAGACACTATTCATTTAGCATTTCTTTTGCATCCAGAGCTATTCACTAATTGCTTCTAAGACTCACTGTAGTTGCTAATATTTGACAAATACTACTCACTCACTTTCTTTAATTGAGTAGCTTTCTATTCCTCTTTTTAGTAGTCTGCTCTTGATTGCCTTGTAAAACATAATGTTTCTTAAGACTCATTCTACTTTTTAGAGAATTAATAAATTTAGACATTTGAGACCTATGAAAGTATAAGGATTGGTGGATTCTTGACGAGTCCATATTGTTTATTAATTAAATCAATTAATGAGCTTTTAAATACAATTCATAAAAAATCAACTCTGCTATGCTATACAGAAACACACTATGAACTCAAGTTTTGGCATTGTTCCAATGAAATTATTTCTCCTTTTTGCAGATGCTGAATGTTAGTGCAGTAGTTTTAGCTAATCTTTGTGTGTCATACATAATGACATCTCAAAATGAAGAAGCAGAGGAACTGATGAAGAAATTAGAGAAAGAAGAGGAACAGCTTGCTTATGAAGATGCTGAAAAGAAAGTCTTTCACCTCTGCATTGTTAACTTAGTCATTGGGTAATGACCAGAAATTAATATTAGTAATTCTCCTACAGATAATTGCAATCCAAATTAAAGAAAACTCATTGGCAGTGCACATTAGATGCATTGAATGCACTGACTTAGCAATAATGATTCTTTTTGACTTAGCAGTGGAAGTAACAGTCGCTACTTTCAGTGCTCTTGCTTGTGTTATCTGAACTTTAAAGAGTATACAAGTGATTGATTCATAGGCTTCCCACCATTACTTTCTTCATGTTTAACTTCACTTTTCAAAATATCTGCATGTACATACATAACTTCTACTCCCATGTTTTTTTTTAGTGGGGTCTTGCAGAATGTAATTTTCTTGTATGGCACATTTTTTTTACAATTTTTTTTTGCATTAATCGATTCCAAATTTCAACATCTAGATTGTATAATTTTGTTATTAAGAGCAGTTAATAGAGCTGAATCATATAAGTGCTATTACACACATCATATGGATGTAATTGCACTTAGAGGAGGTGTCATACAATCTATTCCTCACATTTTTATCCTTATTTATTTAAAAGATGTTGGTCTAGAGCAAAGCAGAAAGGCACAATGATTACACCTTTCCTTAAAGTTATCTATTTGCATCATATATATGCTTCATATGCAGTGTTCTTGTGTCATATTACCTTGTATAACTAACGTTTGGGTATTTTGAAGTATTATATCTTTGACTTATTATGCATTTTGAATTATAAATGTGCATTTCATGAGGGTTGCTCACATAGTGTGCTTATTGCATTGCCTTTTGTTTAGCTGGAATTTTTTAGGATTGTTTTGTACATAAAAAATACAAATCTTTACATCTTTTACTTATGAGTTGAGCAATTGCTAAGCCACTGTGGAGAGGCAAGTGCAAAACACAGGTGAATGTAATCTTTGCTTTAAAATATGAGACTCCATGGGTTAGAAATGTATTCATAATCTTAGGATTTGTTAATCATCTTTCAAATATGAAAGCTAGATGCTGATGTGTGCTTATTTAAATGAATTACCTTGAAAATATTTCCTTTACCTTCTCCACAAGTTCTTCAGCTTTGCATTTTATAGCAATTTCTTTACACCAGCAATTACTTTACGATAGGCACCACAGATCTCTCCATGTCTCAACAGCCCACTGTACTCTCTTTCTGGTTTATTTCATTTGTTTACAACTTGAGATTGCAATGAAAGGAAACATTGCTGAGGAAATTTTTATTCTAACATTTGCTATGAGGAAAAGTGATAAAGAATATCTAAATCTACCTCAGAGTTCACAATAGCTCCATTGGTTAGGTTTCTCTGCTGCATGATATCTCAATTTTATTCTCACGAAATTAGTCATTCCAAAGAAGGGACTCGCAAGGAACTCTGTTAGAGACAAGGATTGAAGACGGTGACAAAGATGATTAAATGTAATGTAAAAATTTTTGATTAATTGAATTCAGGGAAAAATTGGGGGTTGACGTGCATCTAGGGAAAGAAAAATCTGCATATTCAACAGGTATAAGAAAGTTTTGAAGTGGTATCTATACCATGTGTGAAACTACATATTAAACAGGATAACATCTTAAGTGAGAGCATCATTAATGGATCTTTCTGTAATTTTTGTGTGTGGAAATTTATTCTATCGATCAGTTTTCACAAGCACTGATAGTAAATCAATTTTACATTCTCAACTCAACAGGTCACAATATTTTTCTTAACGAATTGCATTACAGGGAGAATATATCTTTTTCATTCTTGTGGCATTTAATATTTATTATTACTTGTTTCCTGAATTCATCAAATATATCTATTATAAAAGAATAGTTTCTACATTGATTAATTTATTTAAAAGAAACAATCATGCTCCTTCTGGTAAGGAGTATGATTGATGAGGTCACCAGTAAGAGTCCACTTAGAGGATCAAATTAATTAAGCAAAAGTCAGTCAAGATTGTTTCTCATGAGACACTGATTGCTGCTTAGTGTGTTAATATTTACTCTCATTTGTACTATGGAATTTTCTTCTCATTACCTCTTCTGCTGCAAATTAAGCACTAAATGTTTCAATAAGAAAAACCTGGGTACTTAAGAGTATTCCTTGTATTTAATCCTTTCCTGTACTCTGTTTTCCCAAAATAGCTTGCACCTCTTTCCATTCAACTTGGATGTTGACAGCCATTGTACTTACCAAAATAGAAATCTGCATGGTCACTTTTGGCATAACAGAACTATTTCTGTGATAAACTTCCTACTAATATCTAATGCTGTGTCAAATCCTTTAAATTCAAGCTAATGGTTTTACTGATTAGAAAGGCTTCTTATAGCATATCTGAATAATAAATTGTAATGTTTTGATGTATATATTTTTATTACTATTTTGGAGAACCATTTGACAATGCCTACGCTATTCTATTTTTTGGTTAAATAAATTTGAATTCATGCTTTGAGGGATAAAATGAAGTGATGACACTGCTTTCAAAAGACTTTCCCTTAACACATTCTCTTATTTTTTCTCAGAACTCTTTACTGTGCCAAAGGAAACTATGAATTTGGAATATCAAGAGTTATGAGAAGCCTAGAGCCTTTAAACGTGAAGTTGGGTTGTGACACTTGGTACGTAAATTCACTTATGATGTATTCTCCATTATCAGCTTTAATGGATTTCACACCTCCTTGCCTTTTCCACCCTCTTTGCTTACAATCAGCATTAACTTTCATATTGACTAATAAACTCAGTGGTTTTAAAATTTACTATATCATCTCACTGATAACAAATTCTAAACTATATAGTTAAGGAAAAAATGCATTGAATGGAATGGCTTTCCATGAAGTACGGCCAAAAACGATTGATTACATACGAAAAAATGCATGATTCAAGTTATCCTCTTTTCCCTCATGAAAAAATTAAAGCTTCAAATGAGATACTTGCTGACAAAATGCACTACTCGTCTCTGGTGTTTTGCTCAGTACTAATTATGTTGCTATTGAAAATAGAAAAAAGTGAAAAATATATCTGGAACTTGATTCCAGTTTTCAAACTTCTGGACAGGTATTCAAACCACGTAACTACATTGACATGGTGAAGTAGAATACCAGCCTAGAAAGTGGAAGACCTTGGTTCAAGTCCCACATGTTTATAAATTTTCATTTCTGGCAATCGCAGCTTGTGTATTTAATAACTTTTCCTCATCCTAGACAAACCTTTCCCAAGGAGTATTTTTCTGAGTTCCTAAAGTTGTCGATATTCAATGAATTACGGTTTATGGAGAAATAAGTAGTCTTATTCAGCATTAGTATAGGGGACCAAGTTCCATCAATTCCATGATGATGTTACACCGCAACGAAACCTAGGTTGTTTAATAAAAGTTTTGTGGACTCTACAAAGTGAGTTTTCTTTGTGTGTGGTCCATCAATTCAGTAGCTCTTTCCTTCTGCATCTCAAGGTTGGTCAATAATTCACTCGTTGGCTGTTCTGCTATAAGATCACCATCTACATTACATAGCTATTCATGTTTGCAATTATCCTACTTGGAATTGAACTTTTATAACAAAAGACTATTAATTACTTCTAATCATGCAATTGAAACATGGTGCAATATAAACTTAGTTTTTTCTACCTTTTTTGCTATTACACAAACTATGAATACTCAGTGAAGAAGTAGCTATTCATTTGTTGCTTGATTGCAGGTATTATGCAAAAAGATGCTTCCTCTCGTTGATAGAAGTGTTGTCCAAGAACATGATTCTTGCGAGAGATTCTGTGCTCCAAGAGTGTCACTTATTTTTGGAGCAATGTGAAGGTGAGTTATAAGAATTCTATTTAAATGTATCTTACAACTTTTATTTGAAAAAAATATATATATATCTTTTTCTCAGTTTTTGGGCAGAACGTGAGATCATTGAATGAAAGTCCATTGGAGAAGAGGGAGGTACATACTGGTAAAAGCACAGTTGCATATGAGGCACGTCTGCTTAAATCTTTACTTCTTAAGGTTCAAGACTACTAGCTATATGTATCAAATCTGTCTTTAAAATACAATATTTGCATGAACTCAGATCAAGTATTACTCAAGCAGAATTAAAAGATGACCCTTTTACTCTAGTTTATTTATATTGTAAGAATCTTCTTATCCTTCAAGTAAGTTCTGTCATTTATGCTAACTTTTATATTTAATGTGTTGTTCTCCAATGAAGGACATTATCAATCTCAACAGGTAGCAATAGAGTGAATTAAAATTGATATTTTGCAGTTACAAACATAACATGAAAGGCTCTTCAAAATCAAAACAATATATATATTAATGTTGCACACAATCAGGTTAGAATTCAGGGAATCAAATATTTGACTGAAAGAAAGGATATTTTGTGAAACTTCAAGCTAGTATTTGCTACTGGATATACTTAGTATAAGGCTCTCATTCATTTCTGACCTATTTCTAATGAATTAAAGAGAAATTGCTGAAGAATAGAAGGTACTGTCAAATTTTCACAGCACAGCCCTGTAAGTGTACATTCCTGATTTTATCCATGTATTGTCATTAGAGGCAAGATGGTGTCTCATAGCTGAATCCCAAGAAAGATGAGAAAATATATGATAAATCCTGACCAGAGTTCAAAATTTCACCGAAAAATACATCTAACAAAGAAATAAAATAATGGAAAGTTAATTGGGGGCCCCTTCCCAAGAGCTATTGCCACTGATTGCGAGATGTTTATCTATATCATAAATCTATTATATATAGCTAACTCTCCGGATATACCTATATATTTATAGGGGATACTAATTCCAAGCATGTTCCACAAGTCGACGGCAGATTTTTAAGACATACTGGCCTCCCCCTGTAGATACCAGAATAATTCAGACTTCGACGCTACCTATCATGGGTTCGATACCAGAATGTCCCAAAAATCGCAATTTTCCCATAAGAATGCATTGCGCGGATTTTTAAAAATTATTTTGAGGCACTTATCGGTAAGATAGAGGAACCAAAATCTCGGAGGTTGAAATTGAGGTAGTCTTCTATGGTTCATATGGAAGAAATGTTGCCAAACGACCGTGAGTTCGACGCCAGGTGGGTGCGTCATTCTTCCATAAGAAACGCACTGCTGCAATTTTCCAGCCTTCCCGATAGGTCTTTTGAACATTGCTTTGAGGCCTATCTTGGTACGATACCACATTCAACCGATTAGTTTGCAGTATGCAAGCAACTTTTACTCGTATACTACGATTCGATCATGTATCTTTCACCGAGGGTGCAAGAGAGACCGGCACATCAGAATCCTGGATATAAAAATCTGAATTTTGGATATACTTCAGGAAATTATAAATAAGTTGGGATTATCGGGCAAAGAGTTACTACAGGAATTTGATGATTATAAAGGCAGCCAATGCTGGCCCCAGAATTTGATCAAACTAGCCCACGAAGTCGTTTTAATATCACCGACTACTGAACGTTACTAAATATGATGTTAAGCGGAGGTAACAAATACGGGAAAGTTTTCCGATTTTGTAGTATTAATTTATTGATGATGCTCGCTAAACCTTGTATCGCAACTTAGCATTCATAGGGCAGGTTTTTGCACAACTTCCTCCAGAGAACTAACCACAAACTGAATCAAATCATGTAACCATAGGATTGTAGATGGAAATAATGAACGAATGATGCACATTTCACACTTTATTCGCTGTTAACAATACGTAAAGAGTTTTTCGAACAATTTCACATTCTCCTGCTGGAAATTTATTCACTTCAGTCGAGCTGAAAGTAAAGGAAAATATTAAAACAATGGCTTAACATAACATCATGAGGCAGCTATAATCCAGCCATGTGAACTTACCTTCTTGAATCCTATATCAGCTGCATACTCCCTGAAACATTGTCGGCAGATATTCAGTCCATATTTCCTAATGAGTCCATGCCTATTCGCACACGCTCGGCTGGAATTCAAATACAAACTACATTAGCGTAAACAAATTATGAAATAATACCTATTACGCTTCATTTAAACATCATCCAAGTTCATGGAAATCTCGAGATGGTCAACATATTGACAACTCTAACAATAACCAAAATAAAAATGATTGCTTTACCCTTTATAGGTTCAAAGGGCAATTGTTTGGTAATACTTAAAATGAATACAGACACGTAGGACGGCGAAAGTGTGAGATCTTTAAACAAGTTGCAAGCACAAGAAGAAAAATGACAATTGAAACAAATTAATCAAAGCACCAACTTCCACATGGTATGTACAAAGGGCAACCACGTCATATAAAAAACTTGATTTAATTCTCAATTTGTTACGAAATAAGATAGGCATGATTCTAGAAGAACTGAACTTGAAGTTAAAGACTTGCTAACAAGTTCTATAACTAAGGTGCTGTAAAAATAACACAAAGTATAACTGTGATGAAAGATAAATATGAAACTAAAGCACCTCTCACTAATATGGCGTCATTCATTTCAAGTTGTCGATTACGTGTGCGCTTCAATAATAGCAAGAATTAATAATGATCCAAATAACTCACCATGATCTTGACCCTTGTCCATATCGCCTGGGATGAGAGTACCAAATATTTTGGAAACCCATACTTGCGAAAAATCTATCGAATAACCTCGTTCACCCACGTGCACGCTGCAATCGCTAGCTAAAGAATCGCGGTAAGAGCTTCCGGTACTTCTAACGGAAGTGGCATGCATTTGTCATGCGAAGTCGAACAAAAGTAACACTACGAGTCGCTACCGTACGTTGTTTGCGTTCCTCAGTCCGGGTCGTTAGAGTGGATTAGTTGCTCTTAGTCTTTAGCTTAGTTTTAAGTCTGATTAGTTAAGCTCATAGGAAGCATTCATTCCGCATAGATCAACTGATTTTTTAAAAAGGATTAAAGCTATACAACTTAGCTGTATAAAATTCAATGCGGCCTACAAATGTCAACAATTGGGCTACTCTTGTGTTTATCACAGGAGTTTTTCTCACTGGATTAAATATTTGTAGTATTCGTAACTTACAGCAAGTTCATTCTGATTGCAAATTGCAAAATATTCAGTCTCGTATACCGAAAAGAGAACTAATTTTAAGAGTTCACAGCAGATCGGTTGGTACAAAGAAATTTTGACTCAAGTTCATTTTGCAAGGAAACTAAAACTGTAAAATTTATATATTTTCCAGCTTGGTCATTTAAAACATATCATAACTGTTTTTGAACGTCTTGGATACGTTCGGAAGGATAATGACTCGAATTGGGATGTCATGTGGTCCCATGAGTACCCATTCCAGGAATTGAAAAAAGATTTTCTAAGTCTTAAACCTCATCAAAAAGTATTAGTCTTTTTTTCATGGTCTCACAACGGATTGGAGTTGCTTCTCAATACATTAATCAGGTGTATTTTTAAGGTTAACCACTTCCCTGGAACTGGATATATCACGAATAAAATTAGTTTAGCCATCTCCAACATGACTTTCATTCCCAAATCGTTTAAAATTCCTGAAAATAAAGACAAGTTATTGGATTTTGTAAGTATCACTGAAGATTTTTGTCATGAAAATGGCTTATTTATCCGGTGAAGTAATTCACGTTTCTTAATCTTAGGCTAATCGTCATCCAGAAACGATGTTTGTTCAGAAAAGTAATTTTCATCGTGGCATTGAAGTTAAGAAAGTTAATTTCCTGGACTTGGTAGATTCCGAATCCTTTGTACAAGAATATGTCAAAAATCCTCTTTTGATCGATGGCCACAAATTTGACGTCGGTGTCTACGCCATACTCACATCCATTGAACCACTCAGGGTTTATTCCTACAAAGGGGATGCTTTATTCAGGTCTCTATATGTTACTTCTTATTTTGTTGCGTTGTATTCGAGCTAAAAAATATTTCTACCTAGATTCTGCTCTAAGAAATACAATCCATTTGATCCCGCTGATTTGGATAAATATGTCGTTGGAGATGATTACCTACCAATTTGGGAAGTTCCTTCTCTGAAGAATTTTTATGTGAACCTTGGATTTTCAATGAAGGACTCATTTGATGCCTACATTCGAGTCAGCGGTGAGAAATAAAGTTATACAATGATAATGTTTTCCATTTTGTACTAAATTTATAAGTTACCTCCAGATTCTTGAAAAATTCACTTAAATTTTGAATTATTTCAGAACAAGACCCCGAGAAAATATGGGAGCAAATCGATGACGCAATTGTAAACGTATATCTGTCAAAAGAGCCTTCACTAATCAAGAGCGCATCCAGATTCAAATATAAACATAACTTTTTTGAAATGATGCGATTTGATTTCATTGTCACTGAGGAATTTAAAGTTTTTCTCATGGAGGTGAGTACTTACCTAACCTCTAGAAAGTTACGTCGTTAAATTTCAGCAACATTATTTTCAGAAAACTTGTCGAGAAATGTTGGAAACTTTTCAGACCACCCATGTATATACAAATACACACACATAAAAAACAGAACTAAATAAAAAGAAATAAGAAAAGTTGATATTCATGTGCATTAAATAAAACATAACCGAATCCCATAGAGAAAACATATCATTGATGGGAAGAAATAACTACACATAATAAGTCTAAAAGATTAAAACAGTAAAAAGTTGGCATTAGCTTTAATTGTGTGTGTGTATATGTATATGTATATATATATATATATATATATATATATATATATATATATATATATATATATATATATATATATATATATATATATATATATATATATATATATATATTTATGTAATATATTTTATGTAATATATTTTATTATCCTTTTTCGGCTTGCTCAGTTGATTTTAATACAAATCCATCAACAGAGCCTTTGCAATGGATTGGCAGCACACTAAAGATATGAAACAAAATGCCAATAAATTTAAATCGCGTATTTTGTATGCATTCTTCTTCTTCGTTTTCAATCCTAAGATTGATTTGCAGCAGCTTTCCATCTTTCACGATCCTGTGCCATTCTCTTTACTTCTTGATATGAACGGCAGCCTAACTCCTTCACCATCTGTCCCAAGTAATCAAATCTAGGTCTGCCTCTCCAATTCTTTCCTTCGATAGCACCCTCCAGTATAGTTCTAACAAACCCTTCATGCCTCAGTATATGTCCCATCCAAATAGTCCTTCTCTTCCTTAACATTCCGAGCAGCCCCAGTCTTCTTCCGATCCTTCGAAGAACCTCTTCGTTCGTCACCATGTCCACCCAAGATATTTTCAACATCCTGCGGTAACACCACATTACAAAAGCTTCCACTCTTCTTTTTTCTCTCTCTCCAAGTGACCAGGTTTCGCTGCCGTAGAGCATGACGCTCTATACGAAGGTCCTTATCAGGTGTTTTCTTATCTCCAGCTTAATATTGCTAGAGGTGAAGAGCTTGATTTTTCTATTAAAGGCTGTCTTGGCCTGGTTGATCCGGCTCACTACATCCTTCTTACAGTATCCATCTGATGTTATCTTACTCTTCTCTTACTCTAATCTTATATCCATTAGGATATTTTAATGGAGTGGTTTCCCGTTGCCTTCTCCATCCTATGTCGTTGACCAGCTAGTGGTTCCTCCGCCTTCAGGGGTAGTTTCCTGCCCCTAGGGCAAAAGGGTGCCCTTGCCTCCACCCGCTCTTCCGCCCTCGTAAGAGGCCGTTGGCACTTGGTTACTCCACTTGGCACTTGGACTCCTTATCCCGGAAGCTACTCGGTCCCTGTGTTCGTTAGCCGTTTTTATCAAACGTTGCCCCCTCTCTACCACGGAGAGGTGAACATCAGGATATTCCCTTCTCTATGGCATTTCCTAGGCTCTCCAGTACTTTTAGAGAGGATTTTTTTTGTATGCATTGCTTTAGCTAATATAAACTAGGAATGATGATCCTTTTGGTGTTTTATGATACAAATTGGGATTTGAAAGTATAATTTTTTGGAAAATTTTTGTAAAAATTATTTTAAATGAAATAATTTTAGTAGATCACTACTTGTTAGTGTTTTGAATGTGGAAAATGAAGAAGATAGGATACATTATCGACTAAATTCATTATTTTGTAGCTCTAACATATTGGAGGTTTATTGTTAATGAAACAATTAATATTGTTGACTCTTGAGTCAAGAGACCCTTAGATTGAGTGTTTCATTTTCATACTCCTAAAGATGTATAAATTTTTGTTTGCTTTAATTAGCTGATAGCTTCTTTCTTGCTCAGGCCAACATGTCCCCCAACCTATCCTCGGCTCATTATTCTGCAAATGCACTGCTCTATGAACAGGTATTATTCAACTTGCTGAGTTTGGTTGGAGTTGGAATTCGCACTCATGGACAGGAAAGGTGATGACTCTATTTCAGAAGTCTTTATTACTTTATGCTTTTGCACAATGATTTTAAATTGAAAAGAATCCCCACTCTTTGTTTCACTACAGAAATTTGATGTAAATGGTTTTTGAAAAAGTATCAACTTGTAGATTTGAGCATATCCACATCCTAGAGTGGCTGGTTGTGAGAAAAGGTAAATTCTTAGTTCAGAAGATTTTTATTCGGTGCATGTTTGTTTGCCTGCAAGTTACTCTGAATTGCTTGTCACTTTATTATAATATGTATGTGTGTGAGTTAACAATTGCGATAATCTATGATTTACAAAATCTACGATTACTGTTTGTTCTTATACATCATTTTAATTGGTATGTTTTGCTCAACTTTAAATGTTAAAAAGCTTTTACTCATCCGTTTTAATATCTGATAGAGCATGTGGTTTCCATAAAAAATACTCCATCAAGTTTGCTGACCATTTGGGTCCATAGTTATATTTTAATAATTATATTTTTAATTTAATAAATGCAAACTAGAATGACCCAAAATACTTACTATACAATAGTATTTAAAAAGAATGAGAGGGACATGTAGTAGAGTTGTTTTTGTTACTTTTTGATCTCCTTGTGTCCATATTTCTGCATGAAATGGTAGAACTACCACAGAATTCTTTCTTTCAATAATAAATCAAAAATTATATATGTGAAATTAAAAGGCAAGGGTTTTTTCCATGTGTTATTTTGATGGGGATGTGCAAAATGCAGAGAAAAGACTGAGCTGTGGAAAGATACATTTAGGTGAAATTAACTACACAGAGCTCCACAAAAGATGTTTCGATCAACAGATGATAAATAATTTGGCTTGAAATTGTTTTTATCAATAAAATTTTAAAGATCTTTACATAGTTTGACATTCTCTTTCCTCCCTAACCTATTTTACATTCATCTTATACACCAACTTTTCAATTATCTTTTATCCTTTTTCCTTCTTTTTAATGAATTCACTCCTATAACTGAGCCTCTTCGTCTTTAACTTATTTTTGGTTCTTTTTTCTTTGCTTCTCCGTTGTTTTCTTGTATACTTAATGTCTTAATCAGTGTGGTGATTCTTTGTAAATGGCTATTACTGTCTGTTTTTTAATCTAATTAAATAAATAAATAAATCTTTGTTCACCATACCTCCTAGTAAGGGGTTCACCAAGTGAAGACATGTAGGAACATACGAGCGGCGTCCAAAAAGTAAGTTTCCGTGGGCTACAGAAACTAAAATCTCTATCTTTAAATCATAAAAACAATGAATTAATTAATTTTCATCTTTTCTCGATTTCTTGACTTAATCTCCTCCTTTTTGTATGCATTTTTGATGTTTTGGTAACATTTTTAAAAGTTAAGGTCTTGCCATTCCCCTGCCAGATTTCTTTCCCAACAATCCACTTCATTTGTGAATTCATAATCGCCAGCCTGCAGGATGTTTTTTCTGCATTGGGAATAGGCGGGAATCACTTGACCTTCCCCCACTGGGGGATTATGCTGGATGACCAAAGACATCCCAACTATTGTTTTCCAGCAGTTGCTCACTTCTATGAGTAGAATGTGGCCGCGCTTTTTGGTGGCCGATAGCGAGCATGGCACCCATCTTACACAAACTTATTTTGCAGGGATGACAGGCTTATTTCGAACTCAAGAGGAATTTTAGCTAGAATTTCGTCCAAAAGTGAAGCGTTTATTAAGCGCTGTGGTCTCACAAACGTGTCATTAAAATCAACTTGACAATTCGTCATTTGCCTGCCGCTATTGTCTTTGTCACAAGCAGTTTGTCTACCTCTAATGAGCAATGTGCGCCAGCGACGAACCATTTCAATGCATATTACATCTTCATCCTTGATGAATGAGGATATCTGTCTATAAATTTACTCTGCTGTTCATTTATTTCCGTCATAAAACGAACAACAATCTGGATTTCTTAGCTGGCGGGAACATGCTATGGTGTCTCCATGAAAACCATTGTCGTACTAACATCCAGTGAATCAAGTGATCTTGAGCATTACTCATTAGTATCTAAACATGTTTGAGGCTTTTTTGACATTAATCAATGAATATGCATTGTCGAGAACCCTCTCCCGAAAGCATCTTGGTTTTCCACACCATTCATTCCATCTATTCTAATCAATGGAATCTCAGAAATGCTTAGTTCTTCACTCGAGAGGTGCATTACAACCACATTTCTTTTATACTAAAATATATTTTGTTTGTATACCATGCTAATATATGTCAATTTCTCTTTCTTTTACTCATAAATTTAGATTACTCTTAAATGCCTCTTCTTACAGTGCTACTGGGACATTGCGGAGTTCTTCCTTATCGCTCAATCTCTGTCTAGCTCTATTTCAGATCATTTCCCAATGGCTTCCTTACCATACACAAATTGAATACTTTTCTTTGCGTGCCACTGCTCAGATTTTTATTTTCGAAGAATAACTTTTACAAAATTCCTTTTCAATCCAAATAGCATGTAACAAGTAATAATCGCTATCATTACTCATATTACTATGAATATGGTATTAAAATCTAATGAAATAGATTACATTTGCACTGAAGAGGCAAGCACTATTTGTTGTGCTCAATCAGTGCGCTAATCATAATTGATGCAAGATTTTCACTTTAAAATATGTTTACCAGAAAATTCCTTACAAATATCATTTTCTTTGGTTCTACGAATTATCATTAGCAATGAAATTTAAAAAACTATATAATTTAATATTAATTAATTAATAATAAAATATCATATTTTAAATACCGTATACAAATGGGTTGTGCGTCTGCATTATCCTGAGACTCGTTTATTTAGCTGCTTATCTTTGCAAGTGCTTTTCAATGGGTTTGTTAAAAAATAGATTCAGGAACCTTCCCACTTTCCACTCGAAATATAATATAAAATACTTGACTTACCTTCTGCACTTTTGCCCCCCTATCATGGTTGCCCAGAGCCACTGCCTGGCTTGCAGTGTCTCCTGGCTATGCTCAGATGTGTAAGCGATTCTACCACAGAAATTCATACAAGAAGGAAAGAGACTACAAAGATTTCTGGAGGCCATAAACAGCCATCAACTTTATTGCTCTTTTCTTCCCCAGATGTGGGGGAGAGTCCTCTTTCATCCTTACTCCATTTTTCCCTGAAATGCTCGACAGGGCATCGGAGCACGTTGTGAAAATTTGAGAAAACATTTATTCTTCAATTCATCACCTCAGATGTTTATGTAAACACCGATATTATTAAGAGAGTTACAGAATGTTCAATTAATTATTGTTAAATTAATATTGTTCAAGATAAGCTTTGCATTAATATATCCAATAATGTGTTTTAATAACTTGGGATACCCGATGACAATGCCTTGCAATGTTAATGGATTTATCTTGAAAAAATTGTCCTTGCTACACTTGTGTATTTGTTGTAGGTCATGGTTCGCATACTGAACACATTCAGCGAAGCAGGCAACTGTAGAATCGAGATATATCTGCAGGTCATCAGCTTATAAATGATGCTTGCAGCATTTAATATAATTCAATTTTTAATATATATCCGCGTCAAATGAATTGAAGGCTTTACTAAAGTCCAATAATTCCATTAATTATCCCAATCCCTCAAATGCTTGGGAAGTTTCCTAACGCCTTATGTTAAAATGCAATTGGTAAATTCATCCATGATTTATCACAAGAATTAGCTACTAATATGCAACATGCTGAGAATGCATCGGTTTGATATTTAACTTGAAAAAGTATGATTGTATTTCCAAATTCATTCAAGAAAAAATCTTGGATTTAACTCCAACATCGTCGAAGAATTTATATTCTAACGCCAGCTTTGAGCGTCTTGCGAGCACAAACTCTGGAATATCTCTTTTCTGAATTTGGCAGCTTAGAATCTGTCCATAAATTGCAATACAAGAGGGAGAAATATCAATATTAAAACGATGTTTAAGAAACCTCTTTTAAACCACCGAATTAATTCATTCAGACCTCTGTTTTGCTATAATATTATTTGCCATGTTAATGCCATTAAAAATCGAAGTAATGAAGTAATTTTAACAACAATAACAAAAACAAATCCTTCCAAACGCTCAATGGAGTGGACCTACGTAGCAGACGATGTCCCCCATCTTTATTTTCTCTCACTCTCTCTATTCTGGAGGCTTGCTCGCCTCAAACGTGGTGTCTGTCGGACGAGTTGCCCATGGAAGTGTTAACTTTTTTTGTAAGTGACTGTACATGGGGAGTTTGTTGTAAATTATGGAAGCAGAGTGATAGAGAGCTCTCAAACTTATAGAGTAGGAGTATTCATTAATATGAATATCTTTATGGGCATGTGTGAAATGATTCTGATAGGTTGAATTACAAGGGAAGAGGTGATAGTTGGTTTTAACAGATAAACAATAGCTAAGAGGTCTACCAGGAGTTCAATAAGAAACTCCGAGCATTGCCTTGATAGCTTGCTTTTGTGCTGAAAAGGCCTTGAAGAAAAGGGAAGATTAACCCCAGAACATTATGTCATATGAGAGCTGCAAATGGACCTTGGCATAGTATAATAATTTTAAAGTCTCAGCTGATATAAAAGGAGTCATTCTCCTGATCATAAAAAGGGCTGTTGACAGATTTTTTAACATGGTGAATTGTGTGGCTTGACCAGTCTAAGACATCATTAATGTGCAAACCAAGAAACTTAAGCTATCAGGATGATAAACTGAAACATCCTTTTTTTTAGGAAGAGACTGTATAAAGGAGGGGACCATTTTATGTGGAATTGTTGGTAATTATTTTTGTTTATGTTGATAACAAGATTGTTATTTTTGCACCATTCCTGGATTTGAATAACATATTTATTGGCATTGTCAATCAAAGATTGAACATTAGTAGCACTTATCAGACACATTGTATCATCAGGATATAGTATTGGGAGACTATTTCTTTTAAGTATTTGGAAGATAATTAATGAAAATTGTGAATAGTAAAGGCCCAAGAATAGATCCTTGTGGAACTCCAGAATTGACCTTCAGTAGTTTTGAATCACAGGCAGTATTACCACTATGGTTTCGAAATTCATTCGTTTCATTTAGAACTAACTACGTAATAAATATCAGTCAAAATGTGCTCAAAACAAAAGTTTTTCCTGCCTTAAACTTGGTTTGGTAAATGTATGACCCCTAGCTGAAGACTTCTATTACAACCTGAAACATGAAAATCTAATGAAACAAATTAAGACACAGTAAATAGGAAGAAAACTGTATTTCTTTAGTTGATTGCTTACAAATTCATGTGCTGTGTGAAGCTTTCTGTGTGAATTGTGTAATCATTTATTTTCAAGGCATGTCTTGTCAAAAATTTCATTGCATCCCAATCGCATATGCTTAAACCAAAATTTTGTCAAAATTAGATTCTAGTTCTTGAGTGTGATTTCAAACATGAAATATTTGTGTGGCACTATGAATTATCTGCACTATGCATGCTTAATTAAGCTTTGATTCCCTTCATAAATCATTCCCATTTTAATTCTATTAAATTTCAGTTCCATCAAGGCTAATGAAATGCAAGTGTCTCTTAAGAATTTAGCAGTTGAGATTGAAACCTGTTCCAAACATATCTGCTTGGATTGCTTGGCTCCTGAATGCTTTGTCTGTAAACCTTGCCTCACTTCTGAAATGATAGACACTTTGAAACATGCATATTTGGAACATCAGAATCGCCTCTCCTGCCGTAGACTGTTCCCTCCACCAATTCGCAAGGTAAGACTTAACATCTAAGACATCAAAGAAAACATTCACAAGTTGTTGATTCATATTTCTTACAAGATTTAATGATTTTAATTGATGAATTGAAATAAAAGGTTCTTGATAACAGAGTAATAGCTTTAGATATGAGCAAGATTAAAAGATATTAAAAGAGTTGTTCGCAATTGACCACCTATTTGTGACCTAAAATGATGTATATGGTATATTTGGCTGGAACATTAAGATGAAACTGAGAGACTATTGAACTTGTCTCATCAACTACATTTGTCAATCATATTTCCCAAAACACCTCACAAATCAAGCCTAAACTAATCGGAGCACATTTCATAATGAAAGGATTAAATTGCTGTATTACTGAATTGATTCTTACCCATAGTACATCTGTAAGTTGAGGAATAAACACAAAAATAGTTGAAAATTGGAAGAAATGCAACTGTTGCCAGCACATTCTTATCCATTTTATTATGCAATACAATTTATTACACAATAGTTTGATACTATGGAGTCTTACCATGTAAAAATATTTTCAATTTGAAAGAAATCTGATGGAAGGCATTTACATGGGTTTTCAAGAGGTTAAATATAAAAAGAAACAGCCTTAGGATTGGATAAGATTGAAATACAAGGAAGGAAATATAGACTTGAAGAACTCACCTTTACTGCAAAGTCATCTTTTTTCTCAGACAAAGAAGTACATTATTCATAGTTATTTTTGTCTTTGTTGGAACTGGTTGAAATATAAAAGAATTATTTTCTGTTTCAGGATGGGAAAAATGGTAATTTTCTGATTGAAGAACTATCTCCAGAGAATCAGTTTATGTATCGATGGTTTCAGGGAAAATGTTCCAAGGATTCATCATGGTGTCAATAGTTTCCATGGAAATAGCATTTACATAATCATGTTCTATTAACTTGTTTTTGTTAAGATGAATCTATTTTCAGATGCTTCTCTAAGCATTTGCTTTATTTCTGCTGAAAAACATTTTCTAAAAGTATCAGAAGCAAGAGAAATCATGAAAGACTCACCAATGATCCTCATATTATTAAAGTAGCCATTTGTGAGACGTTCTCCTTTTACTGTTTCATATTCACTCATTTTTCGATTCATTTGCTTTTTGTTTCAGAAAATTTTTAAGATTCTAAATATGGGCACATTTTTAAATCATCAATGTGATTGGTGATGGATTTCATCAATGTTTGTCTGATTACTTTGATGGATTATTGATTCTTGATGAATTATAAACAGTCTGTTGGTTTTGTTTGCTGTGAGACAAGATGGCTACTGTTGCATATATAAAATAGTTACATCTCTACAATTCTTTTAACCCTGTTGAAACGTAAATCGTTACATTATTTGTGTGCGTTCATTGGTGATTTATAAATACGTTATATTTCCTATTGTTAGTTGCCATTTACTTGCTTTTTATGAGGTTGTGTATATTAACATTTGAATGATCTGCCACTGTCATCAGAGCCATCGGAACTTCATCAGGTATTAATCACGGTGGAAGCAATGTGAATTGGACATCGGTGAAAACCATCAGAGATCCAACTGTGAATAAAAAAAGTTTGATGGATCCATCGATGAATTTAAAAAACATACCCTATTCTGTTTTATACAATTATTTTAAAAATATGAATGTGAATTTTAAAGTATATATAAATACCAATTTTTATGTATACCAATTTAAACTAAATAAATTAATAAATATTTGTTAGTTGAAATGAATGAGGCAATGTTTGTGATTTTCTGCAGTTACTATATGGGGAAATTGTATGAATTACAGAGGAATAACTTTGCTCAGTGTGGCCTACAAAGTACTCTCCTGCATAATATATAACAGATTTGACGAATATGGTGAAAAGATTATAGGGGAGTACCAATGTGTGTTTAGGAAGGGCCGTTCGACCGTTGACCATTTGCATATGTTGCGACAATCCTTCGAGAAATGCTATGAATGTAACATAACTCTTTATAACCTCTTCATTGATTTCAAGCAAGCATTTGACAAAGTCAACAGAAACAAATTGTTAAAAGCCTTAATTGAACTAGGAATACCCAGAAAGTTAATTAAATTAGTGAGGGTAACTTTATGGGGATCCAAAGTAAGAGTGGTCATAAATGGGGATTTGACTGATGATTTTTGCATTAATGCTGGTGTAAGACAAGGGGATGCGCTATCTGCATTATTATTCAACCTCGTACTTGAAGCAGCAATGAAAGATATAGAACAGGGCCCAATAAGTACCAGAACAAAACAAATAGCGGCGTATGCAGATGACATAGTTTTGATTGCCAGGAGTGAAAGAGCTTTGAGAGAGATATTTCAAAATATTGAGCCAAAAGCAAAGGAACTAGGACTTGTTATAAATGAAGAAAAGAGTAAATATCTAAAAATGAAGAGAGGTCCAGATAATATAACTGACGAGATAAATATCGATAGTTTAACTTTTGAGGGAGTAGGGGCATTTAAATACCTTGGTTCAGTTGTCAATCAGAATAATGATTTAACTGAAGAAATTAGGAGTAGAGTTGCCGCAGGAAATAGGGCTTATTTTGCCTGTAAACAGCTTATGGCGTCAAAATTGCTGTATAGACATAGCAAAATGAAAATATATCGATCAGTCATAAGACCCATTGTGACCTAAGCATGGTCCATTACGAAGAAGCAGGAAGATATGCTCAATGTGTTTGAAAGGAAAGTGATGAGAAGAATCTATGGCCCAGTACAAAATGAAAACGGACTGTGGAGGATTCGGACAAATGAAGAAATAAATAATCTTATTAAAGGAGAGAATATTGTTCGATTCATTAAAGCCCAGAGGATCAGGTCATCTACACCGCATGGAACCCTTAAGATCCGTTAAGAAAATCGAGGACTGGAGACCCACAGAGGGAAGACCAAGAGGCAGGCCTCGTAAAAGATGGAGTGATAGAAGATCTGAGGAAAATAGGAGTCAGGAACTGGAGGACCGTTGCTACTGATAGAAACGCCTGGAGAAGAGTCGTGAAGGAGGCCAAGGTCCATGGAGGACTGTAGCGCCAGAGGAAGAAGAAGAAGAACTATATGGGGGAAGAATTCCAAAATATTTTCCATGTTACATCCCTTTTCTGTGTTAAATAATTTGCATTTTAGTTATTGCCTAAAATGGGACATTTTTTGTCCTCTGTGATGGGTTTTTGGCATTAGATTAAGGTGACCAGATGTTCTGCTTTTTGTGGGACAGTCCCGATTTTCAATAATTTACCCCGTGTCTGAGGGAAATAAATTGGGCCCTGAAAAGGTCTGTTTGTAGGACTGTTAGTAAAGAACCTGAGAAAAAACCAATGGCCACTGCCTATCTCCCGTATGGGGCCCCCGTTTCCAGAATTATTGCAAGGATCAAAGTTTGCCTTGATCAGTTGCTAGAATTCGATCACCATTGTTTGGACAAAAAAGCCTCCGTTCATTAGAACGGAGGCTTTTTTGGCATTGGCAGCAACAAAAACATTTTGTAGCTGTAAAATTCAATTCAATTCAATTTATTTTCATTCAATGATCAATACATTGATATAGAATACGTCAAGACAATAAATAAAATAAAAATATGAATCAATAAAATGAGTCAATATATCACTTATGCATACAGGTCACTTATACATACAAAATTCGTTAACCAAATAAAATACATGCTTCTTTAAAAAATCAATTAATTTCTTACAAAAAGCATATATTGAACATGTTTCTTTGAGATTATCTTGTAACTTATTATACAGAATTAGTCCCATGGATTTAGGACCTAATGCAGTAGCTTTGGTGCTTAAGAATGGTCTATATAGGTCCTTACTCCTACGTGTTTTGTAATGGTGGACCTCATTGTTTTTTACTAAGGTCTAAAGGTTCACCCTAGTGTGCATTAGCATTTCGTAAATATAAATGCATGGGACTGGCAGGAGATTAACTTTCCAAAATAACGGACGGCACGGTGCATCATGTCTAGCATTACAAATTAGTCTTACAGCCCTCTTCTGTATCTTAAAAATTACATCAGCATGGGGCGAAGAACCCCAAAAACGGATACTAAAAATAATATGAGAGTAAAATTCACCATAATATATGGATAAAAGCAATTTGCGAGATACAGTATGCCTTAGCCTTCTAATAAGAAAACAGGTAGAGTTGAGTTTGCTACTTAAAGTATTAATATGTTCAAGCCAAGATAATTGGCTATCTAATACTGTCCCTAAAAATTTTGTCGATTGTACTTGTGGGATAACATGATTTTCTATTTTAACACCAAAACTGTGATACTTATTTTTATAGGCAAAGTATAATAGTTGTGATTTATCAACATTCAGACATAAACTATTTTGTGAGCACCACTTATTGATTGAATCTGCAACAACCATAGCATTGGATTCAATATTGAAAATACTGTTATCAGTTAGAACAATATTTGTATCATCTGCATACAATATTGGGCAGGAACCAGCAACTGACCGAAAGCATGCTGGCAGGTCATTTATATAAAGAAGAAAGAACACTGGACCAAGAACTGATCCCTGGGGAACCCCTTTCTGTGCAATTTCAGTTTGGGATACATACTTGGTACCATTATCATTTAGCACAACATTACTACCTCTCCCGTGAAGGTATGATTCAATCCAGTTATAAGAGGTACCTCTTATGCCGTAAAAAAAGAAGCTTTTGTAGCAGCAAATTATGTTCAACATTATCAAAGGCTTTTGAAAAATCTAAAAACAAACCTTGAGCCTCATGCTTGTTATCTAAAGCTGTCTGAATTGTATCAACAATTTGAAAAGTAGAAGTAAATGTTGACCTATTTTTCCTGAATCCATGTTGAAAATTAGATAAAAGATGTTGTGACTCAAGGAAAGGAACTAGACGATTATAGAAAACTTTCTCAAATATTAATCCTAATTGGTTTATGATAGAGATTGGTCTAAAAGATTTTATTTCATGAGTACTTCCTTTGTTCTTATAAAGTGGGTTTATTTTGGCTGACTTAAGTACTGAAGGATATATTCCCTTCGTTAAAGATTCATTGATAAGGTAAAGAAGGGGTAGTTTGATGGCACTAAAAGAATACTTTATTATTCTGCGAGGAATCTCATCCATACCTGAAGTCAGATTGGATCCAAGATTACAGAAAATTATGTTAAGCTCATGCTCAGAACATGGAAAAAGAAATAAGGAATTACTGACTCTTGGCAAAGCAGAAGATAGATTAATATTTGATGATTTGGAGGGAGCATTATTTTTCAATGAGAAGTATTCCATAAATTCAGAGGCCAATTGTGAAAAATCTGACTTAAAATTTCCAGACGAATCTTTAATTTGGGGAATAGATTGAGTTCTAGATAAATTTGTTGCCTCCTTAACAATTTTCCACATTTCCTTTGCCTTATTGTTTGCATTTGAAATTCTTTTGTCATTGAATGAGCATTTGGCTTTATTAACTGTTTGCCGGTAATGTTTTTTATAGGAAGAATATAACTCCTTCATACAAGTATCATCAGTATCTTTACACTTATATGCCATCTCTTTTAATATGGAAGACATCCACCGTATCTCGTCAGTGACCCAAGATTTCCTAGGCTGTATCCTATGTAGCTTACCCTCTTTCTTAGGAAATGCAATATCAAAGTAAAACTTATATTTAAAGTAAAAATTGTTAAAGCTCAAGTCGAAGTCATCGAGATCATAAACATCAGACCAGGTTTCACGTCTTAGTTCCATCGTCACGTCCCAGTAAACTGGGAAATATTTGAATCACCAAAAGGGCGATATGAATAAGCCTTACCAGGCATAGAGTAAGTAACCTGAAAAGTGGCAGTTATAGGAAGATGATCTGAGATATCAAAGTCAACAACACCAGCTGCAATGAGATTATGTCCTGCATTCGAGAATATATTATCAATAAGGGTTGCTGAATGGTACGTTCTGCGGGTAGGCTCATTTATATGTGGCTGTAAATTAAAGGATTGTAATAGTTGTAAAAAATCTCTTCGCAGAAAGAACATGAAGAGAGAACGCTTTTGTACACTTCCAATGATTTAATTCTTATGGCGACAGGTTTCGCCAGCAATCTAGCATCATTTGCATTGTTGCAAAGGAATCACATCTTATACAAAAATTGGAGATGGAGGGGAATTTTAGAGAGGAGAAGGGTCAGAGTGTAAAGAGTTTGTTGGTTGTCCACAAAGTAACATCTTTGCATATTGAGTTTTGTAACTGTCTCTCATATGATACACATCGTACCGCATGCTAGTTAAACAAATGATGTCAACAAATCAACTATTCAGAAGCTTTAGGTAAGCAATTTATTTATTTTATAAATACAAAAATTTTGTTGAATCTAGCAGACCGTACTCATATTATTTATGATTTACATTTTATAGTGGCGGCAAAAAGTCTAGCGCTGGCCTTGATAGTGACATGACTTACGCTGCGGAAAATTCAAAGATAAATTAATACAAGTTAGTATTGTTATTATTTAGAAAGGAATAGAGGATTAAATTAAGATAGTTTTAAAATATAGTTGCTTTAAAACAAATCAAATACAGTGTGTAAACAATATTTATTTAATAATTTATAGCATAATTTTAAATTTCTTTTTTTTTTAATTTTTAACATAATGAGTAAGAAAAGAGAATGGATCATCTAAGAAGTGAATTTCCTTTCATTAAAAAAACCAAAAGCGATTATTATTTTATCGTTAGCAAGTTTGTCAACTTACGAGTTAGGAGCTTACGACGGTACAATTATCGTGATCATCTGAAGTGTACGGAAATGTGAAATCTTCAGAGGTACAATTCATTTATGTGAAAGTTTCATCGATAAATATTCTTCTCATGAAATTTGTAATTGAAGGTAATATTCTAAGCATTTCTGTGGATGAATTTGAAGATATTTTTACGTGTGTCATTGGGTCTAAATTTACTTGCCAAGATATATGATGTATTTATTTGTAATGTTGACAGTTATGGTTTTATGAGAGTAGGTGAGTAATTATTGTTGGCTAATGTCTACCTTTCTCTTGTTTTACTTTCACTGCAGTACGTAAAGAATGATTATGTAGTCAACTAATACATTGATCTGTAGAAAATGGCCAATTTCGATCAGCTCGCTATTGTTCAAAACAAGCTTGTTTCGGGTGATCAAGTTACTGCAGTATCCTTTTCATTTATTTTTAACCACTGTTTGATTAATATATTGCTTTTATTTGAAATATGTTATTAATGTGAGGCTTAATATGAGTATCTCCGAAGTTGTTTTTCTTAACAATTTGGGTCCATGAAGCAAATTTGCTCCAGGAATTTGTTCGAGCTCCTCGAGCTTTGGCTTTGGCTGTACACCAGGGCAATCAGGCCTTCTTTGTGTTCATCAGCTCTTGCTTTCCTGCTCAGTTGTTCTCTGACTTGACACTGGAGAGAGTGATTCCTATAGTTTCAGATTTCAGGTGTGAATAAGGTAAGTTTCTTGCCTTTCTATGGCATCTTGAAAGAAAATTCATCAAAAAAATTATCTATCATGTGAGTAATTAACGTATATAGCGTATATTAACATTCACTTTTGAACTAATTGACCTTGAATCAATTTCCTCTTTTATTTTATTAAACCAGACGTCAGTATGTTTTCTACATTGATGTTACAACAATTTTTTTGTAGATACGGGAGCACAACATCAAGTTGCCACAGATGTTTTTGTTAACATTTCCTCCAGAAAATTGAAGTTACTTTTTGAAATGCCCTCTGGAAGTGGTACTGGTGAATTTGTCAGTGAAGTATTTCGGGCAATTGAAGGTACACAACCTAGAGTTGGAGAGTTTCTTGATTTTCATTATTAGTCCAACAAAATTTATGATTACCATACCAGAAAATAATTTAATCTCATAAACTTATTTTTAAGATTGGTTTCTCTTATTTTTCATGTATTATTCTTACAGTATCAAGGAAAAGAGGTGGTCCTCCTCCAGAATTCAAGTAGCTCCAGAAATACATTCCTCCAAGCAATCGTAACAGTGGAAACTTCAAAATGGATGGTTCAGTTGATAGTGTTGCTAAAAGTCCAAGTGGACAACCTGGTGATTCTGATGACTTCATAACAAAAGTTTATGGCATTGAAACAGTGAGTTAAATGTTTTATATTTTATAATTAGTTGCTGTACATAAAATCTTTCTAAAGATGTAATTTAAATGTCATAGAAATGAATATAGGAAAACATCTGAATTAAAGGAACTGTGATGACTCAGTTTTCCCTTACTGCTGTTTTTACAGGAAGCATTGTGTCTAGTTCTAAAAAGTAAATAATACTCAGCTAATTTAATTGCTTTTAATTGTACTATTCTGATCTGATTGTCCTTTTTGTTCAGGGGGATTTATAAGCAGTAGTAATTAGCAATATCTGATTGTTTTTCTCCTTCACTCCTGTCTAGTTATAAAACTATTCCCTGCAAGCCACGTTTTGACTGGTGGCCATTACCTACAGAGTTATAAACTTTCCTTGCTATTACATGTATCAAGTTTAATGTATTTATCCTCAATGGAGGCTTAAAATCATTCTGAAAAATCATGTAAAATTAATTATTATAATTTCAACATGTCATTGTTACTCTTGATAAATTTTTCCCCAAACTTGCCTCTTCATACTTTTGATTCATATCTGATTTTTAATTGTAACCTCATATCATCTGGCAACTTAAGTGTTCAATTTCTCTTGTTGTCATTCCTCTTTGTTGTTTTCCTTCAATCACTTTATTTCCTTACTTATAATGTGACCCAACCATTTCTTCAATCAAATCTCTCATTTCTCCAGTTACCTAAATATTTTCCTTGTATGTTTGTCTATCAACCCAAAGTTGATTTTCAGTTCCAAAGCCCTTCTATCTTAAGCTTCACATTTCACACCTTTACAGTAAAAAACCCAAGACCAAAGGACCAAGATTTTTACATCTTTAGCTAGGGGATCTGTTCCTGCTTCCTTACATTTGAAAAATTGGTTATGAACATCATTTTCCTTCCCTTATTCCCTTCCTACCCTTGAATCTCTTGAGTTGTGTCTAGACATTTTTCATTATCCCACAATCCCTTTCAATATCATTTAGAGCCCTTCCTATAAGTTCCAAACCCTTCCAAACTGCTGCTCAACTTTTTCATATCTGTATGTGATCAGTCTCCATTGTATTTAATTTTTTCCCTTTTAACATTTGACTTGGACCTAACCCCCTGAAAATTTATTTAAAAAAATTAAGTAATTAATCTGAATACCACATGAAGGTTTCTAAAATGGTGCTATGTACGTAATGTCATTACGAACCTATTAAAGATTTGCTCTGCGAAAATCTGTCAAAGGGAGTGTGTTTTATTAGCTCTTGACTTCATATAAAATCAAATCCAGCATCACAGTCCTAGATTTAACTACATTTCCAGATACTCTCCCCATATTTGCAAGTTTTATGAAGGAAGTATTCACAGCTTCCTTTTAGATCTCTGAATTTCCAAAATAATTTTGATATTTAAAAAATGTTTCATTGATTATTTTATGTAATCATCAAGATCTAAAAAAAATTCAATGTAAATTACCATCACATTAAATTAAACTGTAACACAAATCAATTTACCATTCAATGAAGTAATTCTAGCTGGAAAATTTTTGATTGAAAAATGTCTTCGATGATAAAATTTATGTTTTTATGAATATATAAAATTTTGATGATAAAAGTGAAAAAGTCTAACATAAACTTAGTTATTTTTGTAAACAAATAGTTGAATTCCTAATAAAGGAACTGTATAAAGATTATAGGATCAATTCTTTTCTCTCTTGACCCTCTTCTTATATTCACTGTTGCCATACCAGTTATCTCTATATAAAGGAATGAAAGATTTCCTGAAGTTGTTTACCCAATTTCTGCTCTTCTCTTAGCTCTTATTTCAAGACTGCCTGTATCTCAACCAAGTGCTACCAAAATGAATGAATGAGATACTGTGTTTGCACCAATACAAGATGAAAAAAATTTAAAACGTTTTTATCTCATCAGAAAGCATACACTTGATATTTATTTAGATAATTTGTTTATCATATATGCTCGATCAAGCTACAACTGTTGATTGGTCTCTTTCAATGAAACTAACTCTGTGCTATTAACGAGGTGGGAAATATTTTTATCAGTAGCTTCAATACAGATGAGAATTAGAGACTCTCTTTTAGGGGATGTAGTATTCCTTCAATGGGGAATTATCATAATCCCTTTTACCTTTGATTTATATGAATTGACTTTCTATAGCTTGATTTGCTTGTCACCCAAATCCATAGGTTCTTAAACATCTTTCTTATTGTTAATATACTGCTCATAGTAAGGAATTCAGATTTAATAATGAATCCTTTTTTGCCTATTATTAAACATAAACAGGATATCTGTTAACATTTTAGTACTCGTATTCTCAATATGGGATTTTGCTGTTCGAACTTACATAGAAAACAATCATTAGAAAGAATTTCAGCTTGTTTTACTATATCTTATTGCTTGCTGAATTGCCTGCTGATTCTCATTAGGAAATAAATATTTATAAATTACAATTGGAACTTCCTGGGCTCAAGAATACAATCAATATTTTAAATTTAAAGAATGAAAGCTGGAAACAAAAAATAATTAAAACGAGTCATTTTGAAGCACATTGCTGGTTCATTTCCAAATGTATGCGTGAAGTTATATAAAAATTCCAACAATTCTGAATCAAAAATGATAATCCACAACCATAATAATAATCTATTCAATTTCCCTTCTTTTGGTACTTGCCTTATTTTATTTGACAATTCTTTGTAACTTAAGTTTGCATTTGAAATAAAGTGCAACTAATATTCAAATTTCATGAATATTCTACATGGAAATCTGAGCCTTCTTGGCAAAATTAGTGAATGAAAAGGTGATAGTTCTTCTTTCCTGGGCCCATATTCTGTAACTAGTTGGTATCGTGGTTTCTGTTTACATCACACCATTACCGACACAGTATCATAGATTCTGTAAGCTTGTCGGTGGCGATATGGTACCCAAGCCAATGGAGGGGAAGTTTTCCGAACAATTCCAAAGGAGGAGGTCACATGCTTCGTCTCCGCCAACCGCGAGTAAGAGCGATGTAAACACGGTGCATAATCTCTACTGCTAGTATCCATGAAGAAGTAACACGTTATTTAATGAGGAAGTGCGAAATAAAGCTAATTTAGGAAATGAAATTATATTATATTTTCAGGGACTAATAACTTAATCAATAGCAGTATTTTCTCCACATTTATTATATTCTGCATAGCTCAATTTATCTTTCTGTTATATGTTTTGCGGAACAACTGAACTAAAGATGTAAATGTGTTGATAAAACAAGGTCTAATGTGAAAGATTTGGAGTGGAAAAGTATTATAGGAGATGTTTGGTTGGTCAAGTATAGTGACAGTAGTTTAGAAATCCTTTTTTGAAGTTTTTTCTTCAGATTTTGAATGGTGAATACGTGATCTTAAAAGCACCTTATGATGGTAAAGGGATTATCAATTATGACATCTGCATGCTGAAGGAGATTTTTCTTCTATAAGATGGTTTTGTGTTATGAAAGAATAAAAAATATTAATGAGAGGAAACCATTTGGTGGATCACATCATTAAGGGATGGCAGCTGACGAAAACTAATAACTTCAATGTGAAACTCATACGAAATACATTGTACGACACAAACTTCCTGCGTTTTCAACAAGACATTTAGTAAGACTTCTGTTAAGTGCTACAGTGACATTTAATAACATGCTGTGTTACAATTATATCAAGCACTGAATGATAATATTACTACTTTTCAAAATTACACCATGATAAGTGCATGCGTTCACACTATTATTTTCTCATTATTGTTACTACTGGTGTCTTCATATCAATAAGTGGAGTATAGTGTAAGTGTAGCCTCTTTCTGTTAAATAAATTTATTTGTGCATATTTGTATCTGTTGTTTGAAGTGAAATTTTCCCACGTCTGCATGTACAACTGAATAAAGTAACTTGCATTAGCAGATAGAATCACAGAAAATGACACGTTATTAGATTGAAAATATTACATCATAATTGTCAATTTAAAAAAATCCTTATAGCTTTACATATGAGAAAGTAATATTCCATAAATTCTCGTGACACAATTTTGACCTCTTTGAACAAAATTATATTTCTAAAAGACGTTAAATATACTTAACTACAGGTAATAAAGAATTCTCTCCCAACTGGCAATTATATTATTAAAGTTACGAGACGTCAAAGGTACTGAAAATTATAAATAACGAACTGAAAGTACGAAGAGCTCAGATGAGTAGAACACAAGAGCATGTAGTCACTTTGAAATTTCTTCTTCTTGTGGTAAAGTTATTAATCTTTATAAGAGGTATTATCACTGTCTGTACTGCGTTCTTTTCATGGCAAATTGATTATTTTGCATTTACAAGCTTTAAATTGGTAAATTTTCCACAGTAAACCGAAATAAGCATGCGGTTGCCAAACTATTTCATATGCTTATCAACTTGCTCTCTGCATTACTGACAGCTTAAGCCTGTTGGTAAAATTTACCGACTGGGGCTCGCTGGAGCACCGACCGACTGCTTACAGAATCTCATTGATAACCCTTCAATTTTTTTGACGTCATTACCAACTAGATGGATACCTTACTGATTGGTTTGGCATTACAGAATATGGGCCCTGGTCTCAGAGGACATATGTGCAACGTTAGACATAAATCAGGCAAACAGTGGGGACTCTAATCTAAGACAAACATACCCACCAAATTTCTACTTCATGTGACTAGAAGATTTGATTTCAACTTTTTTTGAGTTTAATTTTAGACAGTTTATTTTCCATGATTATTTTCATTTTGGTTGTCACTCTGATTCAACAAAAATACAAATTTTAGTTCAGTTACTATCTTCCCTAACAGCAACTATCAAATTGTTATTTACTTGATATTTTCTTTCTAATAATCACCTTGTGCAAAGATTACGAGTATATTTTTCTCTTAAACTGATATTTTACAAATTTTCGATGAACATATTGAGACAAAAGAAATAATCAAAGAATAAGTTCAGTTATTAGAATGTAAATTTTAATATGTGAGTTGCTTGTCACTATTGCATACATTTATTAAATAAAAGTACTGTTCCACTTGATGAGAATGCAAACAGATAATTGGAAAAAGAATGGTTTCCAGTTTTGGTGCAGGTTCAAGGATTATTATTTTTTGTTTGAATTCAGTTATCACTCTGACAAAAGATATGGATTTTTGTTGTGGTTCATTGCTAATTTGATGATCTGTTTCAGGCTAATTATTAATATACTTAATTTGTTTCAATACTAGCATTTTCTCCAATTTATTTTTGTGTAATCAGCTAAATTTTATAATGTATCATATTTTTATGTCATCTTACATTGTATTTATACAATATACATTTCAAGAAATTTGTTCTATTTTTAATTTTTGACTCTTGCATCTGTCATGACAATTTCTGGCCTATTTAATTTTTCTTTTCTTCTACAAATCCTCATTAATGTATCTTTTTGGTTTATTTAGGAAAGTAATCTTATTTACCAATAAAGGCCTGTAGCATTGGTCCAATTTGAATGCAGAAATAACAATGGATTTTATTTTAGTAGTCCTGTTTTGAAATTTAGATGTTACATTCCCTTTCAATTAGAACATTGTGTTTGGCAGATGAAGCCAATGAGAATATCAACAAAACTGTACCATATTGGTGCTCTGAAAGTAGTTTTATAGAAACTTTGTCGTCCAAACAAACTTATCACCACTACATAATAAAGAAGGAATTTAGACGAATCATTTTGTTGAGGGGTTCTGAAAAAATGAACCATCCTCATTACATAATTTTAAAAGGAAATCCCCAGGACACATGAAGATGTTGTATTGAAGGATGAAGATAGAAAAATTTGTTTGTGATTGTTTTGTTGAATTTGAAATTAAGTTTGGTGAAACTTTTGTAGAATCTTAGACTGCATATAATCAATTATTGTATTGTTATACTACTCATTTTAGTAGTTTTTAACCTTTCCTTTATTTGAGTTATGCATAGTGAGATGCATTGTATCTTCATTGCAACAATAACATAGCAGACCCTTATAATTAAATTATCCTCTATATATTATTTTAAAACGTGCTTTTTTGGTGATCGGAACTTTTCTCCCTTATTACTCCACCAATACATATAAATGAATGACCGTTTGAAGGGGAAAGTTGCCAGGTTCCTGCGAAAAATAGTCAGACAAATGAAAATTCCATCATTTGTTAGACAAATTGAATTAATATTTTAATAATCGCGTTGCGTCCTGGACGAAAAAATGCCTGGGTTGCTGTATACAGATTATAATTGTTTTCTTAGTGACGAGTGTAAACAAGTTTTATAATGGGATAATATTCTCGGTCATAAATTGATTGAAGCAGTGTTAGTAATTAATATTATAGTCTCCATGAACAAAGACCTCGATGTCCTACACATCCACAGCAGTTTAATAAGCAAACCGCATTGCATCTTACGGGAGCAGAACGACGCCCAAAGAAACATAAACGTTGCCGAATATGAAAGTTTGCGTTACGGTTTTATCGTGCGGTATGTTTGAATAATTTTGCATCATATAAGTTTCCGGTAGTTTTAATTTAAGATCGACAATATTTAAAATTCAATTTGGGGTATTATGATTAGATTTTGGAGTATTCATAGAAAAATTAGAGAAATTAATTACGAGTCATGCGATCAAAATAATCAGGTCGTTAAATTGTTTTCTGAGTATTCAAATTTATTTTGGTGAAACTATCGTATGTTGCAAATTTTCTATATATCTAAACCTGATATCAAATGATTCTCAGTGTTTATATTTCACTCACTGAATAGATAATATTCAACATTTAATCATATTTCTGAGTAAAGAAAAGGATGTCCTGCGATTTCAGAAAACTCACCAGCATGGAGTACAAGCTTAACAAAAGCCCAAGCTTTTATTCCCAATCTCTATCTCCAAAGCACAAAAATGTATTATTTTGCCACATTAACGATGTTAGAGACTTTCAATGCGGGGACAATGCTATGCGCTTTGACAATGTAACACAATGTATGTTCGTATGAAAGTGTGACATTTAGCTTCCCCTCTAGCTCTCCTCTCCCAGATCAGATCACTGCAGACGAGTAGTAATTATTTTTATATTTCATGTATGAAGAAAAGAATATAGAAAAATAAATAAATAACATGGATACAGAAGGTATGTTTAATTGTTTTATCTTGGTTATTTGACACTTCATTGCCGGTAGAAAAGGAAGTGATATTTATAACGACAGAATTTAGGTATATCTGGCAGTGATATTTTGTATCTTTACCATAATTCATTTAGTCATAAATGCATTGAGTGAATTGAGATATTCGGTATAATAAGATACATGTATCGTTATAGTGATGACGTGCACTATTTGTGATTATACTACTATGAGAAAATTTTTAAAACATTCGATAACATTTATACCCTCACGTTCTCTATTATAATAGGGATTTTGTTTGGGTTCATGTGGTAAGGCGTTAGAAAACACAAGACTTTTTATTTGGCCATTCAGTATCGTTACTGGATGTGTAGATAGCGATATCTATCGCTACAAACGAGGTATATTGAAACAGACGCTGATAAAGAATATGAAGGTGTGTATTTTTAGGATCCAGGAAAAAGTCCCGTAGGAAAAAGTTCCGCCGGAAAAAGTCCCGCGGAAAAAGCTCCGCGCGGAAAAAGTCCCGCGGGAAAAAGTCCCGCAGGAAAAAGTTCCGCGGGTTATTTATTAATAGGGTCTTAAAGGATGATTCCTGGAGTTTTCCGTTTAAAGAGTGGTAAAATCCAGGAGGTTAAGTTTAAATATAATTTTAAGTACCGCAGAATGTATATTTATCATTGATGAACAGCGTAAATAATAAACACTAAAAATCATTTGATATCTGGTTTAGATATATAGAAAATTAGCAACAGACAAAAGTTTCACCAAAATAAATTTGAATACTCGGAAAACAACGACCTAGTTATTTTGATCGCAAGTAATGACACGTAAGTAATTTCTCTTATTTTTCTATGAATACTCCAAAATCTAATCATAATACCCCAAATCGAATTTTAAGTATTGTCGATCTTAAATTAAAACCACCAGGAAGTAATATTATGCAAAATTATTCAAACATACCACACGATAAATCCGTGACGCAAATTTTCATATTCGGCAATGTTGATGTTTCTTTGGCTGTCATTCTGCTCCCTCAAGATGCAATGTAGCTTGCTTATTAAACTGTTGTGGTTGCGTACGATGTCGAAGTTTTCGTTCAAGGAGATTATAATGTTAATTGCTAAAACTGCTTCAATTATTTTATTACCGAGAATAGGTTCTTTTATACGATTTTAAAACTTGTTTACACTAGTCACTAAGTAAACAATTTTAATCTGTATATAGCAACCCGGACATTTTTCATCCAGGGCGCAACGCGATGATTAAAATATTAATTCAATTTGTCTAACAAATGATGGATTTTTCATTCGTCTGAGTATTTTTAGCAGGAACTTGAAAAATTTTCCCTTCAAATGGTCATTCATTTATATGTATCGGTGGAGTCATAAGGAAGAAAAGCCCCGATTAACAAAAAAGCATGTTTTAAAACAATATATAGAGGATTAAGAATAATAATGGTCAGATTACATCTCCTTGGGGAGGTCACTTTGACTAGGTTGGAACTAATACCATTCAATACTACTTGTTGTTCTCTATCGGAGAGGAAGTCTTTTTTTATCCTTACTTATTACTTCTTCATTGATACCTGCAACTTTTAATTTGCATAATAATTTATGACATGTGACTTTCAGCAGATTTCAAGATATCATGAAATAATAATACTGTGACTCACAGGATTGTCTCTTATGAAAACCGTGTTCATTCTTAACTATGAATTTTGATAAAACCCACTAATGAACTAGTTATAGTTAAATTAGCTCTCAGAGTTTTGTCAGGGAAATTCACCAGTTATAATTGTAGGAAACAAGCAATAGTAAATGGAAGGCAATGGCTGAAATATTACCAGTAAGGGAAAACTACCACACTAATCATTATGAATTCATATTATTTCAGGTGTATGGAAAATAATTTTCTATACTTGTAGAGCATTTCTGAGGATTGTATGGCTGTATTACTCAATATATGTTTTTAATTTGGAGTGACTTATCAGAGAGGGTTGTCTAAATAATGTATCACCTTCATGTATTCATTATTTTTATTACTGTATACTTATATAGAAAACTAAAAATAAAATATAAACAATATATATAAAATATCACTTCCAGCATTTCACATGTTCATGAGTTTTATTAAACTTTAACTTTGGTTCCTGGTTTGAATCCATATTGATTTCCATCTAGAATGACAAAGGAGGATTATTTTAATTATGCTGCATTCATTTTTATGGATATTTATGATGATTCAATGGGCATGAGTAAAAGAAATTGCTTTACTGTCGTCATGTAATCACCAAATAACCTAATTATGATCATAACCTTTAGATTAAATGTTTAAATTGAGACAAAAAAAGTTAGTTAAAAATTATCTTTATGATGTAATTCAAGCTGAAATCATAGATAATAGTTGCAAGTTTTGGTGATAATTTAAATTTAATATGATTTTTAGACAGGTTAATGATGAATTTGAATAAGTATATTTTTCATATGTTATAGAAATAAAATCAGTTTGGAATGAGATCACATACCTTCGTATTCATTTTGGTATTTGAGGAAGAAATCAATCCACTCTTTTCCATCAACGACTGGGAGTTTCATGTTTCCACCGTATTGTACTGGAAGAGAGCCAGCGTCAATGTGTTTAACGAGGGACTCCTTGTCTGAACCATGCAGATGAATCTGTAGAAAATATGTTTAGGATTTGATTAGCTGTGGAAAAACTTCACTCTGTATTCTTTATAAATTCTGAAGAATTCTCTGAGTATTGACATTTTAAAAAAGCTCTATTTTGCACATTCCCATTAGTCATTCCCTCCCATATTATTAGCATTTTGAGTTGGAGAAAGAGGGGTATTTGTAATGCCCCTGTATAATTAACCTCTTTAAAAATTAGATATTTTAACATTCTCTTCCAGTTTTGTTTTTCATACTGTGTGCGCTCTTTGCTATACAAAATATGATTATTTTTAAAATAACAATGATTAATATCACCCATTTCACTAGAATGATCTCCATATCTCTTAGTTTAATTTCAATATCTCATAGGCTTAATTTGCATTCAATTTTACAATGCTTTACCTGCAGCAATTAAGAATATTATATCTTTTTTGCTTTTGGTTATTTTTTGTTTTTGTTCACCTTTCTTGTTAGCCTGAGTACATCTACATCTTCATGTAATCTCGATATCTTGATTTTTTAATTTTACCTTTTGACTTGTCTTTTGAATTACTATGTGATTTCCAGGGATAAATAAAATTATTTTCACTATCAATGAGTCATTCACAGAGTAAACCAAATGGAGACATACAGATTGGTGGTGAGAATTCTACAAGTTGATATATTTTAATGATTCCCTCTTCAGTCACTGAGAAACTGCTGCTTCAGATGTATAGATCTAAGCTATTTCTCGTTAGATAGATAAATTTCGAAAACTCCCTTCCCCCAACATTCTTCTAACAAAGCCAAAGTCATGGATAACACATGAATGTTTCTATGATTAAAATTAACGAGAATTAAAACCTTCTCCGTATGAATTCTGGTGACACACCAAAGCGTGACTTAAATGCGGCGGATGCTCCCGCTGCTGTTTTCTCACCGTAAATAGGCTCTATATGTTAATACCAAGACTTTGAAGCGATAATTTGATTCATGAAACAATCTTTAAGTATTAAAAGGATGCTTAAGATACTTACTCTGTTCCGTAGTTTCTCCCTCATGAATGGCTTGAAGAGAGTGAACACCATGTTGAAAATGTAAGGCTGGTTCACCACATGGACTGCTTTCAACCTGGTGGGCAGGCAGTCCTAAACAAAACACCAATTATCATTCCCTTCTTTCTAATTTACCTACCGATCGAGATAAATACTATTTTTTACTTAGATTTTAGTTTCTTTCTCTAACTTTTCTTCTCTCAATTTTAATCCCCTTTAATTATTTTCTTGTGCTTTCTGTGAACCATCAGATATGTGTATGGAACAGCACAAACTCTTTTGAATATACCTTTTGTGTTCAGACGTATGTGCCGACACAAGTCGAAATCTTTTTCTTATTCTCCATCTTGTGTGTCTCCGTACACCTTCGGTTGCTTTCTCATTTTTACATAATTGTATTTAGATCTAGTTTGTAACTATGTTTGCTTTCGTTTATTTATTAACTAGTAGATAATTGATTTTCCAAATCGCATACTTTTTATATCCTTTCTTTATTTCTTTGTTTTTGATTCAATTTTCCTAGATGTAAGTTAGCTTTTGATATTAGTTTTGTGTTTAATTTTGTATGTTTTAATAGAATATCTGTAAAGGCTGGGTGAATGATTACTAGCATAACCTCCAATGAAGTTAAATTGATTAAGAATAAAATACAAGCGAACCGATCTCCTAATACATTAATTTATGTTTTTTTAGTAAACTATTTATTGATACTTATTTATTAGTCTTCTAAATGTGATATTCATGGATAAATGTAACTAATCTGTATTTTATTTTGGATTAAAAAATATAACTGAAAAATAACAATTTTTCAATACAATTATCTTTCCAGATAAAGGTTTATCACAAGATCTTATTATCAGTACCTCCTGTTTTCTGTAAATTCTCCTCATCTATTTAATCGGTTGTGGACTTTGCAACTCAGCGCACTTCATCGATAACAAATTGACATTCTCTCGTGATGATCGTCAACGAAATTTAGATGGGCACTTCAAAAGGAAGGGTGATTGCATTAGAATATTCCTGTTCCTTTTTTTCGTATTACACACAATATTAACAGCCCTCATTGACGTAATATAATTCAACGCGATGGAAATGTAATTTTTTACTTAGCACATGAAGTTGTGCGACTAACCCAAGGTTATACAAGAAGTGAAAAATTGCGACTTGGCGAGAAAGTAGTGCGTAAGTTCTTATTGACTCTATTTATATCTTATATTATAAACATCGAGTTTTATATACTTATATCTTTATTGATCTGATGCCAGTAACTTGGTAACGTTAAAAGAAGTTACTCTTGCTCAGAAATAATTGATTAAAACAAATTCTCTACGGAATCGAAGTTATTCTGTTTTATAGTTTATTTGATTTTCAACAGACTACCGGAAGAAAATAGTAAAACGTCAAATCAAAGTATTATCAGTAATTATTTCGAAGCGAGAATATTTTTAATCTTTTTAATAAAACAGAAGTAATAAGGACTAAAAAAAATTATTTATGATTTTATGTCGAACTTTTCTGTAATGGCTTATTTATTGCATATTTTCAAAGGAGTCGAGTTTTTACAGATGATTTCGAATGTCCAAAAATCTTGGTTCATTTTTTCAAGACGTTATTTGGGAAAAATGTCGTTCCATCATCCGAGTGAGGATTTTTTTTGAGCATCGTGAAGATATTGAAGTTTCCTGCTGTAAACATGTTTATTTTACTGCTTCGTCAATTGGATTGAGTCTTAAATCGCTGCATGTACGACATTTACTATAATCTTTATTTCCTTCTATTGCGTCACGTGGCGGCACTGGTTTCTAATCGTTATGGCGTATATATCCGTCTTCATACGAACATCATTTCCTCGCGTTTTATTTTCCTCATTTGAGGAGAATCCTTTTTGGAATTTTGGTCGTTAACGAAAATGGTCTGAAAAAGTGTGGAGTTATTACCTGTACCCATTCTACTACTCTGCCGGCGAACGCTGGTGTGAAGTGGCAGACGTGAGTGAGGCCCAATCCGTATGTGTCCAAGACAGCTATCGCACCGGCCACTTGCGTCTTGGGCTCTTGCATCGCAGCCTCCAGCATTAAGATGCAGCCCTGCATTATCTCGTCCAACGTGCATTCGGATGGCTTCCATTTTGCTGAAATTAAATTAAATAAATGCACTTCGGAGAAAGAGAGATTTATCCTCTTAGGGCAGTTCAACCACCACTAAATTATACAAACATTTCTTCTCTTTAAACCTAATTCTCGTAATTTCGAAACCAAAGTGGCATTGCTCGACCAAATTAAGAATCTCTATTCAATTTCCATCCTTTTGTTACTTGCCTCGATTTTATTTCTAATTGAATTCTACGAAGAGTAAAGATTGATTTCTTACATTGATTGTTATGCTATGCTAGCATTGATCAAAATGAACTTAACGTGTATTTTATGGTAGTATTTTCGATTCGTCCAGGATCGTACCCTCGATATTTTGAGCAAAAAAATATTGAAATGTAATATTCCATCCGACTTTAACGATTTCATTTTTCTATCTTATAGGGAAGTGTTGTTTGTTTTTGGAATTATTATTCAAAAATTTCTTCCGTATTTCTTACGGTAGTTACTTATATCAGATGGTTAAATATTTATGTACTTATGAATTATCCCGGCAAAATGACGAAAATATATTTAATTTATAGAACAATGTACTACTATTGTCGCATAGATCTGATCCTTCTGAATAATAAACAAATTAATCGTTTTTCACTGTCATATAGCAAATGAAAGAGGAACCGAATTATTCTTCTGAAAGGTTTCA
Organism: Pachydiplax longipennis; assembly: GCA_036926295.1. NCBI lineage: Eukaryota > Metazoa > Arthropoda > Insecta > Odonata > Libellulidae > Pachydiplax > Pachydiplax longipennis. The sequence continues at coordinate 310,208 of JAVFKF010000060.1, forward strand.
TTTTATTCCCCGTAAAGTTAATGTATACCTTCAACACAAAATTTCAACGTGGACGTATTAGGATTTGTTTATTTAGTTGCTAAAACAACATCACCTCTTGGTGATATTGTTTCATTTCCATCATTTGTGTAATATCACCTCTTATTTACATTGTTATCTTGTGAATCATTTCGACGAAAATTATCACTCACTATTTGTAGAACGGAAGCATTTATTATCAAACTTTTATTCACAATGTGCAATTTTAAACCATCTACAGTATAGAAGGTTTTCTAAATTTATGCTGCTGAATATAGATTTCCAAAGTTTACTAATGCTTTCCTTACCATGAAATGTAGTCTCCTCTTTCCCATATATTTGATTTTATTTCATATCTCATACAATTCGTATGAGAGTTGAGTTCAACAATCGCTTTTGTCGCCAGGGAATTGTTTATGCCCACAAAATCATACAATTTTTTTGTAATTTTGGTAGGAATTCTCCTGATTTTGAATCGAATATGATATGGTACAACCAAAATAAGATTTTTATTCAATTTACTTTCTTTCGATACTTGTCTCGATGTCGTAGAACCATTACCTCTGATTTAATTTTGTGGAAGAAAAAAGTCTTCAATCGATCAAAATGAACCTTCCATGCATTTTTTAAGGAAGTATATTCGATTCGTCTATAATCGAACCAAGGATACTTTGGACCGAAAAATGTCAATATGTCTCTTTTGGACTTCTCCAACGACTCTCAAAAATTTATGATCCTATCACTTCGGAAAGTGCGTGGAATTAATTTACAAAGATTTCCCCATATATTTCTTGCGGGAGGCAAAATAATATTTGAAATTCAGGTATGATAGAAGAGCTCACCTCCCGCTTCGACCAGCAATATCCTTCTTCCGTGCTGATCTCTCTTCGGTAGAACTGTAAGGATGTTCTGCGACAGTATGTTCCTGGCGCTATTTGGAGTCAAACCCGAGTACAGTTTGGAGTGCTTTGTCTTGAATGCGTAGTATCGCCTCAGCTGAAAAGATGAAGCCTTTTAATTAAGATGCAAGGGAATTTATATAAAACTATAACTGGAAAACCTTCTATGAGAGAATTTTAAGATCTCATTATTATAAAGTTTACACACTGTAGCATATTTTTACAATTTATTTAAATTTAAATTTTATCTTTCAATACATAAATGGAATGATTTACCTCGACCTTTTCTCAAATCCTGTTATGTTTTTGTAAATAGAATTACGGAAAATATTTAACCGAGAGAAATATAATATTGTATATTGTAAATTAAGTATAATTGTTTTACTGGGAATAATGTACTAATTTAATCTGTAAATTATATTTTTGTTGAAATATTCTAGTAGTTGTTGATGCCGATTAGGGTGATTTTGAACTTTCGATTGGACACATTTGATCCCAATATCACAGGAAAGTGATCTTTCTTTCCCAATAAATGAATCGTAAATTGGAACAAAGTATTGTCAGTTGGTCTTACCAATGCTCTGGCGCTTTCTGGATAGAATTTGCATGGCCTGAGGAACTCGATGAGGAAAGCGTCATCGTCTAGTGGAAGGTGCAGATCCGTGTCGCCTGAAATGAACTTTCATTTCTTACAAACACGAGCTTATTACTCTTATTTCAACTTATTCAATTCAATATTTATTGCTGTCTTACATGCATGAGATACAATACACCACTCCTTGTTTGTTACCACAAACTTATACAAAATTTTCCCCTGTCGTGTGTTGATTCTCGTAATTTAGAATCCAAAGCGATATTGCACGACCATAATAAGAATTGACAAAAATTCTGCAATCGATCAAAACGAACGCATTTCTTAGGAGGTCGAAGTCAAATGTCGTGCGTGAAATGAATTTCCAAAAATTGCGTCAAAATTTTCTTATAGGACTGTCATAGAGTAAATGCACAACGGTTATTATTACATGAAAATGTCTGGACTAGAGGTAAGGTAAGATCCTTAATTCGGAGCACGTCGCTAGCAGTTGCGTGAACAATGTGTGATGTAACAATCGATTGCCAATAGTAACGCTTTCATTTGGAGGAAGTCTTTTTTCAATTCCATCGAATGATTTTCAACTTTCCATGGCAAACATTTCATTCTTTTATCTTTGTCTAGATCCATTTTTTCAAGATGAAATGAGAACATATATTTGGAATACTTCTCTTAGATAAGACGCAATCGAATTGGTTGCTTAATTTTCGTATGAGAGTTGAATTCAACAGTTGCCTTGGTCGTCAGGGTGACTTGTTGTCGACAATATTTACCAAATTTTTCCTCTTTCTTGGCCTCGTGATTTCTAAGTGTTATTGCACGACTAAAATATGAAGTTTTAATCTTTCTCTTCTCCATTTCGTATTGTTATTTATTGTAAGATTAACATGATGAATCGTCCAATTGAGTCGAAGGGCTTACATTGGTCTAAGGTACGTTTTTCTCGTCGGGATACGTGTATATCGTACGGGTGTAAATTTATTAATTTACTTACCTTTCAGTAGGGCTCTCAACGTATCAATGCCTTGTCTCACAACTTGCGGTGATTCCCTGAGCTCTTTCCTTGCGATTTCCCTCATCTCTGGACCAATGTCATCTCCATTCTCGAACTTGAGTTCGTAAGCACCCATCCTCAGACTAGGCACTTCGTTTACCTCCTCCATTTCCACTCTGTGCTATGGATAACCTGAAATTAACAGCCTTTTATGAAAAACAAGCAATATTTATCTAATCCTCGAAGATTAAAATAAATTAAAGATTTATCATTCAAATTAACGGGTACAAAATTACAACAGATTACTTTTAAGTAACGCTATCCTTCTTCGTTCCTTGGACGATTATTTTTATGAAATGAAGTGGCGCAGAATTTGTCAAGAGGAATCTTTCAATTTCATCTTGACACCCATTGCCTATATAATTGACTTATGTTTATTTAATTATATTCTATATTTTATAAATCACTGTATTAAATTTAGCTGAATTAAAATGTGAACATTTTGTAGGTTTTATTCTTATTTGTCGCCTTAATATAAAAATTCTTGCAAAGGATAAAGGATTAATTCTTGCAAAGAGATACATAATGTCGCATTAAAATATTTACCGTTGGTTAATCCGTATTTATAGTGACAATATTCAATTAATATTATATTTGATATCAAATTTGCAATATGCTTGTATGTTAAGTAATATTCAGTGCGCGATTGGTTACTAATGATATCTAAATGTGATGTAATCGAAGTCCTTTATCTTAAGAACATCAATTAAGTCACTAATATTCAAGCGAAGTGAAGTTTTGTTTTATTGGAAGTCGATTGTGTAAAAATGTAGATTTTGAATGGAGATTTGAATATTATCGTATACTCGCAGTCATTATATCAATAAATTCTTCCTTTTTGCTTTTTGAAATACGTTTTTACTCTTATCGTATGAAATATTGGTGGAATTCGTCTTAGTTAACGGAGTTATAACAGTTATATACTTTCGACTCTTTTTATTATGAATCGCAATGTTTCAATTTGGAAGGCTCATTAAATTTATCGATAATTACTGTACCGTTCTATATTTTTTCGAAGAGTATCATTTCCAGAGAGATATTTTAAGATTAAATGAACAAATCGTGCAAAAGAGATACAGAATGTCTCCCAACTGAAACCTTATTTCAAACTTGATCTCTAGATAACGAAATTAACTATTATCCAATTTTTGTAGTTAATAAATTTCTTCTTATTGGAAATATTTCACGTAATTGTTACAGGTGATTGCAGGAGGATGACGCAGGCAGGTCACATGACATGACCTCCAGGAGGGCAATCATTAAACAAAGAACAATTGTTCTTTTCGATATCCGCTCCCTTTAATTCACTTTGAGAAGCATTGAATCCGTTTTGTAGTTTCACGGTGCTTTAAAGATTCATAAAAAGGAAACTTATTTACCCTTTGAGCCAACTTCCGGCAGGAGGTACTCTTATCGATCACAAATGAATCGACTTCAGAACGGCCTTAAGGAATAAAAGAACGTACTGTCTCTCAATCAATCAGTCTTTGAAAATTCTTTTTTTCCATTGAATGGTGAAAGATGAGATTCATTTTTCCTGAAATACTACCTCCAAGCGAAGTAATATCTATCGAATTAAAATGGAATTTTTATACAATTCAGTAAATAAGTCGCGTTATCTTTAAGCCTTTTCGTCATTTGAAAACGGTATTCAATTGTTTTTTTATATTATATACAGTGTGAGATCTACATATGTGACTTTTTCACAAGTGAGTCTTTCTGCCGTGAGATTCTGTTAGAAATTCTCAATGCTCACTCTGGAATAAATATATTATTATTAATTATAAATTCATTTTAGTTGGATAATAAGTCCGATGGCAACTTTGAATGTAGTCTTGCAAACTAATAAATGTGTCACAATCTACAGAACCTTAGGATTTTTAGGGAAGAGATTAAAACTCCCGCTTGCAAATTATTCCTTCTATAGGAGTTCGAATAGAATTTACTCGTATGATTTCATAAGATTGACTTTGTGGCCTCTCCTACCAAAAGATGCTTTTCTTTAACTTCCTTTGATGATTCCTTAAACTCCCACGTCTGCTCATAAACAAATCTTAGTCTCTTAACATCACAGTTGTATTTGCTCCATATGTTCATTCTATTTTAAATCTCCGCTGAACATTACCCATTTGTATTTTACTGTATGCTCACTAACTTTTCCTCATAACTCATCACAGAAATGAAATTTCCCATTTTAAGCTATTACAGTTTTTTTATAGATTTCGTTCGAAATTGGGAATAAATTTGAAATTGGGAAAGTAACGTAGTTTTATCGATCTTAACCGCAATATAAAAGTAACTATTCATTTGGTGTAGAAAGAAAAAATAGCTAATTACTCGGGTAGCTAACTGGTCAGTTTCATATTTAAGGATAGTCCATCCTCTGCGTATTTTAGGAACGACGTTTACAAATTAATGATGCAAAATTCTAAAATTTTTGCTGTAGCGGTTTATGAGATTCTTTTTGCTTTTATCCTCAGGTATTGATTAAATGTATAAATGCACACTTCTTTACTGCTATCTCTGTTCGAGTGTCTATTTTTGTAATCTAATCTAATATTTATACGTCTGCGTTTTCCTTGGCATTCTTCAACTCCTGTTCGATGAGAGAGGTTTGTTTCACTGCCGAATTCGAGGAGTATAATCGTAATTTACATGCCATAAGAATCTCAGTGCGGCAAGAATAAACAAAGTATTGGATTTCAGGTAGTATTTCTGAGAAATAACGATGGATAGTTTATAATGACATGAATGTGTCACTTGTAAATTTATGATGCGAAATGTAAATACACAGAAAATTGTGATTTCACATTGAGGCCCTCTTTTATTGTTCACGATCAAGTCTCCTATCTCAATCTTCCTCGTTTCACTTTTCATTTATTTTTATTCCAAAACTTTCATGATTGCCTAGTTTTGTAAAGTATTTGAAATTTTAAATGCATTATAGATGTTGTTGTCATAGAATTGTGATATTTGTTCTCTAATGGCTCAGAAAGTCTATTTGTAACCAATGATAAACTAAATGAAAGTATAAAATCTAATGATGGAAAGTATCACTTTGATCACTTCCTATCACCTTGAACGCGTTCACTCGGCCCATATCGTGTTGAAATTTAACACCATTTATACCTGAGAAGATTACATACATCAGAGTTAAATATAAATCGTTTCTAACGAAAGAGGCCATATATTAAGATTGACTTTCTCGTTTACGAGTGACTTCTGCAATCTCAAAACAAAAGGTATAAAAGAAGAGAAACTTTTGTGTATTTTTGCGTATCATTTTCCGGATAATTTGTCCGAAGATTTAAATGTTAGAATTGATGTATATATCATATATAAAAGTCAGAATGTAATGAAATGATTAATTTGAGGCTGCTATTGTCTTATTAAAAACGGGATATCCTAAGAAATATTTAATTATTTGATGGCTCTCAATCCATAAGTAATCGCTCGTTTCTGTTAACATCCTTAGGTTAAAAACGAGTAAATGTATGAACTCCTCAGCAAATATGTTTGGTCAATTAGAATCGAATGCAAGATCATAAATTATATCGAATTTATGTTTTTATGTTTAATGTGCTTAACTTGGACTATGATTAATCGTAAAAATTCATAACTTTATTTAATGTAATACAGCAGTTTCCTAACTAGAAATTGCCCTCTCTAAGACTACAGTTAGCAAGCGGAAGGAAGTGCCGTTGCATTGAGTCCCGTTCTTTCGCTAACCTTCGTACGGCGAATCTTCATTCTTCTCTATTGTACATGTTTAAATGCTAATTTATTTGTTATTTTCCTTCTTCCTTTTTATGGGTGAATGATTGCAAAGTGTCCATTTATTAGTTGGATTTTGTGTAATTTATATCATAATATTTACTTTTGTCATACTCAATATGATGTTCCATTTAACTTTTAGCTCGCGCTATGATTATGTTTTTCACACCCCCCTTCTTTGCTTTCTAGCAGTGGATTTTTTCCTTTGAGATAACCTTAGGTGTTTTTTACATCCACTCCTTCTAAAGTTTATCCACTACATTTCTATTTACACCTACATTACTTATGGTTACATCAATATCTTTGACAATAAATTAGAAGAGACCCCTCAATGTCCACTTTCACCGCTTAAGACGCCTGATTCTATGGATACGGGTAAAAGCTGCTTGCAATGTTTCAAAGAAAGACCCAATTACTTTTTTATACACCTACAATAACATCCCCAGTTCATCGTCTTAGTACGTCTCAAAGATTACATGTCGATGGCACCTATGGAGCATGGTTAGAGTTTGTATTGTGTGTGTGTATGTATATATATATATATATATATATATATATATATATATATATATATATATATATATATAAGATATTGATTCTGCGAAGCAGAGCAGTCTCCATCGGAGTCTTTGACATCACTTTTTCTCAGAGTTTGATCAAAAATTCGCTTTTCGGCGTTTCCTTTTGTATCTCAAGTTGTAATTATGAAATAAACAAGAAAAGAGCGTTTCTTGGGCTATTACGCTTAGTTATGGAGGGATGCCCTCTCACATGAATAAAGTTGTTATTCTGCCTTAATTGTTCATCTGATGAAAATTATTTCATTTTAGAGTGTAAAAATGACCAAAATTAATTTATTAGACGCCCACAGGTCGTTCTTATTGGTATTCTAAAATGATGTATCATTGAACGCTCTTCCCTCGGATATTAATTTGCGACAAAGTCAACATTTCAAGGAATTCGTTTCATCCGTGCGTAACATTTTTAGAGTAGCCGATCAATATGGCGTCAGAAGAGCAACTTTCATGAGATTTCCCAATTCTAGTGCACATCGAAGCGAACGTCCCACTTTTTTGGCTGCCTCCATTCAGTAAAAAAATTGGTCAACTCTTAATGACAAAGCGCGCGCTTTTACTGCCCTCTGTTCCCAAATTAATTTTAAATCCCGACGACATAGAACTGCGTTTTTTGCTTTCATCAATGATTGCTCAGAAATTAATTGGACAAATAAAATTATTCGAAATATGACTGAAATTAGCATTTCATCAAAAATCCCAGGAATTTGGATTATGATGAGAAGCTTATTTCATGATATAAATCGCAGTACTATCGTATATCCTTACCTCGAATTTCGTTATTGCCTATACATTATTGTTTATGAGGAACAGAAGATGATTTCTTCAGCGTTTATTTTGAAATCGGCGTGGATTGAAAACAGAAGAACTATCATTGTGAGGATTTCATTAATCTGCTTACTCAAGCTCGTCATTGTTTCCAAGTTAATCATTAAAACAGATATGACTATCGCTAGGTATAAATTCCATTGCTTATCATTGATTTTTCAGCATTCGTTGGAGGAATCGCATAAGAAATAAACGCACTTCATTATCTAGGTTAAACGGAGACTTTATGGTCTCGAAGACTAATTTATCTCGAATGCTCTTGCGAAAAGCGGGAGTATTTTCCGGAAACATTGATTTCATACCGAAATTATTTCCGAATTTCTTAAGGCGTTTTCGAAAAGTTCTTTATACTTTTCGAAAAGTTTCAGAGGGAAGAAATCCTATATATTATCATCGTCGATCTGAGGTTTCGATTCTAAAGTGTGAAAATTTTAAAAAATATTCAAAATTTTCGTATTGAATAATCTGTCCTATTGACTTGAGCTTATATGAGAGATCTTAGATTTTCTTATTATAAATATTACTTTGCTAGTTAGAGAATATAATAGAGTTAGATAAGTGTACCCTGTGCAAATGCTCATATTATTCTGCTCTGAATCCAAATGACGATCGTTCTTCATTCAGCTGATTTCAACAGAGTCGCGATTTCCCTAAAAAAATGGAAAGATAACGACTAATCTGTTCTACTATAGGAAAACTCAGAAGTTGCAAACAGGCGCTCACTTTGGAATACGTTCATGTTTTGATTTATTTCAAGCGGAATACTATTCTGCTGGAGGAATATTTCGATCGGGTGAACATTCCATCCATCAAATTTAGAATACTATTCTATTATACATTTAGTGACGGATAACTTTCCCACAATATTATTGCCACATTTAAGAAGAATATTATTGTAGCGACGAACTGACGATATTATTGTACGTGAATGTATTTTGCTCTATATTCATGATTCTCATAATCGAATATTTCTAATGATTCGTCCACAGCGAGTTCAAATTAGACGATTCCATAGTGATTCACTCGCTGAATTCAAATCACCGTATGAAAATACTAAGTTTCTAATTTCAGTTACTGCTTTCGACTTGATTTCACGGACATGCCAATGAAGACCGACTTCTTATGATTAAAGGTGATATAATAATGCAATAACGTTTCGATTGCCATAAGCACATCATAATTTTTAACTGTAAACGCTTTTATTTATGAAAAACCAACCAAAATGATACATTAGAGAGTGCGACTTGAAAGTAAAGATAAATCTTGGCTTAATGATCGCAAAAGAAGCATCCTTTATCCCTCCTATTTTATTTTATTAATTTGATTCACAAATGCATCGTTTATGTATTAGTGGTGCTTTGCAAATGACTGCCATTGATCGAAACATATGGAATTGAATATGAATTCAAATATATCGATATATCTGTTCAATGGCTTCAATCACAACACTTTTCAAACACTACGAATGTAGTCCATTGGATATCCAACGAATTCCTGAATTTCATATTTCTATTTTAAATGCGTTGATATATTGTTGAAAAGTTGCAGCCATTTATTCTTTATAGGAGTTCCTGATATCAGATAAATAAATAAGTTTACACGCTACGGTGATTATTGCATAATATAAAGCGAACATAAAAGCTTTCTAAGAATGCAACCGGCGGTAGAAAATGTGAAAAGAATCTGAGAAAAAATGAGAGGAAATTGCTGTTGATTCAATGCTTTTCATAAACTTGGTCAGGGAAAATGATAACTTCTCGTGAGTTGCATTCACTTCCGCTTTGCGCAATTGATCGTCACTCGGATGCTATCACCGTAGTTCATGTTACGTAAGAGTGTATATTGTAATATCAATCACCGTTGTTCATATTACGTGAGAGTGCAAAAGGAGGCTAAGATAAGCCCCCCCTGCCACACACCGAAAGGCGGCTTGCAGGGTACGTATGTAGATGTAGATGTAAGATGCGTTGCGAAGGAAGTTTGCCTTTTGCGATTTTCTCAATTCAATTTCAAAAGGAAATATGTGATTTATATTCCAATTTTGAATCAAGGTATCAATGGAATTTTGCACTCATTATAGATCTTCTAATTCAAGATGGTTTTATCGTCAATGTTGATAGCCGTATTTCCTTCCGATTGTTCCGTTTTATTGAGTTGGATTTTGATTTTCTGCTTCGCTTTCATAGAAACGCTTCGATCAAAATGAAGAACTTCAGAACGATTCTAAAGCCAAACAATAATTCAGTTCTGAGTATAAATGAGTGATGAGGGAGAGTAACTTTCTTGCAGAAAATCATCTATAATTTGGTAGGATTAGTTTGATTGATTCGATTAAAGTTAAGACGAGTGAATTGAGGGATTTCCCTTTCGTAACCTTAAGATTACAAGTTTCGAATTTTTTCTCTTTTCTACTGAAAAATTCTTCAATCGAATCAATTTTATGTCTTCTATAATTATCGAGGTATTCTGTTATTTCCCATTTGATTATATCCTTCCATGTACATATAAAATATTTTCCAAGGATTTATAAAAAAAACTTGGTGTGCTGGGCATTGCTGTATTGGTGTAAAACTTTAATAAAAGTGGATTTCAAAACAATAGTTGCTTTATTGTTATAGCGTAAAATGGAATAGAACATTTTTACAAAGATTCGTGTAAAGAATTTTCTGCTTAACTCTTCTTTTCTACAAATTTCCCAGTCATTTGTTTTATGCATGAATTCATGAATATGTACTGTCGTTTTATTCTATGGAAATTAAACAAAACTTAGAATTTCGACCAGGCGTAAATGTTTTGCTTAATTTCGCTATGGCTTTCAATCTTTCGAGAATCCATCGATAGAATAGTTTTGATCTGTATTTTTATTATTTATTAAAGCGAGATTTGAGCACGTTATCCATTAGAGCGAAGAGGTCGTATTCATGAGAAGAGGTGACCTCGGCTGCTCTCCGAATGATTCACTCAGCGCATTTTCAATCAAACTTTGATTTTCATTGAAATATCATCGGTGGATGTGAAATGGTAGAAAGCTCTAATGATGTTTATATATATATATATGAGTGTTATTCCGATTCTACCATGCATTTCAAGCGGTGATAACGGAACCTTATTTTAGGACCTTCTCGATTCGATTTTGCACTGAAACTTTGAAATTGGCACTTATCTATGATTGATATGCTACAAACGGGTCCTGAGTTCGACGCCAAGCGGTTTTATGCACCAATTTTTGAAACATTTGAGGCCTTTCTCGGTAGGATAGAGGATTCAAAATCACGGATTTTGCAGATGACGCCGTCTTCTTGTAACAGACATCATAGATAAAGTAAGATAACTGAAATGGATGTGGGCATGTGGCGAGAAGAAACAACAACCGTTGGACAAGAGGGGTTCTGAACCAAGAGATGTGAAGAGACCAAGAAGAAGACCAAAGGACCGATGGAACAGAGACTTCATTAAGTACTTAGGTGTGACATGGCAAAGAGAAGCTCAGAATAGAGAGAATTGGAAAGCGCTTGGGGAGGCCTACATCCGACATCGAATTGAAAATGGTTGATGATATATAGGGTGTCTCAGTACCACGTTTCAGAACTTCAGGGTGAGGTTGGGGCACACCAATGATTCGGAATCATATACTCACAATTCAGGGGTAGGAATACGGTGGTGTCAGGAAAGTACATGCTTTCGTAACCCTCAGATGATAGGAGAAGCATGGTGGAGATGCAGCGCAGTTATTTAAATCAAGAAAGAGTGCTTCCGGCGGAAGTGATTCATGCGTCAAAGACTATTTCTGATTGTCATTTGTTTAATGATACAGTTATTAAATTGCCCGTTTTAAACACAATTATTTTATTTATTAAAGAAAAGCAGCACTTATGTGTACGATGGAAACTGCACGAAACACATTCTTAAATTTAGATGAAGAAACGAAAAGTCCGTCGTAGCCGAGACTGCAACTGGACTGGTCACTCCAAGTAGTTTAATTGGTCAAAGCAACCGCCCGGAAATCCGGGTTCAAGGCTGCGGTGGGTGCGAGATGTTTAAAATGCATTGCCACAATTTTCAAGATTTTTGTTAATATTCTCCCGATAAGCTGGAAAGACAAAACCCGGAATGTGAACGGAGGCGTTTGAAAACATTATTTCACTACGTTCATTCTTTCTCCAATCGTCCTTGGTTCGATGCCAGAGCGTCATTTCTATTCTACATACTATTCTACCATGCATTATATATTCTATTGTACCAAACGGGAATAACGGAATTTTATTTTAGGACCGATGTGATATTGACTGCGGTCACAGTTGTTCCTATCTAATATGCATTTGTCGTTCACTAACGGGTTCTGAGATCAACACCAGGCAGTCTTAATTGTTTGTTAACCACCCATATGAAAGGCCTGAAATTCATATATTGTTATGAGGCGGAAAGATAGAAATCCATGATGAGGCACAGATTCATAAATATGCTTTACAAATGGAGTTTACTGTTCCCCTGATGATCCTTGGTTCGAGGAAAGAGGACCATTTGCATTCTACAATACATTTAAATGTGGAATTTTGTTTGGGGAGCTCGATATCATATCAAACTGAATCTTTGGATCGAGAAGCCAATAAGAAGCATACCATTGCATCCTACTGAATCATTCGACTTCAGGCAGTCTTAATGCGTCTATATAGAATGTATGCTGGAGATTGCAAACACTTTTATGATGCACTTCCTGATAAGATAGACATTTATATAATGGAATGTGAACAGCAGCTGTGAATGTTTTACAAAGGCAATTTACCATTTCCCCGATGGTCCATGGTTTAACGACCCGATACGATTTACCAAAGAATTAAATTCGGAATAACGTTTGAGGACCACCCCTCGAGTTTAGAGGGATCGCAACTGAATGGAAATATTTCCTGGTGATCCTTGGTTCGGAGCGTAATTCCATTCCTCTATATATTTCAAACGGGGATATCGAAATGTAATTTACGACCTTCCCGGTATGATATTGGATTGGAAATGGTTAGAATTATCCCTCTCCAATAATTTTGATAATTTAACCAACTAAGCTATCTAACACAAAATGTTAAATCATAATCCCCGAGTTTCGATTTTCAAGTGGGTATTTATCAATAATAAATTACCAGAATAATTGATGATGACGGTTCTATGGATATGAATTTGTATGTACCGAATCATTTGGATGTGCATAAAATTAAAGAAATTGACTTCAGAATAGGAGCACAAAAATCTCAGATGATAAATTACATTGAGAAATAACGTACATGACATATTAAAGTAATATTAATACGTAAATTAAAGCTATAAAACAGCGTTGGTTGTTAGTCATAATAGTTAGTTGGTAACTCTTGCTATTAGGTTAGTTAGAATTCTTGTTTGTGTCAAACATCGGCTTACTGCGATGAAAATTTATAACAGTAATATTAATTATTAATATATATATATATATATCTAATGTTTTAGTGCATGAATAAGGTGACAAATTCCGAAGACGAGTAAAGGCCCATGTGAATTTCGATGAAAGCGTCTTTTTCCATTTTATAACTCAGTGAACGTAGATAAGATTATCTCGAAGACAAAGGAACTTTCATAAACGGCGGATTTGAACCGAGAAAATGTTTTATCAGTTCATCATCCGAAATTCTCTCCACCGACCGTTTCAATTCTTTGAGGAGAATATTCACTCGATATCAGTGAGTGAATAAAATTCTTTGAATAAGATAAAAATTTCCATAATCTGATAGGCCTTACGTTCAATAAATGAAGACAGTAATTTATGAGAATTTATGTATTCGCACACGTGAATGCAATGAAATTAGAAAAGGAAAACGCGTGAATCGAAAAATTGAAAATGGAAGATTTCCGAAATTTACGCATTTCAAACCGATTTTTATATGAAAGAAATTGATTAAAAGATATTTGTTATCGGTGTTTCCTTGCGTAAGAAAAGGCGAACTGACTGCACTTTTTTATGGCGAAATTTAGTAGTGTTCTCTCTCAATGCTGTCGAATTGCAACTTACCTTTGATAGGCTGCATAAGTGCCTGAAAACATTCCATGGCGAACCTCTCTGTTCTCAAAATCGTGGAACATTGCACAAATATTTCTAGCGGTTTCTCAGAAAATGCCTCAATTTCGTTTCCCGATTCGCTAGATACAATCGCTAGACACGACTAAAGTCGCGCCCCTTTGTATCCATGTTTGCACTTGGAAAGTTCTTTAGGAATAAGATATTAAATCATGGCTCATACAAGGATATCTATGTACGCTTTCTACCTCTTTCTACATTTAATATAGAGCTATTTCTGAGCATCCCATTCCTTTTTTAATTATCTAATTTTATGACCGTTATGTATGTAAGAAGAAATACGCCCGTCATGAATGTTACTATTATGATTATTAGAGTTCAAAGCATTGAAGTAGTTGTGAAATGGCTCAGTTGTTTCAATTGTGAGAGTGAAGTTTCTAAACAAACTCTGGATTCGTGAAACCATCAGATAGTGAAGTAAAAAGACTTACTTAATCATGAAAGTTAGGGTTGGTCACTCGGAGAGTGGCTTGAATTATACTTAATTAAATGTGAGAGTAAATTAGAAGCGGCAGTTCGTTGTGAGAATAATCGGATTGCTTCATTCAGATCTTTCTTGCGTTTCTTTTTTGCGATATTCACTTGTTATTTCTCGCAGAAATTATTTCGACGTAATCTTCTCGATCGACAATACATTGCGTCTACGTACACGGGGGTCCCGAGTTCCAATCCTGATGAACTGTATGTCATTGAAGTTAAATTGCAGTCGCGTTAGTCTATTCCCGACTGAAAACGATTTCACAAGCTTTCTCACGAAATGTAAACATCCTTTGAGTAAATATACGTCAACTTACGTTCGTAAAACCAATTCTATTATTTGTTTATGATGGAGAAAAATATTGAAGGGCATTGAAAATTTACATTCTGCTACTTGTTTTTTCCATAGAAATGGAAATAAGATGGAAGAAGAAAGGAAATCTACACTACACCTTTTAGACGAGAATAATAAAAGTAACGAATTCTGAGAAAAGTGGCAGTTCACCGGAGAATTGTTGCAATTACTCCGCTGGCGAAACACTACGTTGCGTTGCGAATCAATGTTTATGAACGGTTTACAATAAGTCGTGAAACAATGTTCACACGTGTTCAGAAACAATGTTTACAGTTTGGACAAACCTTAAGAATATAGAGGAAAGCTAAAACAAATGCAATTTAATTGTTAATATCCAACGCCATAAAATTCGTGTTCGTTTCGAAAGAAGAATTACTCAAAGGTAAAGAATGTCATGATATCAATTTAGTCTGTATTTCGAATTCTAAATATGTATGTACCTTCACCTATGAATCTTCATTTATATAAATCACCCATCGATTACTCGATTCGATATCTCTGTAGAATTTTCAACTCGTGTTCCTATATTTGTTTTGCATCACGTGCTGTGACTTGCCAACCGATTTTGCCTCTATTTAAACAAAGGAGCGGAGCGGAGTAATGTAGAAGCTCTTTTTGAACAAACACGCCTTAAACAGGTCAAAAACACAGTATTTAAAATTAGAGAAATTTTTTACACGGCCGCGTTCTTTCTCAGTACGAAATTTTCACTTTCTTCAAGCCTTAAATAAAATAAAGCCTCAGGGAAATCAATTTAATGCGTATTCTGTTCTAATTAAAAATTATAGTATCTGTAAATATGAGACTACATCAAGGTGAAAGTGAGACGGGAATTATCATCGCATAAGCTGTGCTTAAATGACTATTCTAAGAATCGATTGTTTCTAATTTGAGAAATTGTTCAACTCTTATTCTCAACCTTCTGCTCATTTCAATTTTCAATTCTTCTTGGAACATTTATAATTTTTACTCACGAACATTGTCCATTTGAACTTTCAGCATTTCCAAACTATACTTCTTCATTTATTACTAATCAAATTAGACTATCTGATGTAAAATTTAGTTTTTAATCGATTTTTGATAAAATTTCTTATCTGCGTTATATTTACGAATTTTACACCGTCATTTTCAATCCTACATTGCAAACTATCATGGAAAATATAATTCGGTTACCTGAAGTCTTCCTCATGCCAATATCATTGAGTCAATATCGAAATACTACAATGTAAGATCGTCTGAGGCTTATGTTGAAACAATAATATTGATCAAAAAATACTTAATGACATTGCTTAAGTAACATTGCTGCAATAATATTACTTCAGTAATACTGACCATGCGAGGAAAAATGTTTTGTTAAGATAAATCACATTTAACGATATATAATATATATTTGTAGGGAATGTAACCAAGAAATCGTTTACATGGGATATATTAGTAAATCGGAGAGCTCTTTATTACGCTACTTCGTGAGAAGGGAATTCTACTTGAATTTTATGTAGATTCAATATTTGGAAGGTTTCATCGTATAATATTTATGAGCCGGAGATGTTTTGGGAATTAAAAAGATATCGTAACTTGAGCAATATTCTCATAATATAGGAAATATCATATCACAATAGGTTAAAAGATAGGAAAATTATAAAATTCCCTCTCGTTTGGAAGAATTGCCCAATACTTGGTTGACCCATATTCCTCATCCGCAAGCAAGGAAATATATTTTACTGAATTGTGTTACCAATTAAATATTCAGGGTATTTATGAACGAGAAAATTCATCAACTAAAAGTGAAACAGGATCATTTATTCTTCCAAATGAGTTTCGCTTGAAAATTTAAAGCATAAAAAGGCTCCTAAGAGGAATGGGCAACGTATTTAAGCAACGAAATTGTGAAATAAAATTGAGGTTACAAATGTCTTTACTAGCGCGAGAAGGATAATATTTTCATATTCAATTGAATGGTTTTTCATATTTTTCCTACTCGTATTTCAGTCGATTGACTTCGAGAATTTCGAACGAAAATATGTCGAGATTAAATCGGGAGGAGATTGCGAGTGATTGGATCGATGAACTCTTTATTCAAAACGAACCTTCAGCATTTCCAATCAGTTCTAAATCACAAAAAATGGATTTTATCTTAATTACGTACTAATTATTTCCATATATATTTTGTCTAACTCCATTTTGCGCTCGATTTGAAGAAATGATGAATTGAAATATCCTGTTTTTAGATGTAAGAGTCGTCTTTAACGCGACGATGTCGGAATTTACATAGAGAGCATCTGCAAGGGATACACTCAAACAGCTATTCTTTCCGGATCAGCGATTATTTCCTTGCAACAGTTGTTAAACCTCTCTTCGATTAAACCCACACCACTGCTGTGGAATTCTCCTTTATCTGATGTACCTCTTGAGAAATTCGCACAGAAATAAAGGTCTAAAAAAGATGTGGGCGATGTTTCTCTCAGATTACGCTTTGGGTGAAAAAGAGACTTGCTCACCTGTTGGACGATTGCTCTCCGTTGGCTGCCTTTGCGACCACTGCCACTTCCTCTGCACGGCACACTGCTCTTCAATCTTCCTCCCCTCCAACCCTCCCCTCCGCCCCACTCCTCACCTTTAGCAATTCCCGTTCACTTGACTTTTCCTTGTGAAATGATTTCCTTACGATGACGTTCAATAAGAGAACTTACGTGCGTTCGTTTACGTATATCTGTTACGTTCGAGTCAATGTTACTTGCATACTGAAACGTACAAGGTGATAGATTCCAGATATACAACTTTACTTTGGGAAGTGCTTTAAAATATTTCTAAGTTCAGTGCATTTCAATGGGGAATCCATGGTGTCGAAACCAGAGCAGTTTCTAGAGATGTTGCGGAAGCGACCTCTCTAAGCAACATTTCCAGTCATGTCCGGAAGGTTCTCAACGTAATTCCTTTTTTATGGCAAATTGTACTCCGGCATCGAACCAAGGATCCTTAGGGAAACTCTGAACTGCATGTATAAATTTTATTCATGACTTCTGTTCTGCTGCCGGGTCCATATTTCCTGGAGAAAATATTTAAAATCACCGCACTGTGTTTTAAATGGAAGAACCCACCTGAGGTAATTTTGTAACAGCTGATTAATTATAACTATAAAGATACTCAGTGATTTTTAAGTCTTACCGGAAAGTATTTCAAAAAGATTTTCAAATATTCGCGCAATTTATTCTTGTGGGAAAATCGGACTTCTGAAGGATACTAGGATCTAAATCTCAATTTTTCTGGCGCGGTCAGTCCAACATGATTCTGTCCTATGTATCTCTATGTGTTCCTATTGCAAAATTCATTTTTTATCCAAATTCTTTTTATTTTTTACTGTTTTTGCACGTTCTCCCTCTTCTTTTAAGTTCGCCAAATGTTTTTGCTTTTCTTTTTTTATCAATCTTCGTATCAGTTACAAGCCACTAAAGAGGATACGTATATGGAGCTCAAATAACATTAAAAGAGAATGATATATTTGTATCTCCCGGACGATTTTCTTAGGATGTGAGTCTATGTATACATGAGCATCTTATAATAACTTTGGTGTAATTTCTCTTTTTTTCTTCCATAGTTTATTTACTCCATATTTTCCTTTCTCTTGAATTTGTGGCCTGCGCATAGAATTTGGCTTGAGACATGATTGTACTCGTAATTTGCTGGTAAATGGGTTTTGTATGATAAAAGTGTTCTTCTTTACTTTCCAGGATATATCATCTTCTCCTCTCGTTTGTATTCCAACAACTTTTTGGTGTCATCCTGATAGAATGAGAGATCCTCTTTTGTTTTCTCATATCGACTATTTGCGTTCCTCCGGTGGTCCTTCTTATGGCCCCGCATATTCTCTGACGTTTTACTTTTCAGAATTGTCCGTCTCGAGGACACGCTTCATAGGTATTTAAAGTTGTTCTAAACTGTTATTTTCGATCGTTATCTTTGTTCGAATGGGTTGTTTTCCTAAATGAGCCATTGTCTTTGTTTTATATATTTTCAAGTCGTATTCTTTTGCTATTACGTTTAATTTATGGACGACCAGATGATCTTCTTTCTCTTGGATTATTACCTGATCATTGGCAAAGAGTTTAGAAATTCATTTTTCCTATTTGTGTGCAAGATGGTTCTTCCATTCTCATTATATGTGTATATAATAAATAGTGTGGGTGATAAAGAGCATTAATATTTCCTGTGATATGTTCTTTCCATTGCCCAATCATTTACGATTTTTGTGCTTCTGTTGAGAGATTGTGCGGTTTTAATTAGATTTTATAATCGGCCGAATTTTCTCTCGATGCATACTGTGGAATGCTTGTCTATCTAAGCGTCTCTGAATGGAATTCTATACTTTTTTGTATTATCAGTAGCAAACTGTCTCAGCAGCCAATGAATGCCTGCTTAATGCAGAGGGGCCTCCCCTGTAAAAATTCACTCAATCCTTTCTTGCTCTATCGCGTATATAGAATCGGTGATTATACAGGTTTGTAGAGATAATATTTGGGCTTCTTTCATTGATTTTAAAGTTTTGGTTCGTGCTGAAATGACCATCTCATCCGCACAGTGTTTTTGCAAAATAAGGACTGATTTTCCAAAAAACACCGCTTCATGTACACGTAGAATAGCATTATCATCACGAAACTGATGGTACATACAATCGAGCTAAATGAGGCGATGAAAACGAATGCAAAAGAAAAGGAAAAATTAAAATTTTACCAAAACGCTACAACTAGAAGAAAGATCCAAGAAGAATATTTACAGTAAAACCCGTTTAAGACTGTCCTGCTTAAGAAGTAGACAGCTATACATGTTATAAATACAGCACTACACAGATCGGTTATCCTGCTTGCGCCGCAAACGTGGTTTTACAGTATCTGGAACCATCGTTTCTGGATGAGGTTCCTTTTTCTTTCCTTTTACCGGCATCTGGGTGGAGTGACAACACTTGTCCCCAAGCCAGGAACAGTTTTTAAGGGGTTCTTAATTTTAATTACATACTAATTCTAATTACATTTTTTTTGTTTCATTTTAACATATTTTTTCTTAATTTTTAACTTAATACTAATATTATAAACTAAGTTGGTGTTGCCACCTGTTGCGCCTTTTATTTGTTTTATAATTTTTTTTCTTTCTTATCATTTTGGTTTTTTGCTCATTTTTGTATTTTTTTTCTTTTTGTCACTTTTTTATTACAATTTTAATATATTTTTAGTATTTTTCAGGAGTTTTTTTTCTTTTAGAGCACCATAAATTTTGAAATATTTTGTTGTTTACATTTTTCAGGTTTTTATAGAACTTATTTACATTTTTTTTAACTTTTCTTTCATAGTTGTGAATTTGTGATATCTTTTTATTTCATTAATATTCACTAATTTATTTGTGTTTGTGGCTGCTCTTATTGTGTTATTGTAAAAGGTTTCGATTTTTTTTATGTTTGTGTTGTTGAAGGTGATTGGACATGCATATGTTATGATTGGTGTTATGAGTGTGTGTCTTAGTTTTGTATTTATGCTGATGTTGTTTTTTCGTGATAGTGGTGGAAGAATTCTGTGTTTTGTATAATTAGCCTTGGCTATAGTTTCTTTTATATGTTTGTCCCAGGAAAGTTTAGATGTTAGTGTGACTCCTAGGAATTTGTGTGTTTTTGTTTGTGGTATAACGGTGTTGTTAAGTATGATTGGAGTGTTGCATTGTTTGTTTTTAAAATTGTTGAAATATATGTGTTTGCTTTTATTAGGGTTTACTGTTATTTGCCGTTTATGGTATTTTATTAGATGTTTATTTAACCTTGCCGCTGCTGCTGCAGGTGATCGGCTGGTTGTTATGAATGCTGTATCGTCGGCAAATAGTAGGTTTTTTATGTTTGGGGTGTTAGGTATGTCGTTTATGTAACAGTTGAAGAGGATGGGGCTCAGTGTAGAACCTTGTGGCAGTTCTGGAACCATTTCCGTAATACAATATTTATATATGTGCGCGTCCAACAGAAACTCAAAGTGTTTCTCCCTTTCTCTCAGAGGTGGCGCTGCTAGCAGTCGGTTCGGCATATTCCTGAACTATCAGCTCGCCGAGCAAGTGATTTCAGTGTTTCATTCGGAAAAAAGATCATAAGAAAGTGAGGACACTTGAGGAATGGATACCGATCCCGGGATCCTCTGCTTTCAGCATTGCGGCCCCAAAGTGTTTTGTTTTCGTCTCGGAGACACCTGTCCCGCTTGCAGACAGCCACTCGACTTGGAATTGCTTCCGTTCAGGTGATTCGTAGTTTTTTTAGAAAAGCAGGATCGTGTGCACCGAAGAGAGACGGCTGCGTGAGGGATCCTCTCCGGTCACGAAGAAAATGAATTACGACCGCTCCGCGTTGAAACGCCTCCATGGGTAACCTTACTCCTATTCGCTTACCACTAGCGTGAGATTAAAAGAGAAAAAAATCCTTGAGGATTAAGTTTAGTCAGTCATGTTTTAGATTTAGATGTACACGCCGCCAGTGGCCTATGGCAGGGGGTGTAGAGACACCATCGATACCTTATTTATCGTATTAGCTTCTCTATTAGCCTTGGGGTAGAACAATCTAAAAGAACCATTCGTTGTTTTGATTTCTTCCTTGTAACGCTTTGCCGATGCTTCCCGAAGATCGCGTTCGTTCTTCACTGGAACTAAAACTTTATTCGCTTCGTCGAAAAGTTCTGAATCGATGATTTTTTCGAAAATTTTTCGTTGGTACTCTCTCGCCTGAAGCGAATTCCAACTGAGGGATTCTAGCAAAGCCGTTACTGCTACTAGCTACTGTCAAACCTGAAATCTCCGAAACGAGCTGATCTATGTATATAGACCATCACTGAATCTGAAATTAAACCTACGTCGGCAGGTAGTATGATTTTACGTCAATTACTAATACAGTAGATCAAAATTCAATACCAAACCAGTCCAGTGAGTATTTTCATAGTCTCTTCGTTAATGAAACTGTCAGTTCGCATGCGAGCTATAAAAGCACGAATAATAGATTATTCGAATACCTCCTCTTAATTCTTGTATTCTATACTAATACTAAAAATTTTCCCAAGAGATACAACTCCATAATTTGTTAAATGTCATTAGTTATAAAAATGAGTTTTATGTACATCCGAAGGTTTCTATGTATATCTATGTAAAGTAATAGAATAACGAATGCAAAGATGCGGTCTAACTGTAAAATTGTGTATACAACATTAAAGATACTCCGATATAGTAATTTATTTACAAATGATTGATATTTTTACTCCTATATTAAGCCTTATCAACCAATGTAATGGAGCTAAAATAGTTTTACATTCCAAAATCTAGGGACATAATTGATAAACATGACCGCCTGATTCGATAATCAGAATATGATATGTAATCTCGTATATGATAATCTCGTTTAGAGTACATATAAATTGATGGGGAAATGTGGAAATTCGTTTCTCATGAAGTACTTAATGTAAAAGAAATTAGAAGTAGTTAGTAGAAGTAAAGCACAGCAGTGTAAACGAAGGCCGTTGAAATCCCGTAATAAATATCATCTTCTCGCATTCATGTTCTGAACTTTTGATATATATAAAGTGTTCTACCTTTCGGTAGGTTCATGTGCCCCCACATTCCCTATTTAATTCCCTCTCCTTCAATTCCTAGTAACTTATCCCACCCCACCCCTCTAACAACTTTTGTCTTTGTCTTCCCCTCTGTCTTCTCCCTATCATTCTTCCCTCAATTGCTTTCTTCAATAATCCCTCCCCTCTCAATATTTGACCCACCCATTTCTTTTGTCGATTTCGAATTACTTCAATCATTACTCTTTTCTCCCCAACCATCTCTAGAACCTCCTCGTTTGTTTTTCTATCAACCCAGCTTACTTTCTCCATTCTATGCCATGCCCACATCTCGAAAGCCTCTAATTTTTTAATATCCTCTTTAATGTCCACGTTTCACACCTGTACAACATTACACTCCACACCAAGGATTTTACCAATCTTTTCCTGATTCCTTTATCAAGTCCCTTTTTCATCAGTTAACTCTTACCTAAAATTACTTTTGCTGCATGAGAAATTAAACTAATTGTGAGATAATCCCGGCATTTGAAGGCATTATTCTTTTTCTGTAATGGAATCAGGATAGACTGAGTAAAATCCTCTGGCCACTTTCCTTCGTCATAAATTTTCCTGCATAAATCATAGAATTGCTTCTTACCCTTTCCCCCCAGATTCTTAAGAAATTCTACTGGAATCTCGTCCACACCCGTCTTTCTTCCCCTTCATGTCCCTCAGTGCTCTATTAAGTTCACTATCCAGTATACTCGGTCCAACATCGTCTTCCTCTACTTCTTGTATACTTTCTATCTTTATGTGGGTAGGCTTCATGTCTTTAGAATACAAATCTTCTACATACTCTTTCCATTGTCCCTTTATGCTTGCTGGTTCCCTGAAGACTTTTCCCCTGTTATCCCTAACAGTGGCCATTTTATTACTAATTTTATTCCCCGTTAATTGTTTTACTTTTCTGTATAATAGGCCGACCCTCCCACTTTCAGCCATCTTCTCTATTTCGTTACACTGTCCCTTCCACCACAATTCTCTAGCTCTGTTTGTTTCCCTCCTCTGTTCATTGTTCAGTGCCCTGTACATTCTATACCTGTGTTCTGTGTTAACACTTTTCCATTTCCTTATTTCCTCCATTTTATTTATCATTTCAACCGTCACCCATGGTTTCCTAATTTTGCTTGGGTTGACCCTCCCAATGGTTCTTTGGGCACTATCCTTGATGGTTTTGATCTTTTCTCATCCCTTGTTTACGGTGAGTTCCCTTTCTTTACCATCTAGAGCCCTGTTGACTGACTTTTGAAACTCTAGCTTTCCTACCCCTGAGGGCTTCTAAGTTCCACTTGGGTTTGGTTTTTGCCCAACAAATCTTTGTAAATCTAAGCTCGGTCTTAATCATTACTAAATTATGATCCAAGTCTACATCAGCACCAGGATAACTTCAAGAATTTTTCACACCATTTCTAAACCTCTTCCTTACCAAAATATAGTCGATTTGGTAATTATCTGTGTCCCCCAGCTTTTTCCATGTGAACCTCTTTCTGTTATGGTGCTGAAAGAGAGTATTGGTGATACAGAGGTTATTCCTTATGCAAAAATCTACCAGTTTTTGTCCTCTGTCGTTTCTTTTTCCTAGTCCGAACTCTCCCACTTCGTCCCATCTTTTCCTTACCCTACCACAGCATTCCAATTCCCCATTACAATAAGGTTTTTATTGCCCTTCACCCTTCCAATAACCTCTTCTATTTGTTCATAAACTAAATCTATTTCATCCTCACTGTGATCGCTAGTAGGGAGGTACACTTGCACTATCACAGTGTTTAATGGTTCAGCCTTAATTTCTACTGACATTACCAGTTCGCTCATTAGCTCGGTGGCTATCATGGCTTTTTCTGCTCTCTTGTTCAATACTATAGCAACCCTTCTCTGGCTATCATTTCCCCCACTGAATATGACCCTCACATCATCGCTCCCAAAATCTCCCCCATCCTTCCTTCGTACTTCGCATAGCCCCAGAATGTTAATGTTGGACCTCTTCATTTCTAACTTTACGTTTTCTAACTTCCCTTTCCTAAGCATCGTTCTCACGTTCCAGCTCCCTACCCTATTTTCCTTGGTCATCTTCTTCTTCTCTTCTGTCGTTGGGTAAGGATTTCTTGGAATGACGACCGGTATGGCCTTACCACCATCCCTGCTGGGCACGACACTCTCCCCAGTGGGCTGAGTCCCGTTTTTGCCAGGGACAATACAATGATTGTGGCACATCATATTCATGGGATAGATAGTCGAGGTGGTCTCCCCTTGCCTTCCTCAACAGTGTTTTTAACGTGACACCATCACTCATATAGGCTGCCCCACTGGGGTACAGACGCTGCGTGGACTACCTTTCGTCTGTCCCCTACCTATTGACCTTTCTGGTATGAGTGACCCTACCAGGAACAAAGTTCCAGCCAGTATAGCTCTCTAGGTCATAGGAGCATACAAGCCCCTTTTCCACGTCAAGGTGTAGTCCGTAGAAGGGGAAACTTTCGATATCATTTTACTAATTGAAGCTAAATATAACACTTTAGTTTTGGATCAACTAATTACAGTTATCTAAATACAGTAAAACCTGTCTTTAGACCTGAATCTATTGGATATTTTCAGAATTTCCGTTTAATCATTTTTTGTTAGATATTAGGGGAGATATTTAACTGATTCTTATGTGGAAGTGGTTCGAAGAAAATATTATATGTTGCACATAAAGAAACTGTCTTGTTTAATTACGTATCATGACAACTTATTTACAAAATATGCTCATATTGGGTATATTCACCTTGTTTTCCTGTAATTTGATGTGATTCTCTACTGTAATTTGATGTGTTTCCCGCATTCAAAATCTTCTTATATTTTATTTCTAAACATCTATTTTTGGTGGCTGGCACTTTTCTTCATTCACACCCCAAAACATTTAAACAACTGACCATTTGAAAGAGAAAGTTTCCCAATTCTGGAACATGAAAGATTTAGGTGAGATATGGTGGAATTCCTTCATGATTACGCATGAAGAAAAACCAACTTGGTAGAGTTTTTTATTAAAGTTTTTGTGGACTCTACCAAGTTAGTTTTTCTTTGTGTATCATTCCCAATTGCTGCTAAAATAGACCGACGAATGAAATATCCTTTGGTAAAAATATCAGGCAAAAAATTGAATCATCGAGCTCCGTTACTGAAATTGTAGGTATAGAGGTTGTCATATTTGGTATTTGATGTCTTGGTTACGTTTGTTGTGATATATAAATAGTTTTTCTCATCTAATAGTGAGAATATTTATTCTCAGTCTTAAAATGATTGAAACAGTTTTTGCAAGTAATATTATAGTCTCATTAAGACCTCAACGACCTATACAACCATAATGATATTAGATTAAATTTTGCATCTTTTGGAAGCAGAATGAAAACCACAGGAATGTGACCAAATATGAAGGTTAACACTATAAACAGCTTACAATGTCATTTCATTCAAATGACTGCTTTCTTTTAATCAAATTGCATGGACCCCAGTAACCATTTGTGCAAAATTTTTGTATGGGCCAACTAGTATTCAATAAACATAAAGCACATAACGTAGAATCAACTGAAATTTTTTTATTCATTAATATTTCCTTCAAAATATATATATGCACACTCCTCATCAGCCATTTTCAATCCGATGTTGGATGTAGGCCTCCCCAAGCACTTTCCAATTCTCCCTATTCTGAGCTTATCTTTGCCATGTCACCCCTAAGTACTTAATGATCTCTCTGTTCCATCGGTCCTTTGGTCTTCTTCTTGGTCTCTTCATATATCTTGGTGTCCAGTTCAGAACCAACCAACCAACGGTTGTCGTTTCTTCTCGCCACATGGCCTGCCCACATCCGTTTCAGTGATCTTACTTTAACAATGTAATAGAATTTTTAACTTAGCACATTAAGTTGTGCAACTAAATCCAAATTTATACAAGAAGTGAAAAATTGTGACTTGGCTGGGACTCGAACCCAGGTCTCCCACTTTCCGGGCAGGTATTCTGTAGGTATTCAGCAGGTATTCTGGCAGAATACCTGCCCGGAAAGTGGGAGACCTGGGTTCGAGTCCCAATTTTTCACTTCTTGTATAAACTTGATCTTACTTTAACTGTGATGTCTGTCACTCCTGTTTTCATCCTCACCCAGGTGTTGCGTTTCCTGTCTCTTCTTGTGATCCCAAGCATATCTTTCCTTACTTCTTTGTGTTTTCTGTAGTCACTGGGTTATTGCTGCGTTTATCACTCAGGTTTCATTTCCATAGGTCAACACTGGTAGAACACATTGGTTGAAGAATTTTGAGACCATTGGCATTTTTGACTTTAGAGTATTTGCATTTCTTCCAAACCCATTCCAGCCAAGTTTAAGTCTTCTTTGTTAATCTTCTTCATTAATGCTGTCATTCTCTCCTGTTGTTTGTAGTTGTCATAGGTATGTGTGTTCTGAGCAGACCTCCAGAGGCATCCCTTCAAATTTGATATGTTCTTGTGCTGTGAAAGTGTAACCTTGGTTGCCATTATCAGATGATAAGTCGTCTTTAAACATTCAACTATTATATTCATAAATGCTTTCTAAACAGTAGGAAGGAGACTGATAGAATGGTAATTCTTCAGTTCATCTTGCTTCCTTTCTTGTGCGAAAGGACAATTCTTGTGCAGTTCCAGTCCTAGGGGATTCTTCCTTGTTTCAGGAAATTAATGAATAACTGCGCTAAAACATGTGCAACTTCTTTACCATCAAGTTTTAAATATTCTGTTAACACTCCAGCTATGCCTCCTGTTTTTTGGTTATTCATTTGCTTTATTGCTGCAATTACTACTTCTGGGAGAATAGAGAGGGCATCTCATGAGTTTTGGCTTGCTTCTTGGTTTTCCTCTTCAGCATTATAGGTTGCCAAAGTACTCTGCTACCATCCTTAGTATTGCTTGTCTGTTGCAAGTTCTTGTACCATCTTCCTTCTGTATGGCTAAAATCTCTTTCTTTCCCATTGCCAGATGTTTTTGGTCTTCTTCATACTTTTGTTGTTTACTATGGCCTCTTGCACAATTTCAATGAGAAAATTGTAAAACAAAACAACCCCTGTACCCCCGTAATAAAATAAATTACTTTCCTTGAGTGTAATCAAGTCTTCTGATTTTCTTCTAACTTTGCTGAGGCCGATGATGTCCCAATTTATCTTCTCTGCTTCATTCAGTAGTTCCAGTAGTCTGTCTTCACTCTTCAAGCTGCGGCAATTGTAAGTCGCAAAGTGTAGGGTGGTAGTTCTTTTCCTCATGATGGACCTCTGTAACACCACCACCTCCCAGACATCCGAATGGGTGGTGGTGCTATATGTATTGGCATAATCAGATAATTAGGTATATATGATAGATGAGTAAAAGTTGCTTGCATACCACAAGCTAATCGGTGAATACTTACTCAACATCTGATTACGCTCGGAAGTCCTTCATGGTGATGAGAATAGTTTCGCTAGGGGTTTCTTACTAGATATTTAGAAATTCAAAGGAATTTGTCTCTAATCTCTAAATCAAGCTGTTTCTGAAATAAAAGGTGAGATGAACAGTTCGCTTATTATATGTATGATAATTTTAAAGAGAGAGAGGAAGTGACCAGTAGGCACAATTCAGGCGATATCTAAAGTGGAGAGGATTGAAATAAGTTGTGTTTATATTGATATTTTCAAAGAAGTCTATTTTATAATTTTTTATTCTCCACAGATGTTCTGGAAAATCTTATGGAAATAACGAAAAGGAAGGGAATAGAATGGAGAGAGAGGAGATTAAATGAACAAGTGGCTGTGAGATTTAAGTGAATGGTGTGAAGTGGGGAGACAGGGATGCTGTATGTTGCTAACGTTGTTTATTATGTGATTAGAAGGAATGATAAAGGAAAGAGGAAAATGCAGGGGCAAAAGTACGGGGTAGAAGGATAAAATGTGTTAAGTTCATGGATGATATGGTAGTGATTGCCGAGAAGACCTTGAAAAGGATGATGTACAGAGTTAACCAAGTATATGAAAGATACAGAATGGAGATAAATAAAAGAAAAACCAAGACCATGAAAATAGGATGTGAGGAAAGAATAGAAATGGTTTTAAACGGAGAGGATACAGAGCAAGTGAAGAGATTCAATTATGTTAGTAGCGTAGTGGAAAATGAATGGTAAAGAAATTAAAGAAAGAGTAGGAATGGTAAAGACAGCATTCAGCAGGATGAAAAGGTTATTGACAAGCAAGTTGGATATAAATTGAAGAAGAGGTTGATGAAATGCTACATTTGGAGTGTTTTTGTATGGGTCTGTGGATGTGGACAATTAGGAAAATGTACAAAAAAAGAATAGAGGCTTTTGAAGTATGGACATGGTGAAAAATAGAAGATATAGTTTGGAGTGATAGAGATGAGGAGGTGTTGTATGGGAGAAAACAGAATATTGATGTAAGTTATTAAAGAGCGGAAGAGTAATTGGATTGGACACTTTTTTAAGGCATATTGAAGATGGCAGTAGGAGGAGGGAAAGAGAAGAAGAGGTGAAAGGAAGAGAGGGTTTTGTGGAATGAAAAGCTAAAGCAATGGGAAGAGAATTATTTTAAATAGAATAATGCCACTGGGCAGAAAACCCCATGATGATAACATGTTCACCCTCTCAGTCTTGCAGGGGATTTGATAAAAATTGAAACCATCCAGTCACTCCATGGCATACTGTTTAACAATATCGGAAATCTCCTCTAATCTTTCTTACATGTTTTACATTGAAATTCTCTCTCAGATCTTACATTTTCTCAATGAATCAATACACTTGTAAATTCTGGATATTTTACCATAATTAACGAAAGAATCTGCAGAGATGAGTTTAATATATGCAGTGAGATGGATGGTTTTATAACTCGTATAATGACAGAAATGAGTGACAGTAAATTTAATTCGTCAAATTACAAAGAAATAGTGGCAGAAGGATAAAAATTGAGAACAAGTCAGTTGTCTATGGATGGTTCACATATTTGGGGATCAATGGTTATTACTTTTGATGCTTCGACACTCCATTGATCCTGGTAGAAGACATTATTTTTGTATACCTTTTAGGGGAGGTCACTTATCTTTTTCATCCTCAGCATAGGCCTCTATGAAGAAATTAGAAGAGGACATGTTACTTTGGTCACAGTTATTTCATTCCTCCTGTGAAAATTTGACTACAAAAGTGAGGGCCCTTTTCAAGTTTGTGTTGAGTTTGTTATAAGAAAATATTTTTACTGAAAATGGAATCCTTAATATGATATACTAGCATCAATTCATCCTTATTTACCATAAATCATGCTGTAATTTCCATTTTGGAGTCTCTAAAAGAAAGCTGTGAACTTGACAACTTACAACCAGCCATTGAAATCTCTTGATCGACCAATGATATCTGAAAAATGTTATGTCAAAAACAAATGATCTGCATTCAGACTTATTTGAGTGTCTGCGAAACAATATATTTAAAGTTAATCAAAACACCTTCCTCAGTTTCAATTGCTCTTTTTTGCAGAGTTCCTTTTCCCTTTGCCAGAGCCTCTCAACATCCTTGCTCCATCGTCATACGACCCACCAATGGAGATTTTCTCAAGTGAGTACTTTTTTAGAGATTTCAGATTCATTACTGCTGACGTTTCCTTGACTGAATGTCCTTCATTCATTCTTTTCAAAGCAGGTTAATTCATCAAACACTAATTTAAATTTTACATCATTATGTTTGCATCTATTTGCCTGTTATCATACATTAATTAAAATATAATTACATACACTATTGCTACAATTTTATGTTTAAATGCATTACATTGTTCCCAAAGATTTGTTAATCTCTTTACTTGCTTTGGGCTTCAAGGTCTCTTTGGGTAACATATTCCATTCCTCTACATCTATCGGTTGTGTCCTTAATTTTAACTTTTCATGATGATTTTAACAGGATTTGGTTCCTTTGTAACTTAACTCCCTCCATCCTTTGCTTTTTACTTAAAAAATCCTGCTAATCCTTTAACTGATTCCTACTATTCTAACATTTGAAATCTCTCCCATACATTTTATATGGGAGCATTAAGACTGCCTGGAGTCAAACCCCGAACTGTTTTGTAAGATGTGATTGCATATTACAAATTAGTAAGGGCATTTTTAACCTATCCAAAGTTTCAGGTCATTATCATATCTGGAAGTTCCTCAAAATTCCCTATTTCCCATTTAAATGTATAGATTGCAAATGGTCCCTTTGGATTGAACTAAGGACCATTAGGGAAACTATAAACTGCGTTTGCAAAACATATTCATGACTGCTATTCACTGCAGCATTTTCGGTCTTGGATTGCATTTGGTACTGACAGATGGCCATTTGGCATTGATTCATCATAAGGCTCAAAATATTCATTGGGAGAAGGAAATAATATTACAGCTGAATTGAAATGCTACATACAGAATTCTACTAAATTACAAATGATTTTAGATTACATATATCTTCTACATTTGCATTATATGCATTTGTATATATACACATTTGCATACATTTTTACAATAAAATATTAATCATTAGAATTGCATTTAACAGTGAAATGACTGCATTGAATATCTTAAATTTCATAGTTAAGAGTAGTTGAAGAATTTTTCAAATAATTTATTCCACTTAAAATTCTGTCAACTGTTCACCAAGACCATTGCCAGTAGATCTTCTTCAAAGTAAAAATCAAATACTGTTTTTTTTCCACAATTTCACAGAAATGATTCACAGAATATTGTCCATTGAACAGTATGTTTCATCCTATTTCAATTTCAAGGCATTTAAGACACTTTTGACAAAGAATACTTTGAAAAGTACCCATAATATAGATTATCTTATTTTTGTTATCGAAGATTTTATCATTAAAACATATTGTAATTCATTTTATTTATTTAATGTTAATGTCTCTTCAACCCTACTTATCCCTGTTAAACTTCAACATTCAGTAAATCTTTTGCCGTAAATCCACCATAAATCAGAATTTCAGGTAAATTAAAAGATAGCGTAACACTTTGAATTGAAACCATACAATTACATGTTTAAAATAAATAACTACTCATTTAAAATTTATAACTTGCCCACACTTGCATATAATTTTTATATATTTATGCATGTCTATAATTTTTCATATTACTTAATACTTTATACTCTTTATTTTCATTTTTTATATTTTCTCTAGCCATTTAGTCACAATATATGGTTTTTAAAATTCACTTTCTAAGCCCAATGTCACATTTTTTTGGGGCATGCAAATCTTGAATTTATCCATATTTTCTTGCTCTCGTGGGCATACTCAGAGTAAATCAATACAATATTATTACTATGAAATATTACAATATTATTACTATGTGTCATAAATTTTGCTATTTTGCCTGTCCTCACTAATGAGGTGGATATTTGTATAGTGACTACCTAAACCACAAAGACCTGCACATTGCGGTTACTTCTTCTGATGGCACAGTGGTGGAATTTGACCGCTCAGGGCTGATGCAGCATGTTGAGGGGGAAAATTGGAAGCAATGCATTGTGGTCAAGGATGAGGAGGAGGTCGACCCAGAACACTGGGACAAAACGCTTAACAACTTGTCCAAGCAGTCCTGCTGGTCTCAGGAAAGGTGCCTCTTTTCTCTCACAGCAAAAGACTGTCTCTATAGCACTGTAACTGAGTAGTGTAATACATCAGGCATTACACATCATGCTTTAGATGTGGTTTTCACTTGGCCCCCAAAAACTATCCAAGCCAGGTCTGTTGAAAGAAGTTTGGTTCAGTTAAATATCACCTTCTATTAATGACTTACTGTCTCCTCACACAGATGGAGTCAACCCTTTTCTCATTCAAGTAAGGTCTACATAGCTTCTATTAAAGTAATTAATTATTAAATTTGGATGCTCAAATCACTTCTTATACATCCTTTGGCAAAACATTTCTATGAATGAAATTATCAAAATGAATAGTGCATAAATTAA
This sequence comes from Pachydiplax longipennis, assembly GCA_036926295.1. NCBI lineage: Eukaryota > Metazoa > Arthropoda > Insecta > Odonata > Libellulidae > Pachydiplax > Pachydiplax longipennis. The sequence goes on from JAVFKF010000060.1 coordinate 342,463, forward strand.
TCAATTAGTTAATGCAACTTTTGTGCATTTTGGGTTAGTGTGAATTTGATCCATGCTGAGAGATCACATGAATGTCCTCATTTTATGCTCTTCACTTCTATTGATTTCTTTGGCTTAATCAATAACATTACTCACTGTGTAAACTTCAAATAAATAAATTGAATCTAATGAAGGTATTCATTTCATTCTGCTAAAAGCAATAGCAGTCTGTTCACAATATGATGATGTCTCATAGTATTTGAAATATATTGAACTTATGTAAATATTAATTACATCATATGTGTCTTACATAATTATCTTTTTTCAGATATGATGAAAGCTGTCACAATTGTTATTCCTTCGTGTTGGCGTTCCTGAGAAGCCTCGATTCAGGTGGGCTTAGCTATGCTGCAGCTGGAAGCAAGATGTCTTTTTGCGAGAAATTCATTATTCCGAGAAGTACAGCTGCTGGCAAATATGTGTCTGTGTATCGTCGTGTCAGGAATGATGGTTATTATATACAAAAGTGACTTTTAAGTTTCTTATGAGTAATTTATTTTAATATTAAAAAGTTGTATTAAGAAAATAAACTAATGTTTTTTCTACAATTTTTTGTTCATTTGTATGATATAATAATGGAATCAAATTAGTATTGTATAGTTTATAGTATAATTTTAAGCTTGGATGAAATTTAATTGTTATTTTGCTCATTACAGTTGAACCTGGACCTGTTCAATGAAGTGGCATTTTTTCTATTTCATAGAGATTTCTCACCACATATGTGGAAATGTACATTTGTTTGAAACTTTTTGAATTAAGGTTAATTTCCACAAAAATCAGCTGTTTTCATGGAAATTTTTCATCATTTACTCAGTTTAAAGCTTTTCAGGAGCAGCTTCTCTTTTCCATAAATCTAATGGGAATTATAGTCTCCATGATGAAGTATTGTAATTAGGGATCATGTTTCAGGGAGAGGTCTATCCATTGGGCCCTAAATAAAGAAATATTGGGGTCATTAAAGGTCAAGAATACTTTTCATGGCCTTCCAATGAAAAAATTCATTTTATGGTCCCTAAGAAGGGAAATTTTGGCTTGACACTGAAAAGATGTCATGCAATTTCACTTTTATTTGAGCTTTCTTACCATGACTATTAACCATGCTTGATTAGCAATTTCTACTCATGTGAGATATTTTCCTCTTATTGAAAATATAATCACATTTGTGATTGTATGTGGTGGAGACAGAAGCAGCTGTAGCTGAGACAATAAAATATGCTCTTATAAGCATTACTCATGGTAGAGCACCCTTGGTAAGTTTCATATTATTATATATTTATAAACAAATTTTATTTTATTTAGTATTTGCATTTATATTAAATTTAAATATGAAATTATTTTTTGTATTTTCTTCTTCTTCCTTCTTTCCTACTATGCCTTCACTCACCTCCAGGTCATCTTTTCCCAGTCTTCTTTTTCCCTTTATCTCACAATTCTTTCTTGATGTGTGTTCATTACATTTTAGTTTCCTTAACCCACTCATCTTCCATGCATGCTCTTAAAACATCAACCCTGGTGTGCTCGACTATTTCTTGTGTATCATCATCTGAATCACTATCAGATGCTGTTGTTTCTGTATAATTGGGCTGTGAAGATGATCCAGCTATGGATATTTGTGGGTTTGCCACAGTACAACTAGTTGCAATGTCACTGTCAATGGTGGAAAAAGCTTCTTCATTTATGTCTATAGCACAAAGTCTTTCTGCCTGTAGCAGTTGAATTTCTGGCAATAAACTGGGCTCAGGTTCTACCATTGAAGTCTGAACTGCTGCTTGATTATCACTTGAAAACTGAAATCCTGCAGATCTCCAGCAATTTTGTACTGTTGTGAGACCAACTAAATTCCATGCTCGAACTACAGCTCTCATAGCATGTAGCAAAGACCATGATACAGTCCTATGCCCTTCATTCTGCAGCTTTAAAATAAATAGAACATTAAAGGTTTTGTCTTTAAATAAAATCTCTATTATTAAAGTCTTGACTGCAAATAGTGGAATATAATTTTTCTTTTCTCTATACGACTACATGCTTCTTTTAGTGAAATACTGTATGATATATTTGACTTACCATGCTGAAATAATATATGTTGCAGAGCTAATTTCCTATAAAATGTCTTTTGAATAATACCTCTATCTAATGGCTGAGTCATTGATGTGGTGTTCTTTGGCAAGAAGAAAACTTCAACATTGTTCAACTTCAGTCCTTCAATTATGTGAACTGGTGCATGATCAATTAAAAGACAAACCTTCTTATTTTTCCAGATGCATATCGTTCCAAACAAATAACTTGTTGACAAAAAATATCTACAGTAGTCCAGGCTTTTTTGGTGGCTGTATATTTGCACCCAATTCTTTCAATATTTATGTTTTTAAAACATCTGGGATTTTTGAATTTTCCAATTATTTGAGGCTTGAGCTTGTGGCTTCCACTTTGATTGCAAGTCAGAACAACTGTAATGTGCTCTTTACTTATAATGATTCCATCATTCAAATTTATAAGCATAGCACTGGTCTATGAGCCCCTGCTACCTCCGATTTTGTTGTGCTTCTTGTAAATGAAAACGTCTTAAATTCATAACAAGATCGTAGCAAGCGGCAGCTCATGGACCAACACACATGTTAATTTTAAGAAAATTTGCAACTGGTTGTAGCAAAACATCAGGACATTTCGAAAATTTGATATAATATCTTCTATGAAGAGGATAAAAATTACATTTCGTTATTGCGCTGAAATTACATTACGTAAAGTGGTGGGACCAAAATTTGTTTTGTAATTGAGTTAATTTTGTTATTTCGGAGTTAGCTATTGCAAAGTTCTACAGTATACATATATTTTCTAATGCCTTCTGTAGGACAATAAAACAGATTATGCTGGTCTATTGAATTCGATGGGCTTCTCAATCACCTGTTGAGACATCCTTGCAAGATCTCCCAGATCTGCATCCTTGTTGTTTTTCTAATAATGCTGTGAGGGAATTTCTTTGTAATAATTTTTGTTGTCGGTTTCAATGCCAAGCTCAGTAGGTTAATTATATGGTTCCCTTTTATCTCCTTTCTTAAACAAGGAAAGCATAATACTACTACTCCATTTATTGGGTATTGTATGGAGGCTATCAATTTCAGCAATTCATTTGTCAAATGATGTATGAACTAAGCAATTAATTGGATATTCTATCTTGACTAGGTGATTTTGTGTTCTTTAAAGCTTTCAATTCTTCCTCTGACACTGAGTATTGGACTGTTACATCGTTATTGTTAGTTCTAATATTTGGCATGCTCCTGTCCTTTGAGTTTCCTTCAAAAAAATGTAGTTAAATATGACACCCATGCTGCTTCTGTTATATGACAGAGCTATGTAAGCTCATTGACTTTCTATCTTTGTTTTCTAATCATTCTCCATATTTGTTTCTGCAGCCTATAGAAATTGTGCCATTAGTTTTGAAAATATTTTGCAGTGTTCCTCCTTTATTTGGTTAACTAATTTTTTTTGCTTCATTTCTGATTCTTTTATAATTTTCAAGGGACTCTTGAGTTCTAAGGAATTTATATGTTACATAAGCTTTCCTTTTTTCTTTGCATTTATCCTTTACTTATTAACAAACCCACAGTGTTTTACAATTGTTTTCCCCCTTCTCTTCACTGTCTCTAAAGCTTCAACTGCTGCTGCTTCTATGTTTCTTTGCCAACTCTGGTCAACGCTATCATCTTCCTGTATGTAACTACCTTCTGCCAGTCGTCTCTAGTAAAGTTGCTTGGTTGATTTATTCCAGAGTGATTCAATGTTTTACGTTTGTCCTTCTGCTGTTTGTTCATTACTTTTCTGCTGTCATTGCATTTTAACCTACATTTACCTATTAATTAGCTGTGATCACTTCCTATGTTTGCAAAGTTTATGTTTTTGACATCTAATATTAATAGTGTGTATTTCTGTAGGTAACTATGGAATTAATAATTGATTTCTGGCCTCTAGTATTTTGAAATGTATATTTATATTGATCTTTATGGTCATAAAAAGTTATTAATTCTTAGTTCATTGCAAGAACAGAAGTTGATCATCATTTCACCTTTATCCTTCCTCGTTGAACCGTTGTTCAGGATAACTTTTCTAAAATGGTCATACAAGTCCCCTCTCATTATAATTAACTCATCTGGAGGTTAATTGTATCCTGATGTTGCTCGTAAAATATCTCTTTGTCAGCTTTTGGCTAACAATCTTCTGGTCCATTAACTGATATAATATTCAATTTTTGATGATTAATTTTCATTTTTACAGCTAAAACCTTTTCTTATATATATCAGTTTTTTCTAAGTTTCTCTACATAATTCTTATACATGATTACATATATGCATAAATCTTATATATGATTGCATGCAACTCCTGCTTTGGCTCTTACTGATATTTCAATCCCACTATAGATGAGAAAATACTCTCCATATTCCCTCTGACCTTTTCATCTGCTTTTTGTTTCTTGCAGCGCATATATGGATATTTGATGATCATGCAGTTCTTCTATCAATTCCAGATCTTTGTATATGACTTTATATTCCATGTTCCTAGTCTTTAGTCCTAGTATATCTTTCTTTTTCCAAATCATAGTCCTTTTCATTGTATGGGTCATGACCATCCTAATATGAGGCATGGTGGTGGTACTATGAGTAATAACTTTTAACGCCTTTAAGTAGGTTGCAAGCCTGGCCCCTCATCTTAGACCAATCTGTCCCTGCCAGTAGTTCAATTACCTCTGGCATAGCTCCTTCATTCACCACGACATACCGGTGAGGAGGATTATTATTTTCTTTTATAATTTACTCACTTTTAAACTAAGGACTTAAGGGACTGCTTTCTAAAATTACTAGTTACTCTAATTAATAATCTAAAATAGAAAATAAAAAAACTTTCAAAAAGAAATGTTTTCATATGTTATAGTAATGTTGTGAAATACTGTGTAATGTGAGGTAGTCATATAGGGACTTCTAGAAAAGTAGGGAATTGCATGGCAGGGTGATGTACGGTGGGGTTTCTACCCCATGACCACTACAGTAGCCGAGAAAGGCCTGTCATGAACTCCGGAAAAAACAGATTGACAGGCGACAAAGTGACAGGTTCGAATTCTTTTGGGTCAAAAATATTTTGTCATTGATTCATAAACCAAAGTGCGTATAATGTATTTAAGTGGAATACATGACTGCATTAGTATTCATACTAATTTTACTATCCTTGTCTATCTTGTTTAATATATATTGTTATATCTCTAATACAGTAGAAGTCTGTCATAACAAAAGCTGACAAAAATTGGAAAGTACTTAATACTGAGCTTACTTGTTATAGCCAAATTCTAGACTAAATGTTCATCCTCTTGAATCCAAGGGTAGTAAGTGTGGCAGAATAGAACTGGAAGGTTTTCAATTCATATGGAAATGCTTCAAAATGCATAAAAATTACGTTTGCATAAAAATATTATTATATTCATTCATAAAACATAGCCAAGGTGCATACATATGGAGGGACAAAGGGAAGAATAAAATGAAGTTTCTAATCAAAGTTCACTCAATTATTTTTCCTCAACTCGCTGAGGTGAAATCCATATGCATGAATTAGGTGACAATAATTTTTGCTTTCAATTTTTTCGGCTCTTTTAAGAAATAACGCGCCTTAGATTACCATTTGCTTGTTGGACTTTGTCTCTCACATCAATTGATGATTCTGAGATATGCCTCCTGCAAGATAAATATAGAAACATGGCACTTGTTGTGTCTGTACTTCCACTTGTTATTTACCTGTATAACCACTTGTTATAATGGACGTAACTCCCTATCCTTTGCTGTGAAATGGACAATGGCCAAAAAATCACTCATAGTAATGCAACTCTTGTTATATGCTCCTTATAACGGCCTTATCTTGTATGTGAATGAGGTGGTAGGATATAACCTTGAAATATAATGGCAAAGACATGCATTAAATAATAGTGTCAGCTTATCTGAGAAATATCCAATATCAACCTCCAACTTTTGGTAGTAACTTCTCACATCTGACTTTCAATTAATTAGAGATATGGTGCTACGAACATAACCTTTTTGTAAATCTGAGAGCAAATGTACTATAAATAAGAAATTCAATCTCTAAATGCAACCATTTTAGCTTGAATTAGCAATTGGTTGCAGTTTCCATCAACAAATTTGCCAGAGTAATCCTTTATGTTTTGCTGACAGTGAAAGAAAATTTGGTTTTGATGGTAATTCTTTTGAAAACTTTAATTAAAATAGGATATAATTTTGGTGGCTGCAAATATTAAACAAGGAATTCATTCAAGTAACTGAAATTAAATGCAAATATTTTAGCCTACCTGAAAAAATTCAAGAATACGAGAGTGAAAATCTAAGTAACAGAGTACTTTAAACATCTAAAACAGGTAACTCAAATGAGTTTTAATGAATATATGATAAGGAAATTTTCTTTGATTATCAAAACAACCAATTTATTCCATACTTAGCTGTTTTTAATTAAATATGTAAGTTACTAATTAAAACAACAATGAATAACAAACTCATGACATAAAAAACAAAGTGAAGTCTTATTCTCCAAAGTATTAATTTAGGATGACTTCCTTGTGCTTACTTTGAAGCACATTTTCATGCACAAAATATATCCATCAAAATAATGGAACTAACACCACCTTAATATAAATATACTTTTTGTAAAATATCTGTAATAATGGCAAGTAGTCATTTCATTATCAAAAAATGACTAAAAAAATATTCAAAATGTAGGAAAATAATCTCTCGTTAAAAGGCACTCCATCAGTTTCACTTCTCCATTTTAGCATTTGGTCATCTATTATGATTTCAATCATTTCCATTTTTCTTATTTTCTCATCATAAACTCCTCACTTCTTGTACCCGTAGGAGTTGATGGCTGAAATCAAATAAGTTTCAAATAATTATTTTAATAGTCCATTAATGTTGATCTACAAGTACAATATTGATAAACATACAATTAAGTATCATAGTCAGAATGTTTGTTATTACTGGCTATAATGTTTTAATTTGCAGATTAAACCTTTTAAATGATTGTGTAATTTGATCATTGATTGATATAAATCAGAGCTCGCAAATGAACTCTGCAATGGTTTACTTACATGGGTGGTCTGAAAAGTTTCTTTCATTTCTCAACTTGTTTTCTGAAAAAATCTGAGGTCGGAAACCTTTCAGACCACCCTCTTATATTGGCACATTTTATTTCATTAACTATAATATTACTTGGCCTATGAAAGAATGATGTTTAACAGGAAAATATTAGGAATGTTTATTCTATTAATTTTCTCTACCAATGACAATTATTTCCTTAATAAAGGTTCACTATTGGCCTCACAATCAGGAGTCCATTTTCTAATGTTATTTCTCTTGTTAGTATTTATCTTTAAGCTTCTTATTTGGTGAATTTCAGTAATACTACCGTGACTGCTGTGATACCTGCTATCAGTCATTTTTACTCTCTGTTGTGGTGGATATGATTATGAGCTAAAATTTACTCTTTTAATATTGCCCTACCCATAAACAAAGGCAGCAAATTAATTAAGGTTAATAAAAGGGTAGTGCTGCCAGTAGGTAGTGCAAGGTATCCCAGCAGTTGAAGGGAGAAGTACCTTTTTTGCTTGTCTTGTCACTTGAAATTTATAATAACATAATTGCAATGAAAACTATTTCATTTCTTTTGTAAGAACATGACGGTGATTGAACTATTCCCTCAATCATAATGAAACTTCAGCCTGAGATACTACACTTTTATGAAATACTTTCTTCAGGGAAATATGGAAACCCTCGGTCTTTCATAATTCATGGGGATCTCATGAAATAATAAAGGTAAATCCATGAAGATAAATACACGCTGAATTGTTTGAATGAAATTTCATTGGCATTCTCTAGTGACTAATTTTAAATGCCATTTTAGTAATTGAGAAGACTTATTATAAAATTAAACTAGTATGAACATTTTCTATAGATAAATAAATGTATATAAATATGAACAGAGTGAGTCATACAGAAATTTCTATTTTGTTATGTAAATTAGAAAAATGTAATTTATATGGCTGTCTCTGGAGCAAATAAGTTGCATTATCCAGTTATTTTCACCTAAGAAACCAATCATTGTGAATGATTAAATAAATGCATGTAATTGCTGCTGGTAGCAGGTAGTTGCAAGCTGAGTTTAGCTGCTTAACATTGATGAAATTAAAACTGACTCATCAGTCATATCACTAAATGACTCTAAAATAAGCAAGGTTAAGATATATGTGCAGTCTTAAACTGGTGCCACTATTTCACTCTTCATACATTTAAAATTATTTAAACCAAAGACTAGGATAGAGTAACATAGGCTGTCTCATGGTACTACAAAACAATAAGGTAGTAATAATAAATAAAGTAGTTAAATAAATAACAACATTACAACTTTTAATTTCATTATTCATAAATGCTATAATAAACCTTTCTACTACTGGTCTTCATGATTTTTGACCCTCGAGATTGTTCTGCTTAATAGGCTTTTTTATTCTGTCTTCAAATATGTATTTGAAATTTCTCCAGAACCCTCATTTTAATTGTTATTTTAATTTTTTCAACTTTCAAAACGTTTTTGTCCATTTTCAGTTGAAGTTCTTAGAGTATTCTAAATCCAAACCAATAGATTCAACTCAAATTTGGTTGTTGCTACTGTAGGCAAACATTTCCAAATGTTACTTACAATTAGAGATTTTTGGGAAATCGAAAGGCTTAAAATTACTGTGATATTGTCAACGATCTCATAACAACTTAAAGTACTTTGGATTGTAATATGCCCCCTCTTATTGCACTTGCACCTAGATCTTTTCCTGGAAAATCTTGGCTCAGTGAGCGATGAGCACAAGGAACACTTTCATTTGGAGATTTCAGTCACGGAAAAGGGGTATCAAATCAAATGAAATCCTACTATGCTGGTAACTTATTATTGGACCATCAAGAATGATGCTCCACAGGCAAAATATAGCCGAAAATCATCATTTCTTACTTTCTAGGATAGTCACAATGTTTGAATATTGTGTTGTTAAGATTGTAGAAAATATTGAAAAGTTTAAAAGATAAATACCCGTCTCTTGGAAACCTTGGGTGATGGGGAAAAACCAATTTGATGTTTGAATTAAGGAGAAAAAACACTACCAGAATAACATACATATTTCTCTGAGGTAAAAAATTATTTTTTTGTAAATCAGTATTATTACATCTGGAATTTAAATGATTTTCTGGGGCATTTGGTTGCAGGAAGAGAAATAATAGGTGCTCATGTAAACGAGAGTAATATTTTGGAGAGTACAATGGCTATGAGTGTCTGAGGAAAGAGACATTTTGGGGCAATTAAAATAAAGGAAATAGAGGGAAGAGTAAAAATAATGAAAGAGTGGATGGTCAGGTGTTGTGATGTAAACACTTAAAGTTGCTGTAATTAGGTTAAGTTTTATCACCTCCCAGACAACTTCTGTTCTCCAAAATGAGCTGAAAATAGTCTCTTCATATTGTTAAAATATTCCTATAAAAGATTGGATTGGTATTTTGAGTGGGTTTTATGATTCATAGGGTTATTGATGTTTCAATATTCAAAGTTTATCTTCATGGTGTTGTAAGGAAAATTTTCTAATTCTAAAAATCTATATTCTAAAACCTCATAATTATTGCCACATTATTTTAAACACAATGATTTAATATTAACACAATTAACTATATTCTAAATTGTACTTTATATCAATAGTTTGGATGCCATATGCTTTTAAGTACAAAAGGGTAATTCCTATAACCTATCTTGCATACATTTTTAGAGCTTCCCTGTTCATTTGTCACCTAGATTATCAGGTTAGATTTATCAGACAATCTCAACCTGTTTTAGCATATTTTCTCCATGGTAGCTTAGGTTTGGTAGCAACTTCCTTCTCATTTGGGAATGATTGTTTTGTTTTTAGATAGAAGGCATCTCAAGACAACATATTAGAGTTGCAATTAGTATTGAAAATGATTTGTTTGAATGTTCCTAAGTTATGATGGTACTCTTACAAGTATAATATTCAAAATACATAATAATGTTGCATGTTATCTCTCAAGGAGTTGCATCGTCCCATTTATATGAATGGCATTATTGAATTATTTTTTGAATCACTTACAATTAGATCATTTTAACTGGAAAAACAAATGTCTCTATGTCATAAATAAAACAATTTACCTTCATATTCCTTATCACACTGCAATAGAAGTTGTAGCCATTCATTGCCACTAATCCTTGGAATCTCGAGAGTGCCATCATAACATTCGGGGAGATACTTGGGCTCAATGTGTTGATAAAGAGAATCACGGTCATTTCCATGGAAATAAATCTAGAGGCAACAAAAGAAAAACATTCACTCCATTCATTCCTCTATAGATTTAAATGTAAAATCATTTATGATTAATCAAATCAATCGTATCAAATACTATCTTGTCTCAGAAGATTGCAAAAATATTTTCTTAATATTGTTTATTTTAGCTTGTGTGAAAGTATTGTTACTTTACATAAATCAGTGCTTATATTAAAAAATACCTAATATCTCTTGTTCTTCTTTGTTAACATACATTAAAAAAAAGCCTGAATTTATGATCAAAATTAATCCACAGGAATGAGCCAGCAGTATTAAAAAATCAACATAAATTCCTAGCATAGACAATATAAATGGGACCTTTAAGAAAAGAAATATAAAAATATTTTGGGGTCAATATGTAATTGACAAATATTCAAATGTTTGGATACTTAAACTATGAATGAAAATTATTAGCTGAAATTTTTGGATTAGGCTTTATAAATTTGGAAAAATAACTTACATGAGACAAAATGGATGTGTCATCATCAATAATAAAGCTCATTTAATTTATTCTTTGTCAACAAAATTGAAATTTGTGTACAAAATTCTTCCTAAAGATTAGAATCTATCATTCCCCAAGTTTTATAAACATTTCTAGCTCATAACCAGAATACTGATGGCTGAGGTCTCATCAAAGTATACAGTTGTAAGATCAACAGCTTAAATTATACATGGTTAAAAAGATTTGTGTGGAGCTGCTATCATTTTTTGTGTTTATGAAACATATGCAGTTTCATACAGGCCATTCAAATGCAAGTAAATAAAATGGTAACATTGAATAATTAAGTACTATTTTATGATACTAAAAGGGACCACAATTATTTATCTTTTTATCTAGTAACAATAAAAAACTTTATTTTGGGTATATGCCATAAAAATTCGAGAATTAAAAGAAGGAATGGATTACTTACAATTTTGTGTATTTTTACACAATATAGAAAGTGTACATAGATATCAATATTATGATTCAATTAAATGTCGTAGGGAAAAAAGGCATACATTGATAAGATGATTTTAATTTAAAGATCTGTTGGAAAGAGAGCATTTGATGTTATTTTATAAGAGTATTGTGGGGCTGAAAGGATGCTCTTCTATTTGGTGAAAAGAGGTGTTTATGAGCAAACAGAAAAACACTCATAAAATGTGTACTATTGCCAATAACTGGCAATTGAATTGATTACATTCACAGGAGAGGTTTGAAAATGACTTACCCTACTCCTCAGCTTTTCTCTAAGGAATGGTTTGAAGAGTGCAAATACCATATTAAATATATATGGTTGGTTCACTATGTGTATTGCCTTCACTCTCATTGGGATGCTATCCTGGTTTGAGGAAAAAACTATTAGTTTCTGAAGTTAAATATCTGTACCAATATATCTAAACTTTACTTAACATTATTATAATGGCCTTTCTCAAATAATTTACATACTCATTGGTACAAAATACATAATGATAAAAAATATATACATATACCCATATCATCGAATTTTATATTTTTACAATGGATTCACAATGATAATCATGGCAAAGTCTCATAAGAAACATCAAATTGTGGTGGCAAAAAGATTCAAAACATGATAGAAAATTAAAATCTATGAAAATTGTCATGTGATCCCAGTTGTAAATGCCATTGCTAATATTTGCTCAGTAATTGAACGAATGTAACAAGGTAAGGAGAAGTTTGAAATTCAACTGTGCAATATTCAGAGAAATACAATATCCCTATTTATGTTCCTCTGAAACCATACTAATCCATCTGTGTTAGTAAAATCATAGAATAAGTGTATTCTATGGTAAAATAAAAGTGGTTTCTTGCAGTATTAGCAAGTAAAATGTGATGACTGCAATATTTTTAATGATGTCAAATGGAATTTCATTTAGAATAAAAATATATTTATTTACTGTAAATACTTTTGTATAGGTTCATCCTTCGATGTAAAAGTTTGATGGAAATTTGTCTGTTAAAATTAAAAATGAGAGAATTAAAATACAAAGTAGTGCTCTACAACTTGTGAAGTTTACATATATAGTATCAATTGTAAAATATCAAATCTGGGCTTTAACTACTTGAATCTTGTAGAAACATTAATTGCTCTGCAAAAGTGTCATTTTATATCTTGTAAATGAAAGATGATCCAATTTTTTTTATTTCAATTACTGTATCTCTTGTAAAGTTGTGGCAGTTTTAAGTGGCAATGTGTTCCTCATGATGGACCTCTATAATGCCACCACCTCCTCATGCTGGTTTACAGTTGAGAATGTAGCATAATTAAGTCTATAGAGGCAATATAGTTATTTATTCATGATGATAGCATTAGAAACTAGGTTGAAATGTTCTCAAAACATGATGGCCAAAATAAAACATAGGTAACTTACTTGCAGCCAATCCACAATTCGTTTGGCAAAAGGTGGGGTGAACTGCCACACTTGCTGGAGGGTCAAACTGTCCATATCAAATATAACTACACAGCCATTGACTTGTGAGCGAGGTTCAATCATTGCTGCCTCAAGGAACAAAACACAGCCTTTGAATACCTCATCAAGCGTCACTTTGTTGGGTTTCCATTTTTCTAAAGAAATACATAAAATATATGTTATTTTATCTCTAAAATCAAGTTATTTTATAACTGCTGAAGATTGGAAGGATTAATTTTAAAAAGTATAACTTAAAGATTTTAAGCATTTTCCATTATGTTTACTATTAGTAAACTTTTGTTAAGTTTAATAATAGATTCATATATTAGAAATGAGTTACCAACAAAGAAAATTCAGTATTCTTAAATTATAGGATAATTATAAGTAGTCAAATTAAGTGCCATTGAGTGTGTAAATGACAACTGCAAGAAGTTGAGATACTATAATTGATTCCCATACCTAATGATTACTTATGGTAACTAAAAATGGTTTCATAGACATAAGGCAGGATCAAGTAAATAACCAATTACTTGTTTTCTCATCAAAAGCACTGGTATGGTTTCTTTCGTAATAGATAACAATAATTATCTTTATTAGTCCAAGTGCTTCATAGAAAACAGATATAGGATTATACATACATATATATTCAATTGATAAAATCACTGATACAGTAAAAGCATGAATTTATCATTAGGTTGAAGACTGCTTTCTTAATATTATTAAATCTAGTAAGTAACTTGATACCATTTTACCACCATGTGGTAGGGACCTTGATATTTAATTGACTGTGAAGTTGATTTCTAATTCTGTACTTGTTGTGTCCTTCTGTACAATAAAACATTTCTCATCTTTTTAACAATAGGAGAACTTAAATGCAATAGTAATTTTAAGTGGTTAGGAGAAGGTGGACTTTATTATCTTATTTTTTGTATTGGTCATTTCAAAGCTAGATCTAGGTTTCAGATCTGCTGAATAATTTAATAAAATACAATTTTCAGAGTATTCCTCAGTTTTGCTCATTTTCATACAATTTTTATCATGCACCAACATAAAAATGTGTTACATAAAAACTAGATTTATAAACATCACATCTGAGGCTCAGATTGATTTTATTTTTGATGTTGAAGCAGTTGGATAGCTAGGGCCATTTTGTATTCAGCTATTATTTCATAGTTTTAACTTCAAGTTTAATAAATTTTCTTGAACAAACCAGCAAATATCAAACATATTTATGAATGTACTGAAGGAGTATATAGAAATGCAAGTAAAGGTTGCTTGTTTACTGCAAGCTAATCTGTGATAACTGTCAAGAAACACAACATTAATTAGGGAAGAAGAAAAAATTTCCAAATCCACCCTAGGAAAGTGGAAAAGGTTGCTGCCCTGGTGTTTTGGGAAATGTAATTGCCCATTATGTCATCCCCTCTGAAGTGTCTCAAAAAAGTTTTTGAAAATTCTAACAATGTATCCTTTTGGGAAAAATTAGATTTTTGAGCCCATCTGGTATTGAACCAATCCCATTATTTTCTGGAGGACTTGAAAAAAGTCTGACAGGACTGTGAATCAAACCTGGGATCCTCCACTATCTGGGAGGCTGCTTTAACCAATTAAGGCAATTCCATTTATGGTATTTTGAAGGCAAGGACAAGTATGATGGCCATGCCAAGCACAGGTACAATGTTATGCCTCTTAATTACAGCCTCTTGAAAGATTCCCTTTTTCCCATGCCTGAAACCCTCTCTCATATTATTTTTACTTGCTTTTGTGGAAGTGAAAAAGTTTTATTTTTGTGAATAAATATTATATTCATTTATCAAAGAAATTTCTAATTTTTTAGATAACTTTAATTTTTAATGATTGAGTAAATTATGTCCTTATTCAAATTTCACTAGTAATGAATTTATAATTCATTCTTTCACTTTAAAAAGGACTAACACGGAATATTTGAGATATTTTCTTTTGCCAAGATTGATCACTCATCGGTAAACATTTCATCAGCAAATTTAACTGTAATCGTTCAAAAACTTTTTGAATTTAGAGAATGTATTGTTTAAGTTTTATCGAATGTAAGATGCTTTGTATTTTGTGAAAAAGTAAATAAATTCACTTACTCCCAAGCTCGAGAAGAAGAATACGACGTCCACATTGGTCTCTGTTTGGCAGTACAGTGAGAATATTGTTCTCAAATATGTTCTTCTCACTTGATGGTTTCAAGTTCTTGTATATTTTTTCATGTTTGACTTTGAAAGCAAAATATCGCTTCATCTGAAAAGAAATATCAGAGGATATAATGATAACTTTGTGTCTCTTTTCAACACAAAGCTGTGAATCAATGCAGAAAAGAATTTGCTGAATAAATCGTGGTGAATTAAAAACTTGAGATAAGTGATTTCACATGTGAATAATCAATACATACTAGGGTCATTTATTAATTGTATGGAAATTGTTCAATTTGAATGGAAAATGTGTAAAATATTCCCAGAATCGAATAACGTTAAAACGTGCCGCGTCCCACTTTAAGTTGATGAATTTCATCAATTTTTCGGTTGCGATTAGGAAGTCTTCCCATTTTTTATCAATACATAATTAGACATTAAACGTGATTTCCGTAAAATATTAATCATATCCGCTTTTCGATATGCAGCCCAAATAGTGAGAGCGCCTCCAATAGTTCACCGCTTCCTCTTATATTTATAGCTCTAAATTAATTTTATCATAGTTATTAATAAATTTTTAAATTAATTATGGAAAAAGAAATTAAATTGTTCTTTCGCTCGACATAAATACTGAAAGCTAGATAACAAAAAGATGTTATCTCAAAATTCCTGAGTTAATGTTGTTCTCTAGCAATTTGTGATATTGCGTCCGTATTCACATTCTAATCCTAATAATTCCAATAATGTCTTACAGAATTTATTTTCCATTCAAATGGAGCAATTTCAGGGGGCATCCCGAAATAAATAAATAAATTAATAATATAAATTATATATATATATACACACACGAGTGTGTATGATGAAAAGAAATATTTAATTATTGATAATAGATGAAACTCACCAGTTCAAAGGCACTCTGAGGGTAGAATTTGCATGGCCTCAAAAATCTGATAAGGAAATGGTCATTATCAATAGGAACGTAAAGATCTGTCTCCCCTGAAATTAAAAAGTAAAAAATATATTTAGAAATCCAGCAAAAATTATGAATGTTGAAGAAATTTATCATTAATATTTTTAAATGTTTATATTTTAACAGAAAATTTTAATTGAAGAACTAAATGACTTTAAATGATAATAACTAATTTCAATTTATCATATGCAACCAATTTCAATGTACGTATAGAAAAGGTGCTGGGAATTTGTTAAACACCCTCTCGTTAATTTGAAATTTGAGCGCAAATTGTGTTCATATTGAGACTGAGAAACGCCGAACAAAATTCCGATATCCTCTCTCCCTGAGAAATATTTTTCGATGATAAGTAATATAAAATATTATAGCGGTTCAGTCGTATTGATTTAGTTGTGATGGCTTAGTTATGTTTGCATGGAACTGAATTACTTCCACTGAGGAATTTTTCAACGGATGAGTTTTCATAGTAAGATACAGAAAAAGAAAACAAGAAAATTAATTTAAATAAAAATTCTAATTTTGATCGTAGAATAATGTATGAGAGTCGAAATTAAGAGGATTCAGACAAAAATGTGTGGGCATAAAAACGTATGTCATTTTGTAGGCATAAACAATTCCCGAACGACAAAGGCGATTATTCTCATACGATTATATGGACATGTTTTTAAATTCATCCATCTGATGAGTGATGGATTTAATCGATTTTGTCTCATTACTTCGATGGAATATCGAATCTTAATGAATTTTAGAACGGTCTGTTAGTTAGTCTGCTGTTTGAAAAGATGGCTACTACATGTTGTTGTATACAACTAATATAATAATAATAGTTACATCTCTCATATATATAATAGTTACATCCCCATAATTCTTTAAACTGTTGAAACGTAAATCATCGCATCCTTTGTGTTCGTTGATTGTTGAATTATAAATACATTATATTCGCCATTGTTAGTTGCCATTTACTTCCTTTCTACGAGGTTATGGATATCAACTTTTGAATCCATATTTGAACGCCACTGTCATCGGGTATTAATCACGATGGACATTGACGGTAAGAATCCATCGGTGAATAAAAGTTAACTGTTCGATGGATCCATCGATAAATTTAAAAACGAGCCATATGTACATTTTCCTATTAATAAAATTCATTTCCGTCATTTTTAACGGGGGTATTTCAAATAAGAACTCTCAAGAAGAACGAACACTTTCCTTTCTATTTGAATCGTCATTTCGATTTTGACGGAACTGAAATTATCCAACATTTTATTTTGAGCCTTTCCTTTCGTGATTTACTTATTTCAAAAACCTTAGCGAAAAGGTTACGAATTTATAACACTATTTAATAAAAGAATATAGATAATATGAATGATTTTTCTATCGACGCAGCTTACATTCTCCATTCTACAATACAACAGTTGTAAATGTTCGGTAGAAAAACGAACGAGAAGGTGCAAGAGATGTTTAGGGAGAAAATAATTGAAGTAATTAAAAATCGACAAAAGAAATGGGTGGGTCAAGTATTGAGAGGATTATTGAAGAAAGTGATCGAGGGAAGAATGCTATGGAAAAGACATAAGGGAAGACAGAGGTTGTTAGATGAATTAAGGGGTGGAATAAGTTACCGGGAATTGAAGGAGAAGGAACTGAATAGGGAAGTGACATGAACCTACCGAAAGGTAAAAACACTTATATATAATATTAATAATAAAGACTTAAAATCAAAAACGTACTCTTTAGATACTATCATAACTAGTTCTTTCCCTGTCAAAATGACGGAACTGCATTTAATGTATAAGAAATGCATTTATAACTATTAGCGCATGAATCTAATCTTTCCGAAAGAAAAATTATCGATCTCGAACATGAGTACGTTAATCCGAATCGTTATCTTCCGAAAATTTCTACTATTGTATCCCTTGTAGAGTTGAAATCATCCATGTTTGTATATTTGATTGCTAAAATGATATCGGAATGGAAATCATTTCGACAGGCAAAGCTTCCACGGTCTGAAAACGAAAATATTTATTATTTGAAAATTTATTCATAAAGTGTAATTTTAGGCTATCTGAATCGAAACATGTTACATTATCGTATAGACACATTGTTGATAATTGAATTCCAAATTTACTAATGCTTTCTTAACTACAAAATGTATGCTTTATTTAGATTCGAGTACAAAATCCGCTTTAGTCGTCAGGGAGACGAGTTGTTTACACTCACAAGTGTTTGCATATTTTTCGTAATATTTGTGATAAACCAATTTCCACCTCTGAGTAGAGTCCTGAGTTCTTCGAGGCTTTCCTTGGCTCGCTCAGGAGTCTCTCTCAGCTCCTTCAAGGCCTTCTCCTGCAATTCCTCGTCCAGCTCCTCCAATTCGAACTGTAGCACGAAGTTTCCTATTTGGATTCTGGGAAGGTCCTTCATCTCCGACAACATCTCCAATCTCTGCCGAATAGAGAAGATCATTTTATTTGACGTATTCATTACAACTCAAATTAGTGGGTCCTACCTGTTTGATTTAAATTCATTACAATAATTTTCAATATCAATTTGCACTTTTAAATAAGACCAAGAAGAAGACCAAATACCGATGGAACAGAGAGATCATTAAGTACTTAGGGGTGACATGGTAAAGAGAAGCTCAGGATTGGGAAGCGCTTGGGGAGGCCTACATCCGACATCGGATTGATAATGGCTGATGATGATACACACACACACACACACACGAGTAAAAGTAGCTTAAGCTAATAGCATCGAACTCAGGACCCTTCCGTGAGAGAAAATAGCAAATTAATATTAGTTAAGTGCCATTCTGACTTGTCCCAACGTTACGCTTCAATAACTTATCGGGAAGGTACTGAAATATGATTCCGTTTTCCCCGTTTGAAATGCATGGCAGAATAGAAATGACGCTCTGGCATCGAACCAAGGACAATTATAGAAACGGTGATCCATATGAAAGAATGTTCTTAAATGCTTCTGTTACCAGTCCGGGTTTTATCTTTCCAGTTTATCGGGAAAGAATTTTAAAAAATTGTCAAAAATTGCAGCAATGCATTTCTTACGGAAGAATTTCGCACCCACCTGGTGCTGAAAACACGGTCATTTTGTAACATTTCCTCCATTCGTAATATAGAAGACTACCTCAACTTCAACCTCCGAGATTTTGGTTCCACTATCTTACCGATAAGTGCCTCAAAAAAATTTTCAAAAATCCGCGCAATGCATTCTTATGGGAAAATTGCGATTTTTGGGACATTCTAGTACCGAACCCATGACACCTAGCGTCAAAGTCTGAATTATTCTTGTATTTACAGGATGGGGCCAGTACGTCGAAAAAATCTGACGTCGACGGCGCACGTGGAACATGGTCAGAATTCGTATCCCCTATATCTATATAGGTATATCCGGAGAGTTAGTTATACGAGTAAAAGTTGCTTGCATACTGCAAGCTATCCGTTGAATACAGTATCATACCAAGTACTGCCTCAGTTCAAATTTAAAACTTCGCGCCAAAGACCGCCTGGCGACGAACTAAGAACCCGATCGTGAGAGAAGACAGCAAAATAATATTAGATAAGTGCCATCCTTACTTGTTCCAAAGTTTCGATTCAATATCTTATCGGGAAGGTCCCACGCCTCTGTCACCATTCCGGGTTTTATCTTTCCAGCTTATCGGGAAGGCATTTAAAAAATCGTCCAATGCATTTCTTATGGAAGAATTTTGCATCCACCTGGCGTCGAACTCACTGTCATTTGGCTACATTTTTTCCATGAGAAGCATAGAAGACTACCTCAACTTCAACCTCCGAAATTTTGGTTACTCTATCTTACCGATTAGTGCCTCAAAATAATTTTCAAAAATCCGCGCAATGCATTCTTATGGGAAAATTGCGATTTTTGGGAATTTCTGGCATTGAACCCATGATAGCTAGCGTCGAAGTCTGCATTATTCTGGCATCTAGAGTGTAGGGCCAGTACGTCGAAAAAATCTGACGTCGATGGCGCTTGTGGAACATGGTCAGAATTCGTATCCCCTATATCTATATATATATATATATATCTATATAGGTATATCCGGAGAGTTAGCTATATATAATAGATATATATATATATATACGAGTAAAAGTTGCTTGCATACTGCAAGCTAATTGGTTAAAATTTACAATAAGTTTCCCTTACGGGTATCATTTTCAAAGCTTATCCAACAAAAATCTTAAAAATCGCCGCAATGCATTTCGAAGGTGAGAATTTTTCATCCATCTGGCATCGAACTCACGGTCATATGTAACCTTTCTTCCACTGGTTCTATAGAAAACTACTTCAAACGCAAACGCTGTGATTTTAATTAGTCTCCTGCATAGAGAAAAGCCTCAAAACAACTTTAAAAAAATTAGTGTAAATGACCGCCTGGCGTCGAACACAGGACCCGTTCGTGAGAGACAATGGCATACGAATGTTAGAGAAGTGCCACTCTGACGTGTTTCAAAGTTTCAATTCAGTATCTTATCGGGAAGGTCCTAAAATGAGATTCCGTACTTCCCGCTTGAAATGCATGGTAGAATCGGAATGACGCTCTAGCATCGAAGCAAGGACCACTAGAGAAGCAGTGGACGTCATGAAAGAATCTTCTCAAACGCCTTTGTCACCATTCCGGGTTTTATCTTTCCAGCTTTTCGGGAAGGATTTAAAAAAAAATCATCCAAGATTTCACCAATGCATTTCTTACGGAAGCATTTCGAACCCACCTGGCATCGAACAGACGGTCATTTGCTAACATTTCTTCCTTTGATACTATGGAAGACCATCTCATCTGCAAACACCGTAATTTTGATTGCTCTATCGCATCGAGAACGGTCTCTAAACAGATTGCAAAAATTCGCGCTAATGTCCGCCTAGCGTCGAACTCAGGACCCTTCTGTGAGAGAAAATAGCGAATTAATATTAGGTAAGTGCCATTATGACTTATTCCAAAGTTTCGATTGAATATCTTATCCGGAAGGTCCTAAAATAAGATTCCGTTTTCCCCGTTTGAAATGCATGGTGGAATCGAAATGACCCCCTTGCATCGAACCAAGGACCCTAGACGAACTGTGAAATTCATGAAAGAATGTTTTCAAACGCCTCCGTCGCCACACGGAGTTTGATCTTTCCAGGTTATCGGGAAGGCATTGAAAAAAAATGAAAAAAATTGCAGCAATGCATTTCTTATGGAAGAATTTCAGACCCACCTGGAGTCGAAGTCACGGTCATTTGGCAACATTTCTACCATAAGAACCATAGAAGACTACCTCAGCTTCAACCTCCGAGATTTTGGTTCCTCTATCTTACCGATAAGTGCCTCAAAATAATTTTCAAAAATCCGCGCAATGCATTCTTATGGGAAAATTGCGATTTTTGGGAATTTCTGGCATCGAACCCATGATAGCTAGCGTCGAAGTCTGCATTATTCTGGCATCTAGAGTGTAGGGCCAGTACGTCGAAAAAATCTGACGTCGATGGCGCTTGTGGAACATGGTCAGAATTCGTATCCCCTATAAATATATAGGTATATATATATATATATATATAGGTATATCCGGAGAGTTAGCTATATATAATAGATATATATATATATATATATATATATATATATATATATATATATCTATATATCTATATAGGTATATCCGGAGAGTTAGCTATATATAATAGATAATAGATACATACATGGGTGATCTGAAAATTTCCGACATTTCGCAATTTCTCGACATGTTTTTTGAAAATTTCTGAAAATTTTCTTTCAAGGACCAAGGACGATTAGAAAAACGGTGATCCGCATGAAAGAATGTTCTTAAACGCCTCTGTTACCATTCCGGGTTTTCATCTTTTCAGCTTGTAGGGAAGGCATTAAAAATATTGTCAATAATAGCAGCAATGCATTCCTTATGGGTGAAATTCTCACCCTCCTGGCGTCGAACTCAAGCTCTTTTGGTAACCATTAGTATGTACCATAGAAGATTACCTCAACTTAAACCTCCGAGATTTTGGTTCCTCTATATTACCGATAAGTGCCTCAAAATAATTTTCAAATGCATGAATGTTTGTTTTGCTCATCAAATTTTATAGAGGTGTCCACAAAGTTACGGTCTCATCCATGAACTACATAGACCATACATAAAGCGAGCGATTAAATATCTACTCACTTTTTCATTGGATTTTCCTGTTTGTAACAAAAATGCACTTTCCATGGTAGAGACAGTTGAGTGAGTCATGTTGGAAGGCTTATCGTCATAGAAACGAGTGTGTGTTTATCGCAAGAATAGCAATGGAGATACCAAACAATCCCTTTCTACACTCATTACTTTTCTAAAATATATGCTTGTGAAAATATTTTTACAAAGGAAATTTACAATCTTTATAATATTAATTTAATATGATGCAGAAAGTTTTGAAAATTAATTTCAGGCACTTTCCAACAAATTATAATTATGAAATACTGAAATTGGTTGGAGATACAATGGACTATCGAGTGTCAATATTTCTTTGCCCTAAATATCATAGACTCTAATTCGAGTTGAAAACACTCTCATAAAACATACACGTGAAGTTCATTTTGATGAATTGCAGACTTTCTTTAGCATATAATGGTTCTGCGAATTCGATACAAGTGCCAAAAGATAGGAGTTTGCATAAAGAATCTTACATTGGTCGTGCAATATCGTTTTGGATTCGAAATTTGGAGAATAAGAAAGACTGCTTCTAAACAACCTGCCTTCTTAAAGCGACGGTTGACTCTCATACAAATAAATGGGCAAGATAGACCCATATTTTTCTTTTCCAGAATGAAAAGTACATCTTTTATAAGTTAAATTTATTTCCATCATTTTTGACGGGGAAATTGAATAGTCGATGTGAATACGATGGAAGAAAAGAGAGTGTTTCAAAGAAAGATCGTTCCTGCAGAAAATCAAAATCAACTCCGTTAGGTTTTAAATGAGGACAAATACATGGAATTCTATGTTTGTTTGTTTGTCCTAGCAACAGAATGGTATGTCAGCCCTTCAATGAATTTTTGCTGAATTCCCATTTAAAGAGCTGTCCTGAATAACTGAAAGTTTTTTCCACGGAATAAGTGAGTCATTACGACTGGAAAATTCTCAAAATAAGCAGAAAATAGATATCAATTCTGATTTAAAAATCCGGCTAGCCGCGAATGAAAAGCCGATTGAATACAATTTTAGATTCAATTAAGAAGAGTTTGAATAATTGCTTTTACGAATGGATTGAGATCCTCTTCGTAGGTTATGTTGCGATGAGAACCAAATTATTTCTACTTTTTAAGTGTGGACTTGTATCCAAAGAAAGAAATTGAGTCAGCATTTCCATCGAAATGAAGGAATCTATTACTTTCAAAAATTCATTGAAAGTGAAATTTATAAAGCTGATTTCGTTTGGAAAGTCAAAGAATTTGAAATTAAATTCACTATTTTCTCAGAATCTCCGCTTAAATGTTTTTCCTAAATAGAACAAGAAGGGACTTCCCCAAAAACTCTTGGCAATCTTGATTTTGCATTCATCTCCAAAACAGCAAAATTAATGACGTCGAATGTGTGAAATGAGCCGAATTTTGATACCAGTAAAGATCGTGTTTGTTGAAATATAGACTCAAATAAACCGGTTCAAAGTATATTTCCCAATAAATTGAAAATATCAATTTTTTATTCTTCGTTCGATCGTGAAACTATTCAACCTTGATTAAATCGCACTGTTCTGTCAGGAACTGGTTTTAGTCTACACTTCCAAATAAGTTACCGTCAACTCTCCTTTTCTGTTCTTCTGGATCATCTGGACTGACATCTTTCTCAAGGCGTATTTTCCAGTGTGAGTTTGGAGATCTCTCAATTTAAATTCGGATTATATATTTCGGTTGGGACATTCTGCGGTCTATTTCATAATGAATTTTGGATTCTTTCATAAAGACGTTTCTGACAGCCTCTGGTGAATACGATCACGGGTTCGATTCCCGGTGGGAAATATGAAATGACCTCGGCTGTTGGAACACTTTTAAAAGTACTGCAATAGCGCAGCAAAAGAAGATTTTTGTCAGAAGTAATGATGAGGATAAATTATTAAGCAAACTGATTTCTTCGAAGAGCATCTTCTACAATAAAGCTAACAAATTATTTTCATGATCACACTGTAATTATGTTTGCAACTATTGCTATCTTCGTAAATTTCTAACCTTCTAAAGGTTAAATGTACTGGGCTAATTTTGGTAATAGAAAACTTAGTTCAGATTTACATAGTTAATCTTCTTCATATTATTTGTATTTCTCGTCACTTTACTTTTTTGTTGCTCATTTTTATACGGTATCATAATGCATTTTATAATATTCTGTGATATAATTTTCTGTGCTATTGACGTTCTGTCCACAGACCTTAGTCTGATGGACTTTTTGAACCTAATAAATAAAAAAATATATTACAGAAATAATATCTTTTAATACTAATATTCATCGAAGTTTATAAGATGGTCAAAACATTAAAAGTTTATTAACTACTTACTAATTAGTGCTAGTAAGTATTAGTGACTGTTGCCACTCCGTCACTACGACTAATATTTTCACTAGATGAAGCCATCGTATATTTTTTATACTTAAGTTAGAAAATTTGTGTTTATATGTTCACTATAAGCTCGGAATCCGAAAGTTTCAATCTTTAAAGAAATGCACTCCCTTAGCAGATAATAGGTTTCCTTTTATTTACTGTACCCGGTTCGACGCCAGGATGGGTTCTCATAAGAAACACACGTCAAATTCACTTTTATCTGTTGTGGAGTCTATTCTTTTCAAAATCGAATTAGATTGGTCGAGAGAAATTTTATTTATTTATTTACATTGTCAAGTTACAAGTGGACAACTGTCCGGTGGCAACTCATAAAATGTATATAGAAAATATAAAATCAGATATTTAAACATATTCAGTCAATACAGTCCGATTTACAACTCTTACTACAATATAAAATTATCAGTCACCCATTCTACAAACAAAAATATCTATGTTATTAATTAATGGTGGCAGCGTATACATATGCATTAATTATATAACTTTACAAAAAATGCTGCGAACAATATCCGATTAACCTATTGATAATCTACATCTACAATATTTTATCACATTCCTTCTTAAATGATTTGAGATTAGCTGGAAAGGGCTTCAAAAGCGATTCAGGCAACTTATTCCACTCTGTTATGCCTCTGTTCAAAAAGGAGTATTTAGCTATGTTAGTTCTCTGCGGTCTAAGTATTATTTTCTGGCTGTGACACCTTTCTAAAAAATCAGGCTCTTTGATTAAATTATATTAAACTTTGATTATCTCTCGCGTTGGCTATATCCTGATATAGTCCCAGTAATTGAGTTTCGCATGAGTACCCTTTACGAAATCCGTGCTGGCACTCGCTAAGCCAATTGTTTTCATCCCAGTAATTTTTAAGGTATTCCTCTATGATTTTCTCCATAATTTTGCAAGCAACGGAAGTTAAGCTTACCGGCCTGTAATTTTTAACGTTTGTTTTATCTCCGCGCTTATAAAGAGGTATAACCATCGCCTTCTTCCAGTCTGATGGCAAGCAATGGTTATTAAGGGATGCGTTAAATAGCAATTTAGGGGAGGGAATGATTTCCATCGATCCTAGCTTTAGAGCCTCTGTTGGAGACAAGCGCCAAATGAAAGTAAATTGAGTAAAGATTCTTTATTCTCTTTATCTTAATCATGCCAAAATTTTGATGCAAATATTATTAACATCTACATGGTTTGAATTTCCAAGTTGAGGGCAAAGAGATAAAACCGATCCTTCATTTAAAGTTGACCTACACAAACACGAGTGTTATATGTATATGAGAAGAGATAAGTGCATTAGTTGGATTCGTCGCCAGTAGATGGCATAAAAATGTGAATCATTCTGACGCAGTTTCGCGGCCATAAACGCGGTTCATGGACTTCATTTACAGCGGCATTTCGCAACACTTTTGCAAAATACACCACCGAAAACAAAAGTCGATTGTGTTTTAATGCTAATGCAATTCGATCGAGTGGAGAACAATTGGTCGATCCGAACAATGATATCGCACTAAGTCGCGTCATCGACTAATCAATGACATTTCCAATGGAACTGGAAACAGTCTTAAATTAACCTTTCTACTTTAGACGAAAAGGCTTCAAGAACTTATAATCTTTCGTAAGTTTTCTTATGTAATATTATCTATCTATTACGTATATACTTTGATGGTTAAAACGTGGTTGCGAAATTTCTTAATCGGTAGATCTCAGCGAGTAAAAGCAGTCGATAATTTATCTGGTAAAATAGAAATAACGCCAGGAGTTCCCCAGGGAAGTGTAATCGGTCCATTACTTTTCTTAATTCATATGAACGACTTACCGAAGGGCATAAAATCTAAAATAAGGCTTTTTGCGGACGATTGCATAATTTATAGAGAGATAAACGGGGAAATCGATTCCAAAATATTACAGGAAGACATTGAAGCTGTTGAGAGGTGGTCTTTAATAAATGGAATGAAGGTAAATGCTAAGAAAAGTAAATACATAATATTCACTAATAAGAGAAGAGAGAAAGAAAATATTTATGAGCTTAACGGAGAGAGGGTGAAAAAATAGCAGGATTTGGGGGTCACACTGACTACTGATTTGGATTGGAGTACACATATAGACAAAATCGTATCTAAAGCGTTTAAAAATCTCCATTACGTGATGAGAAACTTACAAGGAAGTAGTAGGGAAGCAAAAGAGGGCATAAGACAATGGTGAGACCTCTATTAGAATACTCAACAAATGTGTGGGACACGCTTGATAATATTCATATAAAAAAGATAGAGAAAGTTCAACGGAAAACAGCTAGGAATGTGTTAGGGAGGCATAGGAAAGAAGATGGTGTTACGAAAATGTTAGATATTCTCTATGGTTGGGAAACGTTAGAAAAAAGACAGAGAGTAAATCGACACGGAGGAGGGGCATGGATGGAGTGAAACCACAGTATATAGCGAGACGGGATAGCAGTTAAAACTGAGGAAACAAAGAACGGATGTCGCTAAGTATTCTTAGGGGGTTCTAAGATTGGAATATGTTGCCTGAAGAGGTCTTCAAACCCTTATCTAAAAAAGTGTTCAAAAGTAGATGTTGTAGTCTAATTGAATAAGTGGAGTGAGAATTGCTATGTTTTGTATTATTTGGATGTTTGTAAAAGTGACGACGTGAAAACGTAGTTGTTTAGTTTGAATACTGTACTGTGTGGGTAGTAACGTTAATCGTTGAATATTTATCTGTGTAACGTCTGGTGTAGGGATTTGGGGTTTTAATTATGTTTCCTATAGATAATAGTTAGGGCTGCCACCAGAAGTAATTCTATCCGCCGCATACTTACTAATAAATTAATAAATACAGACACTTCTCCGGATATACCTATATATCTATCTAAAGGGAATATTAACTCTGACCATGTTCCACAAGTCCCGTCGACGTGTAAGTTTTACGACGTACTGGTCCCACCCTATAGATACCAGAATAATTCAGACTTCGACGCTAGAGGTCATGGGTTCGATACTAGAAGGTCCGAAACAGCGCAATTTTCCCATAAGAATGCATTGCACGGATTTTTGAAAACTATTTTGAGGCACTTCCCGGTAAGATGGAGGAACCAAAATCACGGAGGTTGAAGTAGAGGTAATCTTCTTTGGTACCAAAGCAAGAAATGTTGCCAAAGAAAGGTGAGTTCGACGCCAGGCGGGCCGTATAAAATGCATGGCGGAAATTTTAAGACTTTTTTAATGCTTTCCCGATAAGCTGGAAAGATGGAATGGGAACAGAACGCTTGAAAGCATTCTTTCACGCGTTTCATCGTTCCTCTAATGGTCCTTGGTTCGAAGCAAGAGTGTAATTCCGATTCTACCATGCATTTCAAACGGGGATAACGGAATCTTATTTTAGGACCTTCTGATAAGATATTGAATTGAAACTTCGAAACAGGTCAGAACGCCAAAGATGCACTTATCTAACATTCATATGCCATTGTCTCTCACGAACGGGTCCTGAGTTCGACGCCAGGCGGTCTTTTGCGCGGATTTTTGAAAATTGTTTTGAGGCTTTTCTCGGTGCGATAGTGATTCACCGATTAGCTTGCAGTATGCAAGCAACTTTTACTCGTATTGGTTAAAGTTATATCAATACGAGTAAAAGTCTTTTACTGCAAGCTAATCGGGGAAAAGTTTTAAAATACCCAATCAATTTTGTATATACTTAGAATAAATTAAATCTCTAGTTTACCTTAGTGTATTACTAACGGGATCAAGTAACCGTCCTGGGGTCGAACTCGGAACCCTTTCTGAAGACGTCGTTGCATATTAAGTTTTGGAAATTATCTCTGTAACCATAGGAGGAATTTTAATTCCATACCAAACCGAACAGGTTCTCAAGCGTAATCCCATTCAGTCTTTCGATAGATGGACGTCGAACCAAGGACAATTTGAGAAACTGCGTTTGCTAAACAGATTTCATGACTGCTGTTCACATGTCAGGTTATTTTTGGCATCGAACCCATGTTCGCTGAGGTGAGCGGCGGATCTATCTTTCTAGAAATTCCCTTTTCTACTTTCCAGAGGAACATTTTCCGTTTCCACGTCCTTATATAATTAACTTTTTGGCCAAAAGTTAGTCATGTACTATTAATTAAGCACCCACAGTTCCATAAAGGACAAGTAATACTACTGTATTATTTGTCCTTTTTGGGTCAAGAGCAGGCCGAAGACAATGGCATTTTAGGATGTTTGATTCGTTGAAGTTAATTTATTTTTCAATAGAATTACTTGTCAATTTTTCACACAAGCACTTCTAACTTTCATCGTTGTGCATTGTATCTTACTATGAAAACTCATCCGTTGAAAAATTCCTCAGTGGAAGTAATTCAGTTCCATGCAAACATAACTAAGCCATCACAACTAAATCAATACGACTGAACCGCTATAATATTTTATATTACTTATCATTATCAGGGAGAGAGGATATCGGAATTTTGTTCGGCGTTTCTCAGTCTCAATATGAACACAATTTGCGCTCAAATTAGCGAGAAGGGGTCTTTTCTGCCTCAACTCCCACTTTTGGAGTCCTTTTCTTCGAGCATCATTTGATCAATACATTTCTAGATGCCTCTAAAATTTGTATTTGAAATATATTTATTGAAAAACTTATTCAGAGAAACGATTTAAAACATTTTAAAATAAGAGAAGCCTCGTAAAGTGTACAGTTTAAAAGCAGAGAGAATAATTAATATTCATTAGATTCCATTCGGTAAATAATAATTGTCAAGATATTTTAATTATCATTGCTCTAATTATTATCATTGTGAAACTCATGAAAATATATTATTTTATTGCACCGAAACAATCGTCAATTCTTGCGATTTACAAGACTTTGTATGCAGAACTCATTCAACATTTTCATTCGGGAAAAATATTAGATAACTTTCTGACCTGCACATCTTATCTTAGGATTGATGTTTACGGGGAATAACTAACATAACACAAATCGAAAAGTAATTACTTTTAAAACGTACCAATTTGTCCGGAAAACCACCAAATACGCCGCAATTCGATGCACTCAAGTAACCGCACATTCAATCATATTTGATTTCTATTAAAAAACACGTGGATAATCTAAAAAAATCACTAACCTCTGGATGAAGCTCCGGTCTCATTGCTGTCCGAAAGCATATTCCCAACACAGAAAACTTGGTGTGACTGACGTTGCGTTAGGTCAGTCGTCCTCAATCTATGACCCACTTTTCGAAAGAAAGGGAAAGTGTTCCTTCCGAACCTGTTTCTGTGCTTTTCTCATTCATTATGTTTACAAAAGTGGAACGACTTAATATGAGTGAAACTCGGCTAAGAGAAGAGTCCGCGAGCGATGTTACCTAAAGCCTTGGGTGTGCTAGGGACATCAATAGAGGCGATGCGTTTGGTGAAGAATTTCTTCGAGAAATCGGGCTTCAGATGGGGTTATTTAGGAGGTTCGATCAAAGACTTAATTTGCTTAATACTCATAGAAGATGTATGCCTCCATAAGCTGAAGCAGTCGATTAATTTATTCCGAAAGTAATCGATAATCTGGCACAAGGAGGTGCATATGAAGACAACAACGATTAATTGATGAACTAGAAAGTCATTTTAAAATTACAACTCGAACATAAAATTAAGAATTTATCGGTTAAATTAATGTTGATTGATGCTTAACATTTAAATTGGTCTGTGCTCTAAATATTTAATTTCCTGCTTTAATATCCAAAGAATACCTAACTTACTTGGGAAGGAGGGAATTATGTGAACAAATATTTCCCCTTAGAAAATCGACTAAAAAGTCTCTTAATCAGCCAGTCTACAATGAAAATCATTTACTTATTAATAATGAATGTGCGGTGAAATTTAAAGATAGTGGAAATGTTTAGAAGGAGTTTTAGATACAGAGAAAACCTGAAGCATTATTTTAGGAAAAACAGCAGGAAAACAAAAAGTCGAACTTGCACAAACCTACTCATAGTACAAAAGCTGAAAGATATATAATCACGCAAGCAATACTATAAAAAAATTACATAAATGAAATAAATAACTGGACAAATTCCAATTATCTAGTTATAAAGGGAACACTTTTCACAATATTCCTTCAATGAATAATTAATATTATATATTAATATTAAATGATAAGAGTCAATAGATACGACTAACAAATATTATAAACATTGATGGGGTCAATAGGTTGCCTCTCCAGATGTTTTAAGATTTATTTCTTACATTGCTATTTGGACACACTTAAAATATTATTCGAATTTATCATTGTATTTCAAGAAAACTCTGATGCATTATTCAATACTTATGGTAGTCATTATAAATGCTTGTTGTAGTAACTGCTCGATGACCTTTTTCTTTTATGATTTAACCAGATCATACTAATCACTAAAGACTTGCAGGTTAATAATAGGTAGTAATCCGGAAGTAGTTATTTCGGCAGCATTTGTTTGCTATTTCATGTTGGTACTGTTTATTTCTCCACTGCGTACAGATGATAAATTTAAAATAACTTTCATTTCCTTCCAAATTGATACCGAAGATAATTTTTAAATGGATTTATTATTGTGAGGATTGCTGCTTTTAAAGTCAAAAAGGTTGGGAACTCCTAGAATGACAGTTGCTTTGGTTTGCCTGACCGCCAAAACCATCCTGTGTTCGTAAAAATCCCCAATTTTCTTATCATTTGTTTTTATAAGAAAAGTCTTCGGTGCGTATGCATAGCGGAGAAGTTATTTCATATATAATGTGTATGTCTTTTTCGATTCCTTCGAAGGTTATCGGATTGCGAAAGTTGTCTTATTTGATAAAATTATTGCAGACTTATGTCAAAAAGCAGAAGAGACTTACGTGAAAGCGAAAGCAGAGAATGGAATTTAGATAAACAGGCGAATACAGAAATATAAATTTAAGCGCAGAAAATGCAGTTTGAATCGGAAATAGAACATTTGTACCCACGTCACAGTGTTTTGGTAAAATGAGATTTATTTTCGCAATCTGTCGTGATTGGAATGAAAATAATCGGATTTAATGGACTTGGGCACAATTTCAGTCAACAATGATAGAATGCATGTCAAAGAGAGAAATGAAATCATTGTCAAAAATCTTACCTTAGTGAGTGCGTTCCTTGGTTATTTTTTTATTAAATAGACTAAGAAAGACTACAGATAAATGTTTTAATCATTCCTTTTCTATGACGCGTATTTTTAAAAGAACTTCAATAAATTCATATCCGAAATTTTCAAAAAGAAGCTCAAAATTTCTGTAATCTATATCATTTGTTTATATCTTGTTCGTTTATTGTTATTATTTTATTTTATATTTTTATTCCGCATTGAGAGTATTTAAAAACTTGAGATAATATGATATTGTATAATCTTGGTATGTAAATAATTGTATAGTTGAATTCACTTATGATTGTGTTGTTATGTAAAGTATTTGAAATGGTAAGTCGCATCGTATAGTTGATGATATGGTTGTTATAGTAACTATGTATGATGTGTAGGGATTTTGCTTTTCTATTTGCCTCTCAAACTAGGATAGATGCCTCTTTGCATTCGTAAAATATAAATAAATAAAATGAATATGATACCAACGTCCTACATCAATGGTAAAATATACGCAGAAAGACATGAAAATGATGACTTCTCCAATTGCACAAAAAGACGTAATTGAGTCTCTACAAGTTGCTCATGATCACAAAAAGAACGACACAACTGTTCTGTTCAACTCATAGAAATCATATGAATAAATTCCAGATAAAAAAGAATTTAGTTGCACATACATTTGAAAAATAAGTGATGCTCAGGAAAAATAATCCACTGCATAAGAATACAAATAAAAAAGGGGGTGTGAAAAATCAGCACAAACCTACTGAAAGGGTTAAATAATGGAGAACAGATACTGCTTGTGAATACACCCAAAACACAGTCCTCTATAAAAGGGAATGAATAATATTTTCAGAAAATAATGAAGCAGATAAATGCGAATCCTAAGGGAAGACATTAAATATTAAAACAAATCAGAAAGGAAGCGTAGTTTTACAGAGCTCTGCTGTTTTCTTTATCCTCTCGTTATTGCGAAAAGTGAGCAAAATTACGATAATGATGTAAAATGATAGCCAAGTGGGTTCGACTTGGTTGCAAGCGGATTCGGCGGCGACAGCATTTTTAACAGTTTAACTACTATTGCCATTATCACACAATCTGCGTTTTGCTGGAAATACAACGTTAGCAGAATGGGGAAATAAATTTGGGTAGTTGATCTTCTTTTCCATGAGTCGAGGTCGTCCACTATTTCTCTGCGGTGTATTTCGCAATGCCTACGTCAGCAATGGTGATTTGATTAAGTCACCGTTTCTAAGAACAATTTATCACGGAAGTAATTCATTCGATATTAGTACTTCATTTACAAGTTAGTTTTTTGATGACTCGGGCGAACGAGAGCCTCTTGCCTCACAGTAAGATGGAATCGAGAGAAGTGTTTTTATTTGGCTCAGACTTCGAAACTTCACGTGAACACTTTTGAATAAATTCTGCATATGCAAGTCATGTGCGTTCGAGTTGTCTGTTCATTTGTAGGCGTCGAAAATTTTAACTTCAGACTCTTCTTCAGAAAAGATCTAAGAATTCCGTGGTTAGATGATGTCCATTTCTAATTTTTAAGTAACGATTCCCTCTAAAATAATGGTCCACCATTTTGTTATGTAATTTATACATAACTTTAAAACCGACTATTATAATGGGTTATGACATGGTATTATACTATACCCGATGATTTTATGGATCGGCTTGAAGAATTTCGCTGAAAATCGAATTGCAGTACTTTTCGCGATCAACTCCGTATAATGGAGTCAGCTTAAATGACGTGCATAGCTGTATTTATTCAAGAATGGCTATGCGAAATTTCAAAGTCGGAAAAAAAACCACTTTCATAGTTTAGCTTTTTTTCGATTCAACTTTCGACGTACTTTCAAAAGTCAAATTTGGTGAAAATGCAATGGCAACGTTTCAAAAGCCGACGCGAAATTGCAATTGAGTTTTGAAAGGTGGCCTTTTTAAACGGTTGTGAAAACGATACAGATGATTTCATATCAGGTGGATCTTCAGAAACAGACGGATTCGCTGAAGACGGAAGTAAATCGAAAGTAAGTACGCCGAAGAGATGATTGATTTGTAGTGGACAACGTTCGCTAGAGAAAAGTAAAAATAATTGCATACTCTTCTTTATTCATATACATATACGCATACAGGTCTTTTAGAGATATATTAGAGAATATAATAGCAGTTAGGATTGCTACGTCCCTCAAACGTAGCCTCAAAGACGCTAAATAAAATCTATTAGAGAAATTGAATACTATCATCTGATTCTGGAATAATTTCTATATAGAAGCGTAGAATAAATTCCAGGAAGCACTGACTAGTTATTAATTACATATTCGACAGTTTGCTTCCACACAAATGCTTCTTCGCCCATGTGTTTTCTCTGTTTCAACATTTTCTCCTCTAATGTTAACTTCTCCATGTGTTACATTGTTTCCAGGCTTACGAGTTGTACTTTAATTAAAACTGCATTACTTGAAATTCGGTTAACTTGTGTGGATATATTAATTAAAAGTGTGTATTGTTTAGCAATAAAAAATTGAAAACGCGTTATTAAATGCGACAGATTAACATCATTTTGCTAAATGATTCATAACATGATCCTGAGCTGAACGTGATTACAAACATACACACACACACACACACACACACATGTGTGTGTGTGTGTGTGTGTATGTGTGTGTGTACCCTGTCTTTCTTGGTTCAAGCAAAAGAGAGGCATAATTATACTTTGTCTTCATATATTCTGGCTTATAGACAAATAGCACTATTTTTTGGTCAATAATTCGATAGAAAATAATTTAATGTTTCTTTTAACCATTTCATTTAGCCGTTTTTGATTCGTAAAAATATCCACAATCGGTAATAAAATATACTGTAACATTTGCAAAAAGAAATAGGAACTATTTTTCGGATGTTCACCCAAAAATTGCATCCTGTACAAGTCCTTTTCTAGTATTTATTTCAGGCGTCAGTTGCATTTCATCATATTTTGTCTGCTTTTCTCATAAGCAGATGTATATACTTGATTTTGGTAATTTTTATTCTACAATGAAGCAGTTTTCACCAAATAGTCACTCCTTTTATGGTTCGTTTCAATTTTATGGTATATTTTTGTTTATTTTCAGTTTTGTCGAGACTTCCAATGGGATGGGATATTCATTTAATTATTCAAACGAAGAGGAATACTTGTGAAAAGGAGGCGAAAGATTGGCGCGATTCAGCGGTGTTCTTTCATTGTATTATGATTGAACCGGTGTCAGAAAACTCACAAAGAGAAACTGTGTGAAAAAAATCAGAATTGCGTGTTACGATTCGGCAGTTTGAATGTCCATAAATGTGTTAACGAATCAAGGAAATTTCCACGTATATCTGGGTGAAGGTCGTTTGTTTTTTCTTCCTCCTCCTCCTTGTCCGTCCACCGAGTTGAAGAAGGAGTGAGCTTACTAAAGAATATTTCCTATATTATTCTTGATAAGTGAATATAGGAGAGTGAAATGGCACATTTAAAGAATAATTTAAAGCCTGCGCTATGGCATTGAAGGAGTGTTATTTATTATAAATAAAGCCCATATCTTTTTTGTAAATGTGCATGTTTAATAACTACAAAAATTATAAGATCAAAAGCAATAAGAGAGATTTTGGAGCGGAAGAAGGTTGCCATTCAGGAAATGAGTGTTAACAATTGAGGTGAAGAAACAAAAAGATAATAACTTTTTCCACTAAAATAACTACAAACCAGTTTTAAGTGCTTTTATCTTTTAATTTTTCACAAAGTCGTGCTCGGAGCAATTGATAGAAAATTTCCCTTTTCAAGTCTTAATAAAACTGTATGCAGAGACATTAAAGATGGAAGTAGCGCTCCTTTTCCATGATCCATGAAAATTATTCGCAATAAATTCCGCATTCAATAACGATAAATTATAAAAATGAAATTATTTAACTCCGACATCTTTTAAATTCAATACCTTAAAAAGTGATTTAAGCAAATGAAATAGAAAAAAATGAAGATCGAAGACAATTTTCTTAGGTGGAAATAAGTAGGGGAAACCGGGGAACATAATTTTTTAAGTGTTAATTTTTTTGTTTTTAGTTATTGCACTAATTTACTCGTTTCTTAAGCTCATTCAGTAGTTGAACCTTAAGCTTTTGTGTGGAACCTTTAATGCGCCTTAAATAATCATTTTAATTAAGTGACTTTTGGTTCGGTTATGTCATCTGTGTAAACGTGGGGCAGGATTACTTGTTTTAATTCATCTGAGTGCACTATATCCCTTACAATTAGTGCACTATATCCACTGGGTTCCATGATTAGACATTTTATGCTGTGTCAAACAATATATACGCACACAATTTTCATCGTCATTTTCATCATTAGAACCAAATTTTTCGTCCTTTTCTGGTTTTCTCATATCCTCCTGACTTTCTGCTTTTAAGTCCTGGGTTATTGTATTTTCCCTTTATTTTGATATTTGTTATGTCCAGAAAGTTCTCTTCTTTTCGTAGGTTTCTTATTCATGGCAGAACTGGTGGAAACAATCTTGCTCTTATCTTCTTATCCTTTTTAAAAAATTTCTTACCGGCGAGAATCATTTTTATTACTTCTTTCCCGTAAAGCTGCCCTTGTGTAAACTTGACTCTTCGTTTTCTCTGAGCTTTATTCAATAGGTAAGCAATCAATTAAACGGTTTAAATTAATCGCAAAATAGCAATCTATAGGATATATCAGGATGATTTATGATGATCAAATGGTACAGGTACTATTAAAACCATTACATCCTTGTATAGATTGGTATCGCCTGAAGAAAATAAGTTGTGTTTTTCACCGATCGGTGGATGGGTGCAAATGACGGTGCGAAAGGATAAACGATATATAAACATCGTGCCAAACGGTTTCCCCTACCCTTTCATTTTCCATTAAAATTCAATCCCCAATCGTTCGAAGCACAAAGAAAATTCCTTTGTTTACTTACGGAATAACTTCAAAAATAATGGCTAAGCATTCATCATATCTTTCACTTCCACTCAAATGTTCTTTTGGTTGAAAAGAGGATTTCCAATCAGGCAGAATGTCTCATAGAATAATTTATGTCATCATATAATGTAGTGTATGAACTCTTTCATTGCAATCTATAGAAAAACACTACTTCTTATTCAATATTTTGTCCATTCTTTCCGTAGTGAAGCGACTTTCTATTGCATTAATTTTATGAAAATCTCACTCATATCAATTTCAATCAATTCGCACCCACTCCTTGCAATCGGATTAACAATTTTCCATCAAATATAATATTATTTTCAATCTTATTTACGCTTTTCTCATAAAGATATTTTTCCGGAAAATTGTCGCAAACAGTTTGAATATCGAGGGAAAATAGAGTTGATTAATTTCCATTTCTCACTTTCTTAATTGCATTGGATAACCACTTTCACTTTTCACGCTTTCAATGGTCACCGCTTTACTACATTTTCATATTTTCCTTACTTTGCTCTATATTATATAGTTTTTGAAAATATTATTTGAGTTAACGCCGTAAAGGAAAATCTTCCGGCCTAAAAACTATTACAAATCTAATTGATAAATGATATATATTTAATATATATTTTATAATTATATAATGATTATAATAATATATAATTAAATCATTATAATTTAATTTATATTTATATAAAATCCTGAATTTGATTACGCAACTTTGTTTTCAAAATAAATATTTAATTCACTGTCATGCAACCAGTTTGTTGTTTTTAAGATGAATTTTTAATAGTTCGACATCGATATGACTGATTTGTCTCTTAGCCCATCAGAAATGGCGGCAGTAAATTTAATTTAATGCTTTTCTTACTATGAAACCTCTGATTCCACATACATTTCTTTCTCATACATTACAGTCGAGTTCAACTTAGGATTCAGGGGAGACGTGTTGTATATAACTGCAAAATTACTCAATTTTTTCGTCTTTTTTGTCGGAATTTTCTCAATTAGACCTGGATACGATATTCTACGACTACATCTTTATCCAATTTTCTCTCTTATGGCACTTTTCTCGATTTCCTAGGACCATTTTTACTAATTTAGTTCTGGGTAAGAAAAAGTCTGCAATTGCTCAAAGAAATTTTACGTTAATCTAATGAGAGTAATCTTGAGTCGCCTTGAGTTGAATCAACTTATATCAAATCAACTTATATATAAATGAAATATCCCGTTTGGTTCTAACCGATTTCATAATTTTATAATTCTATCTCAATAGGAAGGTCTTGAAATTAGTGTATGTACATACTACATAATTTTCTTCGATGTATTTCGTACGGGAGTTACTGACAATCGAATAAATAAATAAATGTATACACAACCGCAGTAATCTTATATATAATCTTGATATAACATGATAATATAGATTGCCACACAAGAAAAAGGAAGAGATACAATCTTCGATGAAAATGAATGTAAATAAAAGATGACAATCCATTATTAAATGCATGCTTTTGAATGCAGTTGAAGGCGATTGAATGGGGATTCCATAGTTGGTTTTAAGTCATACGGAAATTAATATAAGAGGGATTTCATCTATAAAACTGAAGCTGAGATCAATTTAACTAGAGGAAATCTGAGAAAGGTTTTTTTCACGACTTGTTTAGACAACCACGAAAGTTAATTCATAATTTTAGTGTATCAGAGAGAATGGAAAAGGCTTTATTTGCTGATCTTTATTAATTACGAAAGAGATTCTGATTGTGTCCTCTAATAATATAGTTTGATAAAAATGTCGTCAGTTAGTAATACAACCACCTGTTTACGTGTAAGAAAATGCAAAAATTAGGGGAAGGAAACTTGTTAAACGTGAACCTCGTGCCGCAAACTTTTCATTCGAATCTAATAATGCAAAATGAGATATAAATGAAGGGTTGTTCGCGATTTGCTATTTCAAATCCAAGGTTGAGGATTAAAATTGCAAATTAATCAGAATAAGAACCGTAACTTAAAGTGCAAGCAATAGACTCACTCAGCTGATTCTAATGATTACTCGTAGATCCTCATATTGCGTCGCATTGGTTATTTAATTGAAGAAAGAACTACGAAAGAAAATAAATTTACCTTCCCGTCGATTCAAATATATTTCAATAAATGCAATAAAATAGAATACAGAATGGTTCTTCGGCTCAGCACGAATAAATTTCAAAACAGGAATGTGAAGGATAAAGTTAGTCTGTTGGCACATGAACCATTCAAGTACAAACCTTTCAGTCATCTTCTGTATAAATTTCACAACGTTATTGTTAGTTTTTATGTGATGACGTAACAGTTGACAGTGTTTGCGTTCAAAGTGGCATGCATCTCATAAAATGGAAGAAAGAATTGATTGCCCTCTCGGAATTTCTGCTCAGTCAACTAATTATCCGACAGATATCTTCATATTTCGAAACGTATAAAGATTGAAATCATTTTTGTTTGAGAGGATGAATGAAAAGTGTTATCACAAATTATGGCGACCTTACGTGAAACTACCAATAATCGATTTTTCATAAAATTAGAAACAAAGGGAATCAAACTATAACCAGTCGTATGAAAGACTTGAAAAGTAGAATTAAGGAAACAAAAGGGAGAGAGGCTCATCCGTACTCAAGCAAACAAATATTCATTTCTCAAACGCGGAATTAAGTGATTATTAAAATTAAAAAGTGAATGAAGCTATCTCTCCTCCTTCTTGCAATGTTTTTATGAATAGAGTTGAGAAAAATTTGTTTTAGTAGGAATTATATTGAAATTTTACGTATAACTTTGTTTATATCATACATTATTTGTTTAAATATTCCATTAGCCGTTGATAATAATTGTATGAGGAAGGGTGATCACGATCCTCCATCTGATTGGGAACTTAGCCTATCTGTACCCATAGTAATAAATAAATAAATAAATAGATTATTAAAAGGATTTTGTGAAATTACATCGAGTTAGAAATCTCCCTGAACTTCCATAGAAACGAGTTTTCTTGCATCGTTGGATGATTGAATTCATAGAATTTCCTCACGGAAATTATCGTCAAGCGAAGCAACTGAGCGTTCTTTAACAAAACGAGATACTTTCCGATATAGTGTGAGATGAAGAGCAGCACTTGATGTGAAAATAATGAACGCTTTCGAAATGGAAAAGATGCGAGAAAAAGTGCACAATGTGTGGGTGGAGAATTAAGGTCAATCGACTCGCATCAAAGGACGAACGGATAGAGAAAAATCTTTATTTCTCACAGATGAGGACTTTTTATAAACGTACACGCTTTGCTTCAAAAAGATGCATTCGTTTGGATTGCGTAGACATAGGAGTTAAATGAGTCGAACGAATATTCATTGCAAAACGCGTGTTACATATTTAAAGAATCTCTTATGTAGAAATTGGGGTTCCAAATACATTACGAGATTCGTGAGAGTTATGCCTATCTAATATTATTATGTCTGTCTGAGCCGGATTTACTTGGTCCTAAATCACCCGTACGGCGGAAAATTAAAATATTTTATGAGGCATTTCTCGAGAAGATATTAATTAAGATTAAGAAGTAATTGATACTGAAGCACTCAAACTTTTCTGGTGTACCCAAGGGCAGAAAGCGGACCGGGCACCACATAATATTTCCGTCCATGGTGATATATAGTTTAGGTTAATCTCCACTATATACCCATACTATATACCTACTATAGTGCAATCCCAAGAAACACTGTTGTAGCAAATAAACTCAATCTTTTCACTGTGCAAAGTCGCTTCGGGCACCACGTCGAATATCCCGGAATTAATACAAACGCAGTTCCCCTGATGGTCATTGGTTCGACCATTTGCATTATACCATACATTTAAAAGGGAATTTCGTATGAGGAAATTCCCGATATAATATCGAGCAGAAACTTCGGATACAATTTAAGATGCCCTTACCGATTTCCATCTCATCTTACGAAACGGTTCCGAGCTCGAATCCAGGTGGTGTTGATGCTTCCATATAAAATGTATGGTGAAGATTGCAAATATTTTTATCAAGCGCTTCCTGAGAAGATCTATATTTCGGCATGCGAGCAGGAATCATGAATATGTTTTGAAAACACTTTCAACCTGATAATCCTTGGTTCGACTCCAGGGCATCATTTTCACCCCAACATCCTCTATATATTATTTCTAAACATCCATTTTTGGTGACCGAAACTGCCTTTTCTCACTTACACTCCAGC
Organism: Pachydiplax longipennis; assembly: GCA_036926295.1. NCBI lineage: Eukaryota > Metazoa > Arthropoda > Insecta > Odonata > Libellulidae > Pachydiplax > Pachydiplax longipennis. Next base: position 383,377 of record JAVFKF010000060.1, read on the forward strand.
AAAACATATAACTATTTGAAAGATAAAGTTCCTGCTAAAAATAGTCAGGCGAATGAAAAATGAGATCATTGCTTCCATTTACGTTACCATTACTAAAGAGATATTTTAAATTTGTATCATATTAACAATTTATTTGTATATGTTTAATGTCCGTGTAATATTTGATTGGATTTTAATATTGATGTCTATGTAAACTTTCTGCCTCTTTTTTTATTTTAGATTTTCAAAATTTTTAGCATTCGATTCCTTCTCTATATTTATAAATATTCCTTTTAAAATGTAAGGGGCATAATAAAGTTCATTAGTACTACAATTAGTACATTAGGTACAGAAGAATTAAGATAGAGAAACGGAATATTAATTAAAAATGAATAAATGACTCTATTATTATTATTGGCAGTTTCTAACTCGACGTGGATAAACTTAGAGAAGAAAACGATAGTTAAGTATCCCATCAGAATCCCTCATTTCTGAAATATTTTACAGAAAAGACTTAAGGAGCTTTCCGAAGAAACCTTAGGAAAAAGGCTTTTTAGCGAGAACTCTTCCGGGTGAAGGCAGCGGTAGAGATGTCCTGAGGATGCCCATACGGAAAAATATTGCGAATGTTAACTAAAAGGAAGACGTTCGTTCCGCTTAAAATACGCACACTTTTGTTCTCTTTGTTCCATTGATCTCCGCCGTCCAAAAAAATTAATGATACATTCTCTCTACCCAATCTACAGAATCTTCCGTATTTATCGGTTGCTAATCACATTCTTTTGTTTCTTTACTACACTTAGCACAGTCGTAGCATACACATCTTAGTTGAGGAAAAGTAAAATGAAACAATCCAGCGGCGTTTTTAAATGGGAAGCGGTAATTATGACTTTATTCGGAAATTGACGAAGGGAACGTGCGATTGGATATCAGAAATGAACCGTGTAATCCTTTTTAATTTATTTAAAGTTTTACAGTTAGAAGTAGAAAGTAGAACGTAGTTCACAATAGTAAAGCATTTACTTTCCCTTCCACTCTCTTCACAGAGATTTCCTAATATTAATAGATTTAAGTGTTCTCTTTTAAACATCGTAGGAACTTTCATCGAAATAAAGTTATCACTAAGCTTAAGGAAGCAGAAAATATAAACGAAAACTTTCCACAGTGAATTAAGAGTCATTGAAATGAAACGTCAATTAGATCCTGATTCGGGATATTCTATTCTTACCCTCGGCGATAATTTTCATTCGCAGAGGAATTTAATCCTTCATAGAATTGACTTACTATTGAGTGTTTTTATTTTAAACCGAAGTAATCCCTTAACGATGTGTGCAAACATCCTCCAAAATGTTATGACGAAGGGATATCACACGTAAAAAGCAACCATGGATTTAAATATTGTGTATCCTATATAGTAATCATCATTTTATAATATTCACATCTTAAAATATTTATCAATCCGATGTAGTAACTTCAGTGGGACAAATTTTTATATATTAATTTCATCCACTTCCCGGCCAGATAGAAATTTGTAGTTTCGCCAATTGACATATCATGAGTTCCACTCTTGAGGACTCGAAAATACTCTTGTAAGTTATGCACGTAAAGTTTCTTTTAAATGATTGCAGATTTATTTTCTTTAGCATATTTACTTCATAAATGATGGAATTAATGGGATAATCAGAATGCCTACGGATTTTTGGAAGTTCCACAATAAGGGAAATTGAATAGAAATTCTTATTTTCATGGTGTTCTTTTGGATTAGAAATTGCGAGAATTTGGAGAAAATAGGAATAAGGTGTTCAATTTTCTAATCTTAAAAAAGCAGTACCTTGACAACTGAGGCGATTATTGAATTCAACTCTCTCACAATATATCTTTTTATAATCAATACCTGAAGTGCGTTTTTTATTAGACAATCGTCATATTTGACGGGAAATTCACTCGTACATAAATATTCAACCAAAGAAATGTCCTCATTTTTCAGAATGAATTAATGAAATCCATCGTGAGAATGTTTTCTTCAAGTCCAAGAAAACGACGAAGTTGATGTTAATCTGTGCTTAATACGAGTGAAAGACATCATAGTGATGCAATCATAAATAAGCTTTAAAATACAACGGATTTTCTAAATGTTTTGATCGACGACTCAGGAAATTAATTTCATGACAGTCAAAGTAAACATAAGACTTTTAAAATTCTCGACGACCAGAAAAAGGAATGAAATAAAGCAAATCGCTTTATTTAGAAGTTGATGTCTGAGAATTGCGCGACGAAAGTCAAGGAAATGAGGACGATGACTTGGAGTTTTCCTCTGGAGAAAAAAGTGTTCTCGCTAGTAGTGAGACCTTCGCCGTCCACTTTGCTTGATAAATGTCATAATTTCGAAGCAAATATCACTTTGAACGTATGCATATATCATTGAATGAGAACATCAGGGAGCACTGCTGAGTTTATTTCTGGTTAGATCTGCAATTATATGATGGATTGATCTCGAATAATAAAATAATCCTGCCATCTAAAATTTACAAATGAATTTCTTCTCTAATATATTAGACATCATAAAAGTGGTACCTAGAGTGCTACCGCAGTAAAACAACACCAAAATAGAGTACCGCTTCAAAGCAAACAATCCCTCAAGTATTGCGAAAATAATCACCAATCTCGAAATGCTTAAGAAAAAGAAGCATTCGGAAGAAACAATACCTTGTTATTTTCCGCCAAAAGGAGTTTTGAATCGGTTGGCGCAGCAGTCGTGCGGCGGACGGAGGAACTAAGCGACACGTATAGGACGACGTTGTATGAAAGACTGTTAGAAGTTACGAGTTGCACCTTCATCGTTCTTCCCCTCCTCACGTGACCTCCCTCCCTCCCCTAATTAACATTAAATAACGAACGCTCTAAAAACAGGAGGCATCCAATATCAATCAACGATGCATTTCTTTAAATATCTACAGCTCTTGCAAATAAACTTTAACAAATTCCTTTAAGTCTTTAACGTGTGTAGTACTCTTTTGAAAATTAAAGACTCTAAGTACCTACACTTTTGTTTTATAATGTAAGATAAATAAAAATTTCTACATTCCGGGTCAAAACGCACTTTTCATTTATTCCCCTATTCGTCACTTTTCTTGAAAGATTCGTCGACATAGATTTTCCTTAAAATGGCAGTTTCCTACCGACCTATTTTCTAATAAGAAAGTTCATTTTATGCACTAAACTTGCAATTGAGACGCGAGTACTAAAAAGTCAGTTATCGTTAACTTTCATTTCAGATTCTTCTTCAGAAAAGATCTAAGAATTCCGTGGTTAGATGATGTCCATTTCTAATTTTTAAGTAACGATTCCCTCTAAAATAATGGTCCACCATTTTGTTATGTAATTTATACTTAACTTTAAAACCGACTATTATAATGGGTTATGACATGGTATTATACTATACCCGATGATTTTATGGATCGGCTTGAAGAATTTCGCTGAAAATCGAATTGCAGTACTTTTCGCGATCAACTCCGTATAATGGAGTCAGCTTAAATGACGTGCATAGCTGTATTTATTCAAGAATGGCTATGCGAAATTTCAAAGTCGGAAAAAAAACCACTTTCGTAGTTTAGGTCAGCTGTTATTAAATCTAGCCCACTGTGAAATGTTTTCGCTACACATTTCATTCGTTAAAAATCTTTTCCGTTTTAGCTTCGTAACATTTATATTTTCGTTTCAACTCGCTAACAAGGCTGTTCAGTGGTGCATGTTCAAAGAAAACGGTCGCAGCTTTAGCTTGTCAGCAGATACGTCACCAGTACAATGACTTAATTAAATGTTTTTTTTTATAGAATGCAGTTCAGTGTGCTCTTATTACCTCATTCCGATGAGTTAGGTAATTACCATGTCCTGGACCATTGATTGCGTTTTTGAAATTCCCAAAAACAAAATTTTCATAGCTAGAATTTATTTTTCGAGAATAATTTTTAATAAAGTTAGCAATTTATAACTACGTTAAAAAACTTGCATTTACCGTACATTTAAAAGGGAAAAAGGGAATTTCGTATGAGGAACTTCCCGATATAATATCGAGCAGAAACTTTGGATACAATTTAAGATGGCCTTACCGATTTCCATCTCATCTTACGAAACGGTTCCGAGCTCGAATCCAGGTGGTGTTAATGCTTCCATATAAAATGTATGGTGAAGATTGCAAATATTTTTATCAAGCGCTTCCTGAGAAGATGGAAATCTACATTTCGATATGTGAACAGCAATCATGAATATATTTTGCAAACGGAGCTTATCTTTTCCGCAATAGTCCTAGGTTCCTCTCTAGGGCATCATTTCTAGGTTACCGTAGAATCAATTTGTGAATAAGAACATTTACGAAGACATATTGTTTCACTATTCGAAAGCAATGTAAATAGTTAAAACTCAAGAGCAACAGCAGGTGATTAAAATCCATATAATTTGAAGATATATTTGATCACGTGTCAATCGATGAAATTGAAGGAAACTTATTCAGCCTTCAGCAAAATGAAATGATCTTAGAGTTGACCATGAGCAATAACTTTCATTTTTCTTGTATATCCTTGAAATGACGCCTAGGTAATATTCCCTTAGATATTTAGATTCATTTATGAACTATTAATCAGCTAAATTAATGAGCGAGGAACAACGAAAAGCAAGAATTACTTGGGTTTAGGAGTTTCAATCAAAGACTTAATTCATAAATTCAGAGTACTTTCATTGAAGGTGTGACCGATATTATGCGTCCTCCGTTCTCATATGAGAGATACCAGTCGATTCAAGTATCCGATGTGCGATTACACCCTCTGCCACACGCCGAAGGTATATCGTGGAATGTATAAAAGATAAATCATGGAAATAATGGAGAAATACGTTGTTTTCTGTAATTTTTGGCTAAGAGTCGTATTTATTTTGTCAATACTAATTCCCCTCCAGTACTAATTTACAAACTTAATTCAGGTGTCGGTAGTTTTTCCTTGTTTTTAATGGACGTAAATTTTATTTTCAACAGCAAGTTTCTTAATATCTAATTGTATACCCATAAATTGTTTTCTATATATTTTATTTAATATCAAATGTTTTTTCTCACTACATAAAAATATAATTGATGGAAAATTACTTTCAGTATGCTCAAATACAGTCCACTTGGATAGAGGTTGGGTTTGATGGAATTTGAGGCCCTAAATAGACGCCGATTTTGAAATACATCTTAGCATGTGAAAAAATAATATTTTTTCTTAATTATCGTTATTTTAACGCTCCGAAAATTATCATAAATTGAAAAAATCGGAGTCATTTACTTTGGGTCCTCATCTGTCCTGCGTTAGAGCTATTAACTTAAAAATCAATATGCATGAATACGCTTCAATCAATATGCATGAATACGCTTCAATCAATATGCATGAATCAAATGCAGTTGCTAAACTTTCCTTTCGGCGTTTCTTAGATTTTATTAAGAATACGATTTCAATTACTTTTCCCAAAGTCTGTTGCCGAAAACGTTTAATCGTAGAAATAAACATTTCTATTATATATTTCTATTATATATAGCTATTGAATTCCCCCGTCAAAAATACAGAACTAAATTTCACTTGCAAAAAATGTACTTTCGATATGGAATAATAGGTTTCGTCGCAGCAGAGTTGAGTTAGGGGGACTGATAGGCCCACAATCGTCTTATTTCCCTAATTTTCGAACAAGATTTTACGATAAAAAGAAGAATATTTATTTTATTTTCTTTCTTTTGGTTCCTAAATAAAGTAAGTCTGCAATCGACCATAATGAACTTCTCGAGTGCCCTAGAATCGAACCAAGGATACTTTTGGTAGAAGGATCGATTCTCTTTCATATCTTTCTTGTGTTCGTGAAGGTGAATCTCAAACATTTCTTTCGTGTATTTCTTACAGGAGTTACTGGAATCAGTAGAAATAAATATAAAGATCCTATATTTATGATCATCGTACGTGTGTCAGATAGATCTATAAAATATTATGAAGTACAAAAAGTCCTTAAATCATCCCAAAAAAATAAACAGAAAATTATCGTTTTAAATGAGAAGCGAGCGAAGTTAGGAGAGATTCAAATTAAATCTTCATTAATGATTTTTTTTCTTTTACATAATGCTCCTCACGGCGTAAGATTTGGTGTCTAATCCGGAAGAAATGAGATGTCAGAAATGCTTTTTTTCTCACATTTATATTCATTATTATATTATACTATAAATATTTGTAAAATGTAATAATTAATCAATCGCTGAATCGACGATTTAGAAAACCTAATGTTTATTCGAAAAATTACTGTAGACGGACTCCTTCGTAATGAACGTTTGTTACCTCTGCAGAGGTAATTTGCTATTTCCAATAGTCAAACCGAGGAAGTAAAAAAATCCGGCTAAAATGCAGATTAATTAACCGAATTGCATTATCTGAGTGTTTCTTCATTCAATGCCCTTTGAGTTCAATGCCGTCCATTTGAATGCCACTCTTATGTCGTTGGAAGCGAAGGAAAAAAAAGAAAATGTTTGCAAGTCAAGGTTGGAATCCCACAGATCATTAGGGCCTCTGGATTTTTATAAATAGTTAATTTACATTATATATATCCGTGTCATTAAAAGGTTTGTTCTTTGTCATTGCTCCTTATTTTCTACTTACGTATTATTATTTTTCATTATTCTAGTTTATCTGATGTTTTATTATTTTTGCTGCCCTTCACACTCCATCAATTGGCTTTCTGATTCGATTAATTGTAAAATCGATTCCAATTTCGTATCTCACTTGGACTCTCGGATAGCCAAGTGAGTTGGCTGTTCCGTTGGTTTGTCTCTTAACAAGGAGGGATACCATAATTACCTGTTTCATAAAATTCGAAGATTCTTGTACAAGCGACGGTTTGCATTCCTCTCGGTGATTCTTAGTCTGTCCCTTTCCATGAAAACTAGAGTGAGGCATTTTATGATCCTCGTTTGTTTGTGTCCAATTATTCCATCAAACCTGAAGTCTATGAATCAGCTGACACATTTCAGAGATGCCTCCAGAACGACGGCTTTCGCTTCATTGACAATCGTGATTTCCCAAACTAAGAGATTCCGCGTCAAGTTCTATTCTTTCCTGTTCATTTAATTTAGCAATAGAGGCTATTGAAGATGATCATCTCACATGGTAATGAAGTAGCGCCGTCAAAGTCGAACTGATTCGGAAAATGTACTACTGTTTTCGCATCCATCTGATCCTTCCGAATAATAAACAAAAACAATCGCTTTTCACTTACAACGTTGTTTTATATAGTGTAAATGAAAGAGGATCTGAATTGTTCCTTATCGAAATTTCTACCATTTTATTCCCAGCGTCCACACATGATGTCGATGTGGAGGGTTCATTCAGTTCCTAAAATAATATCACGTTGTTACACTCGGAATCATTTCGATGAAAATTATCCATCATTTTGAGTAAAAGGATTAGAAGAGTTGTTAAATCTTTTTTATGAGTAATTCTGGAAATCAATCAATACAGTTTTATATTTAATCGAATTCATCGTTCTCATAATTTCCAGAAATCCGAAACTTTTAACATAACAACGTCATACCATTCGCTTATAATTTTGAAGCAGTTTCGATCCAAAAACACGCCTGAATGTAATTCATTTGTTAAGTAAAAAAATATAAGAAGCATCCTGAAACAAAAACTAATTGTAAACATGAAACCTCATCTGAATTTTTATCTTAGTTTACATCTCTATTGATACTTATGTGCTTATGTACATAAATATTGAGGTGTGCACACCAAAATTTTTATTTTAAAGCATTTTTACTAACATTAGATTTACTATTTTTTAATATCTTATTATCTTATAACTTAAAATGCAAAGGAAATGGACCTCCGTCAATTTTGCTAGAAAAGCCTGATTTCGACACCCTGTGATTTCTTTATTAAATAGAGCGTTATTTCAAGGAATCGTCGCTTTTCCGATAAAATACCACTTTCGCTGTACTTAACAGACCGAGGATCACAAATTCGGAGTATGAATATAAAGTCTAAAATAAAATAATTAGCTGACAAGTCATTTTAAGGACTCATATCGAACGATAACAACAAACAAAGAATGTAGATCGGATTGTGTAAATGTAGATGTGGAACACTTTGAAACTGCATCTGTCAGCGTATTGACTAAATCAGACATCACCGATGTGTGTATATTTATTAATCCGAACTCCCGTAACGAGAGAAATCTTTGGAAATTAATTTCACGCGACTTCCCGACGTAATGTGATTGGGAGTCGTTAGATGGACATCAGAATTATTAAACTCAATTCTCATAAGAAGGTATGGAAAATATAGACTCGTATTAAAAGTATGGGGAAGGAGAGCCGTCATTTCATGTTAAAGGAAGCATTAGTAAACTTTGGAAATCTAAATTTTACAAGCAACATTACAACAATAATTTTTGAAATTCTTACTATGTTGTAGATTGCTTAAAATTGCTCGTTGTGAATAAAAGTTCAAATAATAAATGATTTGGCTCTCAAAATGATGGATAATTTTCGTCGAAATGATTCCGAGTGTAACAACGTGATATTATTTTAGGAACTGAATGAACCCTCCACATCGACATCATGTGTGGACGTTAATCTTGCTGGGAATAAAATGGTAGAAATTTCGATAAGGAACAATTCAGATCCTCTTTCATTTACACTATATAAAACAACGTTGTTAGTGAAAAGCGATTGTTTTTGTTTATTATTCGGAAGGATGGATGCGAAAACAGTGGTACATTTTCCTATTAATTAAATTCATTTCCGTCATTTTTTTAAAGGTAGATTTAATATATTCTTTTTTTTACTCATTATACTTAATATATACTTTTAAATATATTACTAGTCTAATATATTTAAAAGTAAGGTGTGTGTTCATTAAAGGCTAGGGAACCAGAAGTTGCACAGCTTTCAAACTTGTTAAATGCAACTAAGGAAGAATAACACAGTAAATTTACTGTGTATCCTTTCCTTAGTTAAAATCCACGAAGTACGGCCAGAGAAGATTTCATTAATTGTTAAATGCACCACTGCGCAAATAATCGGCTACTTTTCATTTACCTAAGATCCCCAGTTCGAACCCAAAAAATAAAAAGCGTTCTCTTAAGTTAGACACATAAAATTTGTTTACTTGGTTGTAAGCTTCATTTCTTTAGCAAAATTAAATTAGAAATAATAGTTGTACGAAATCGAGAAAGGCACCAAAAGAAAGGTAAATGAATAAAGCTTTTTATTTTGGTCGTGGAATATCGTCATCGAATGGAAGTTTTTGAGTAGTCGGTTGAAATAAGTGAAAATTTTGTGAGATTTTGAGGCGATAAACAAACACTCTCCTTGACGACCAATGCGATTTTCGAAGCCAAGATTATGCATTTCCCTCTAATATTGCACACGGAATTTAGGTGAAAATAATGGCTAGAATGAATGATGGGATATATCATTAGACGGCAACATTCTGAAATTTTAGCATTTCCAGTTACGAACAATTTGCAGGATCGATTTACAGGGAATTGGAGGGAATGAAGTTGAGGAGTTTATCTTAATCAGCTTCACTTTGTCGACGTCATTTTAATATAATAAAGCTACAAATTAGAGAGCTCCGACTTCTTTTAAAGAATCATAAAATTAAGTACCGCAGTAACGAATTCATCGCGAGGGCAAATTAATGTTTAAAGTTTAAAAATGAGTCATAAATACATCCAAAACGCAATAAATGTTGGAATTATCGATTTCCCCGTTGAGAACTAACGGGCATTTCAGTTACTTCCGATTCGTACAAGAAGTAAGTGTCCTGGAGCTACAGAAAATAAAATCTTTATCCATAATCATAAAAACGATCAATTTATTAATGTTCATCTTTTCTCTACTTCTCGACGTGATCCTCTTCTTTTTAAATTCATTTTTGATGAATTGGTAACATTTTTAAAAGTTATGGTCACGCCATTTTCCCGCCAGATTTCTTGTCCAACAATCCACTTCATTTTCAGTTCATAATCTTCAGACTCTAAGATGTTTTTCTGCATAGGTGGAAATCACTGGTGTGATTACGTTATTGTTATTAACCCAACTAAGGTTTTCCACCAGTTCCATGAGCAGAATGCGGCCGACACACTTTGCACTAACTTCTCTGTCCTGCTGTGATGATTTCAAACTTCGGAGGAAGGACAGCAAGAATTTCGTCCAATATGAATCTCGTCATTTACCTGTCACAAGTTGCCAGCGACGACAACTGAGAATATCTATGAATTTACCGTTTCTGTCAAAAAGCGAACCATAATCCAGATTTCACAGTTGGCGGGAAAGGTGAAAACCATTGTCGTATACACAGTGAGTCGAGCCATCTTCAGTCAGTCCATACCATGTCGAGCTGAAAAATAGGCAAACTTACTTTACCCTCGTATAATAATTACAATTACGCATATTTTTATACATTTATTTATACGATGTCCTGTTCGAGGTACATCGACAAATTTTCGAAAGTTTATATAAACCACTGGATATAAATATGAAATTGAGAAGTTCTTTAGAGGGCTATCACATATTTTCCATCTCTAGACGACTCAAAAATGCTTCTATTACAAATACGTAAATTTCATTTCGATCAATTTCAGACTTCATTTCTTTCGCACTATTAAATTAGAAATAAAGTCGACCAAAAGAAAGGATATCCTGAGAAAGAAGATTTGTATATGGGATATCGCTTTAGATTCGAAATTATAATAATATGATGGTGTTGTAACATACCTTTCTCCTGATGAAAAATGCCGAGCTCATTGCCAAGAAATAATGTAATGATGCTAAAAAAAAGGGGTGATTTTACGCAAAAACCCAATATTTTGTCTCTTTTTTACAACATCACGCAAAAACGACAGATTTTAATGAAATTTGACAGGATGATGATTTTCGGGTGACATTGAAGTTACTCTTTGTCCCGATAAGTTGCTTCTTTCCATCGGAAATGAACCATTATGTTCAGAAAACGGGAGATGTAGTGGAAAAAGCTCTTTTTTCCTGTATAACTTCACAGCTAAACGTTATCCGACTTTCAAAATTGGCATATTGTTAAAAATTTTCCCAGGACAGAAATTAGGGTATTTTTAATTTGTTTGAGACGAGGAATATACTTGTAATAAGAAATAAAGTTCACTTTAACGGTCGCAGGCTTCATTTCATTTGCACAATTAAATTAGGAAAAACGGTTGTATAAAATCTTCAGTTAATCACCAAAAGAGAGAAAATCGAATAGAGATTCTAATTTTGGTAGTAAAATATCGTCATCGGGTCGAAATTTTGATGAAATAATCGAAATGTTTGTCCCCCAAATTCTATCGTTGAAGCCGAAGACCACCCATTTAAAAGTATTGCTAATAATGTATGACAGACTTTGGGAAAGGAGTGACATTGTGGAAATTTTATTAGTTGCAGTTACTAACAATTTGCAGCGTCGCCTTGCAAGGAACAATGTAAGAACATTTAGGAAAATTTTCTTAGTCTGCTCGACTTTGCCAATGTTATCTCAATATGAAGAAGCTACTAAGTGTGCTTTACGATGAAAATATTCAAATTTACATACGTGCCGCCTTTTGGCGAGTGGCAGCGGGTGCACAACTCTACTTCCCTAATTCCGCATGTCGTAGCAGCATTTCCAGTAAATATAATTCAATGTCTCATTTTGTTCCCCCTTTTGTTTTGTCTGTCGCAATTAAGTGCGGCTGCGCGATTACTTGAAAGTTCGGCTCTTCGCTTTGACGAGCCAAAAAATGCATTCATTTTCTTACAAAAGTTCTATTTCTAAATTATCAGAAGGTAAAACGATAATCGGACGAACTATAGCGAAGTTCGAAATAGATGGAAATTCTATATAGTTTCATATTCTCATTGTCGATCTTAAATTTCGCTTAAAAATTATGTGAAAATTTCCCCGTTGAGAATCAGCAAGTACTTCAGCTAGTATGTATAAATATATTGGAATATAGTTGTAATAAATACATTTTTGAGTAACCTTAAAATAGGCCCCGAATTTCCGTCTGCGGAGTAGTTTTATATATTTTTGCTACGAAATTGCGTAAACATTTTCGGGGAAACCCTTTGGAGGATTTCTCTTCAATCGGAAAATGAATACCTTCTAGCTTATAGAAAATCTTATCAGGGGTGTTCAAATGAAAAGGTACGAAATGACACTGTGGGTATAATTTAAGTCCTTATTCAAAAGTAATCACCAGGGGCCTGAGCACAACTATCCCACTGTTTAACGAGCCGAAAGAATCCCAGAATTCCTGTGGCAATACCTGTGCTATTGAGTTGAGGACATTATGGCGTTCAAATTTCGACGGCAATCTGTATCGTTAGACTGCTGAAGGACTCCGGATGGTGGCCATATGTCCATCAAAAGCAAACGGCAGGGATTCTGAGAATCCACGTCACACAGAGTGAACTGGGCAAGTCCAAGTGGGTTGATCGGACATGTCACCCTACAACTTCCATCAGTTTGATCCACCAAAAGAATCATCTCAAACGGAAGCGCTTCAACTCGGATGACGAACTGAAGGACACAGTGAAGGACTACCTCTTGTCACAGCTACAGGAATTCTGGGAACAGGAAACTCTTTGGCTTGTTAAACATTGGCATAATTATGCTTGGGCCAAATGGTGATTACTTTTGAATGAGGCTTCAATTATACCCACAGTGATGCTTCATACCTTTTCATGTAAACACCCCTTGTAACTCACAATTCTATTATTTATAATAGAAGTAGTTTTTTGCCTCTTCGAAATTCTCAAACAAAAGAATCGCAATTGTTAAAAGTTCAATCGCTTCATAATTGCATTGATATGACGTTAAAATTACTCGATTTTCCAATATAAAGTATAATAATGGCACTGAAAATTACACGAATCTGCGGAATTTGATTCCCCTTCGTAACTAATTTTCCAAATTTGATGAATTAAATGCATATTTACCAATCAGAGATCCTTTTGCTTTCCAATTCACAACTCTGTCGTTTATTCGCTTCGCAATTCATTGTTATGCAAAAGATGTCTTAACTATGACTCATTAGATTGACGAGTATTTCTTGATTTTGATTTTAAGCGATAAAATTAGATCTCACATTAAATTTCAAGGATCTTAAATTGCACGAATGTTTAGTAAATCTTAATTAAAGTAGTTAATTATGGAAATTAGTGGGAAAGTTAAGAGAACGATGGTGCAATTCTTACAGTTTCATAATTTTCATCTCTGCTGGGGATACTCCATTTGATTAATTGTAGAGCAATTAAACAGCGGTATCTGAAGAAAATATAAAAATTGCTCTTCTTAGAAATATTGAGAAACCGCCATCAAAGTAGAGTTCCCTCATCGCTTAAAAAATCCTAATTAATTACAGAATGACTATTTTAAAGACTTACGAATAGTCATCCATATAGCGAATGTAGTTAACTTCAGTAGTTCAATATATTATCACATGATGAATTTTGGAATGCAGAACATTAACTCCTTAATTAAGACCCTCTTCATGGCGACGTACTTAAATGCCTTTACTTCTGGCACTTCATTTTAACATATCTATTACATATACGAGTAAAGATTGCATACTGAGTATTTACAAAATTATTGTTATTGCCCGATTAATATCGAGAGTGCTTGCAAAAACATTCCCAAGTGTACCGAAGCGTATATCCCAATAAGAAGATTTAACCGAGCTAAGCTCCTTTACCGTAAATATCCCCCTTTTGAGTCGATATCATATGGGGATTCCTATTTAATATATATCATATGGGGATTCCTATTTAATATATATCACATGGGGATTCCTATTTAATATATATCATATGGGGATTCCTATTTAATATATATCATATGGGGATTCCTATTTAATATATATCATATGGGGACGTAATTCCTATTTAATATATATCATATGGGGATTCCTATTTAATATATATCATATGGGGATTCCTATTTAATATATATCATATGGGGATTCCTATTTAATATACCGTATTTTTCCGAAAATAAGACATCCCCCGAAAATAAGCCCTATGGAGATTTTTGGAACTTTTTGTAATATAAGCCCTCCCCCGAAAATAAGCCCTAGTTAAAATAATGTGTAAAAAATAATTCGTTAAAAAATGCTGTTGATTTATTAAGTACTAGCAGCAATTCCCGTTGATTCTCAACGGGGGAAAAATTTAGAAATAAAATTGTTTATAGAAAAGATAATTTAACAAAGAAATTAATGCCCAATGCCAATGATTCAACAGGAAATGGATTTAGAGGAAAATAAGAACAGAATTCAGAATTTGATTTATGACGATGTTCCAGAAGAAGATGACATGACTGTAATTGAATAAATTTTAGTTTCTGTATTCTGTGTAAAATAAAAAAATATTAAATAAAAATGTATAAATATACTTTTATTTTTGTCCTCCCCCGAAAATAAGCCCTAGTGCATATTTTGGACCAAAAAAGAAAGTAAGACAGTGTCTTATTTTCGGAAAAACACGGTATATCATATGGGGATTCCTATTTAATATATATCATATGGGGATTCCTATTTAATATATATCATATGGGGATTCCTATTTAATATATATCATATGGGGATTCCTATTTAATATATATCATATGGGGATTCCTATTTAATATATATCATATGGGGATTCCTATTTAATATATATCATATGGGGATTCCTATTTAATATATATCATATGGGGATTCCTATTTAATATATATCATATGGGGATTCCTATTTAATATATATCATATGGGGATTCCTATTTAATATATATCATATGGGGATTCCTATTTAATATATATCATATGGGGATTCCTATTTAATATATATCATATGGGGATTCCTATTTAATATATATCATATGGGGATTCCTATTTAATATATATCATATGGGGATTCCTATTTAATATATATCATATGGGGATTCCTATTTAATATATATCATATGGGGATTCCTATTTAATATATATCATATGGGGATTCCTATTTAATATATATCATATGGGGATTCCTATTTAATATATATCATATGGGGATTCCTATTTAATATATATCACATGGGGACGTAATTCCTATTTAATTGCAACTCCTTTTCACCGCATCATAAAAAGTCCAACATTTCTTCTTAAGATAGGAATTAGGACCTCCTGGAGACGAAACCGGGACTTTTTAACATGTGATTTCATATTTGGTGGGGTCGAAACTGACTGTTTCTTAAGTTCAAATCATATCTGGAAATTCTCAGACATAAGTCCGGGTTTCCCGTTTGAAATATTAAATATTTTTATATGAAAGAAATTGATTAAAAGATATTTGTTATCGGTGTTTCCTTGCGTAAGAAAAGGCGAACTGACTGCACTTTTTTATGGCGAAATTTAGTAGTGTTCTCTCTCAATGCTGTCGAATTGCAACTTACCTTTGATAGGCTGCATAAGTGCCTGAAAACATTCCATGGCGAACCTCTCTGTTCTCAAAATCGTGGAACATTGCACAAATATTTCTAGCGGTTTCTCAGAAAATGCCTCAATTTCGTTTCCCGATTCGCTAGATACAATCGCTAGACACGACTAAAGTCGCGCCCCTTTGAATCCATGCTTGGCTTTAGAGAATTTAATAGAATTGATTATGTTAGTTAAGGATATAGTTCTTAAAAAATACCCCTGCCGTACGCCACTGGAGTTATACATCTCTAAATTCTCAATCAGTTAATTCTATCATATATCCCTTGCAAGGAATTTACGGCATAATTTTTTCAGTAGATTTCATGAATCACATCATAATTATTCGATTGATAATTTCTCCATTTGAGTGAGTAATCGTCTAAAACGAGCATTAAACTGATAAAAACTCTCATTCTACCCGTATGTGAAATTAATTACAGAGAGAAATTTCCTTTTCTATGAGTGTACACCAATATCCTTCATGACCTTTGTCTACGCGCAATATATACTTAAAACTAGTGGATTCCGCCATTAAAGATTTAGGATTTATATTTAACGAATTAAAAATTTAAAACTACTGGTTGCCCCGTGCGAAAATTTCTCACAAATGGTCACTAGACAGCATGCAATTTAATTAAAAGAAAGTTTGATAGAAATGTCGATGTGACACTACTCGTCAATACTCATGTTTCCATGGCCTTCCCAAAAGATGCAAGTTTATCCCAGTTTATTAAAATATTGCTGTAGTTGCGTACGACGTCGAGATCTTCGTTCATGGACACTATATAACAGGGGTGCCCAACTTTTCTGTATATAAGATCGACTTTTTATCATAAAAGTGAGTCGCGATCGACTTATTGTCATAGGCGTAGTCTAAGGGGGAAGAAGGGGTGTGAAATGCATACTATGTTTATTCACTGTGTTTCAGCATAAGGTGCATTCCAGCGAGGTATGGGTAGATAAGTAAAATATATGTTCAAAACTATTTTTTATTTTTAAATCACTTATTAAGTTTTCGAGATATAGGCTCCTGAAGAAAATAAATTTCCAGACCCAACTTTTGATGGCAGAATTCCGTACATGCGGTACCTAAAAAAATCGATTTTCCGACACTTTTTCGAGATAGATTTTTAGTAACTTAAAGTGCAATTTAATTTTTTTATCAACTGCAATGTGTAAGTTGTTGTACTATTTGTTCGTAAATATGAAAAAGTTGCTATAAAAATGCACAGTATGGCTGATAATTTGATTACAATATTTCACTTTCTCGTTTTTTTTTTTGGGCCAAGAAATTTTATCATGAGAGAATAATATGACTTACTTTTTGCTAATTTTTCAATAGCTCGCTAAGTACACGTCGTACTGAAATACAAATATATGGGTACGTAAAAAAACATCAACAATAATTATTTAAAGGGCCAAAAAACTCGCGTCCAGGGGAATTAAAAGAACATGGATAATTATTAACAATATTTATTAATTCAAAGTAGCCACAGATAAATACAGATTTAGAATTTACTTTGTTCCCTTAACATTAATGGGAAGACTGAGTTTGCATGATTCTAACCAAGGAATCATAATCAGTTGTATATCCTGACAAAGATAATAATAATGAGTCTTTTGTATGGGAATCAGTCAGGACAGAACGTTGTTTAGTCTTCGTTAATTCTAGTATGAAAATGCCGATTCGCAAAGGTATGTAGATCCGAAACAAGAATAGATATATTCGCTACATTTGGTGACACCGGGATATTTTTCTCGGTTGACGTATTCCAAAAATCTTCAGATTTTCTGGCTTGTAAGTTTAAGTCAGTTTGTAAAATTATAATTTCATTTTCTAATGCCTTTTGATCCATATGAAATATGTCTGAAATTTTTTGGCTAATGCGTTTCACACTTAAATCTTTTTTAAAAGGAAAAGATATAAATTCCATCATTTCTTTAATTTTTTCAAAATCCTGGAATCTTACCTCAGAATCTTCAATTTCTTTTGGATTTCCGCGACGTATTTGTCGATCTTATACTTAACATTTTTATGTTTTTGTAGGTTATCCGCCATATTTGGAAAATGATTCAGATTATTTTGTTGCAGATCTTCTATTAGCAAAATAAATTTTGTTTTATATACGTCTATACAGCTGATCATATCAATTACTGTTTTATTTTTACCTTGTAATGCTAAATTTAAATGACTTAATATTGAAGTAAAATCGGTAAGAAATGGTAAGTTTTGTCTTCTAAAATCGCTTCAAAGTCATGAGAGTACACGGAATTCTACCCAAGACATTGCGAGAGATCGACGATCGACCAAAATTGGCCTCGCGATCGACCGGACGATCGCGATCGACTTGTTGGCCACCCCTGCTATATAACATTAAAGTAATGGCCCCACACTGTAGATACCAGAATAAATCAGATTTCGACGCTAGCTATCATGGGTTCGATAGCAGAAGGTCCCAAAAATCGCAATTTTGGTTGGTTGGAAGCCAGGTGGGTGTGAATTTCTCCGCTCTAAAATACATTGCGGCGATTTTTAAGGATTCTTTTGAATACGTTTTCGACAAACCGATGTAACCAAATGACCGTGAGTTCGACGCCAAGTGGGTGCAAAATTTCCCGGAATAAAATGCATGGCGGTGAATTTTGACAATTATTTTTAATGCTTATCCGATAACCGGGAATGATATAAAATGTAATGTACATAGAGGCATGTCATATGTTTCATATACGCTGTCCGTCGTTCCTCTGACGGTTCTTGGTTCGATGCCTGAGCGTCATTACTTTTCTACCATGTATTTCAAAGGGGGATAGCGTATTCTTATTTTAGGACCTACCCGATAAGATATTAAATTCAAACTTTGGAACAGGTCAGAATGGCACTTATCTAAATTAATATGCAATTGTTTTGCACGATCGGGACCTTAGTTCGTCGCCAGGAGGTCTTTTGCGCGAAGTTTTGAAAATTGACTTGAGGCATTACTTGTTATGATACTGTATTCAACGTACGTATATATATATATATATATATATATATATATATATATATATATATATATATATATACGAGTAAAAGTTGCTTGCATACTGCAAGCTATCCGTTGAATACAGTATCATACCGAGTACTGCCTCAGTTCAAATTTAAAACTTCGCGCCAAAGACCGCCTGGCGACGAACTAAGAACCCGATCGTGAGAGAAGACAGCAAAATAATATTAGATAAGTGCCATCCTTACTTGTTCCAAAGTATCGATTCAATATCTTATCGGGAAGGTCCCACGCCTCTGTCACCATTCCGGGTCTTATCTTTCCAGCTTATCGGGAAGGCATTTAAAAAATCGTCCAATGCATTTCTTATGGAAGAATTTTGCATCCACCTGGCGTCGAACTCACTCTCATTTGGCTACATTTTTTCCATGAGAAGCATAGAAGACTACCTCAACTTCAACCTCCGAAATTTTGGTTACTCTTTCTTAACGATAAGTGCCTCAAAATAATTTTCAAAAATCCGCGCAATGCATTCTTATGGGAAAATTGCGATTTTTGGGAATTTCTGGCATCGAACCCATGATAGCTAGCGTCGAAGTCTGCATTATTCTGGCATCTAGAGTGTAGGGCCAGTACGTCGAAAAAATCTGACGTCGATGGCGCTTGTGGAACATGTTCAGAATTCGTATCCCCTATATATGATATAGTACTCTTCGCAACCAACGGAGAAGATCTAGCTTCAAGACTTCATGAACTGAACACAGATATATATATATATATATATATATATATACGAGTAAAAGTTGCTTGCATACTGCAAGCTATCCGTTGAATACAGTATCACACCAAGTACTGCCTCAGTTCAAATTTAAAACTTCGCGCCAAAGACCGCCTGGCGACGAACTAAGAACCCGATCGTGAGAGAAGACAGCAAAATAATATTAGATAAGTGCCATCCTTACTCGTTCCAAAGTTTCGATTGAATATCTTATCGGGAAGGTCCCACGCCTCTGTCACCATTCCGGGTTTTATCTTTCCAGCTTATCGGGAAGCCATTTTTAAAAAATCGTCCAATGCATTTCTTATGGAAGAATTTTGCATCCACCTGGCGTCGAACTCACTGTCATTTGGCTACATTTTTTCCATGAGAAGCATAGAAGACTACCTCAACTTCAACCTCCGAAATTTTGGTTACTCTATCTTAACGATAAGTGCCTCAAAATAATTTTCAAAAATCCGCGCAATGCATTCTTATGGGAAAATTGCGATTTTTGGGAATTTCTGGCATCGAACCAATGATAGCTAGCGTCGAAGTCTGCATTATTCTGGCATCTAGAGTGTAGGGCCAGTACGTCGAAAAAATCTGACGTCGATGGCGCTGGTGGAACATGGTCAGAATTCGTATCCCCTATAAATATATATATATCTATTATATATAGCTAACTCTCCGGATATACCTATATAGATATATAGATATAGGGGATACGAATTCTGACCATGTTCCACAAGCGCCATCGACTTCAGATTTTTTCGACGTACTGGCCCTACACTCTAGATGCCAGAATAATGCAGACATCGACGCTAGGTATCATGAGTTCGATGCCAGAAATTCCCAAAAATCGAAATTTTCCCATAAGAATGCATTGCGCGGATTTTTTAACATTATTTTGAGGCACTTATCGTTAAGATAGAGTAACCAAAATTTCAGAGGTTGACGTTGAGGTAGTCTTCTATATTACGAATGGAAGAAATGTTACAAAATGACAGTGAGTTCGACGCCAGGTGGATGCAAAATTCTTCAATAAGAAATGCATTGCTGCAATTTTTGTCATTTTTTTTCAATGCTTTCCCGATAACCTGGAAAGATCAAACTCCGTGTGGCGACGGTGGCGTTTAAAAACATTCTTTCATGAATTTCACAGTTCGTCTAGTGGTCCTTGGTTCGATGAAAGAGGGTCATTCCGATTCCACCATGCATTTCAAACGGGGTAACCGGAATCTTATTTTAGGACCTTCCCGATAAGATATTGAATCGAAACTTTGGAATAAGTCATAATGGCACTTACCTAATATTAATTCGCTATTTTCTCTCACAGAAGGGTCCTGAATTCGACGCTAGGCGGTGATTAGCGTGAATAATTGCAATCTGTTTTGAGACCGTTCTCGATGCGATAGAGCAATCAAAATTACGGTGTTTGCGTTTGAAGTATTTTTCTATAGATCCAGTGGAAGAAAGGTTACATATGACCGTGAGTTCGATGCCAGATGGATGAAAAATTCTCACGTTCGAAATGCATTGCGGCAATTTTTAAGATTATTGCTGGATAAGCTTCGGAAATGATACCCGTAAGGGAAACTTATTGTAAATTTTCACCAACTAGCTTGCAGTATGCAAGCAACTTTTACTCGTATATATATATAGGTATATCCGGAGAGTTAGCTATATATAATAGATATATATATATATATATATATATATATATATATATATATATATATATATATATATATATATATATATATAGGTATATCCGGAGAGTTAGCTATATTTAATAGATAATTACTAAATGAGTATAATAATGTATTTGCCCAATTGTATAGATATATAGTGATTGAAAGTATCCTTATAATTTTCCTTATTTCGTACTCTAAAATGCATATAACGATTACTTTAGTTCTCAATTTCTTCATCCATCTCGCGTTGCCATGGTTTGTTTATTTCAACAAAGCAAATCTCTTTCTCCTATTTATTAAACGAATTAATATGGTATTTTATCATATTCAATTATCTATAACTTTTGAATTCTATCGATCAAAATGAACTTAACGTGCATTTCTTATGGGAGTGTTTTCGAGTCATCCAAAGTCGAACCAAAGTAACTTTTGGAAAATTTCTCAGGTCATTGCCCCCTAATGAATACAAAAATTTCGTTTTTCTATTTCGTTGATATGTGTGTGAAATAAAAGTTCAAAAAATTCTTCCGTGTAATGTGCATAACTGAAATTAGTTATATAAAAATATCCGCCGCGGTAAGCTTAAGTATACGTTGTGCATAGATACTTAAGGAAATAAATCTAATTACTCTCATCAGCAATATCTTAAACATTTATGAGACATTTTGTTTTTGCATGGTGGAATCTGATTTGATGTTGATCGACATATTTTAATTTTGAAGTATTTATTTACACCAACATCAATTCCCTGCCTTTCGGCGGGTGGCATGGGGTGATGAACGATTGAGTTACTTCTTTCATTAAGTAATCGCGGAGAGAATGTGTCCTTAAACGTTGAGCGTCTATTTATCTCATTCTTTTAAGAAGTGTGACTAAATTTATCAAGCAATTGCAACATGTAATCTCATCTCAGAAGACGATCAAAATCATTCGATCATTTTTATTTTTGTGTGAGACCTGGTTTCATATTTAATAGGAGATGAAATACATACTGAAATAATAGAAAAATATACATTAGCTGAATAATTTAATGTTAGATACCTTTGAGATGCACTTCCTCGTAGATAAAATGCGCAACTTCATTTTTATGGGTGACCACATCCGTAATATACTTGAGAAACTTGTTCTTCAAGCGTTGAGTCAACGAATCACTCTATTTTAAAACGTGTGCTTTGATTTTAAAATGTAATGGCGTTCATTTAATTAGTTAAATGTATGCTTCAAAGTCTACTCAAGTTCTTGGTCTTTTCTCGAAAATATTCCAATTATCAATTACGTTTTATAAATGAAAAAATTGGAAAAAACAATATAAATTTTAAAATTTCATTAACTTTTCTTTCAAATCGCGAACAAGTTCTGCGTTAGCCTACACCAAGAGTTAAAAAGTAACCCATTCCATGATTCTTGAAATAATATTTATAATCGATTTTCACAAAAGAATCTTCTGAAATGATGTTTTTCACTCGGTGGAATTCATACGCGTTTTCAAAAACCCTTTAATATTCCATATCAGGAGCACCTGCATTATCGTTCTTAGTATACTTGACATATAAATTCGCACTGGATAGCCTTGATTCATAGAAAATTTCCAAACATTGTAAAGAGCGGAGTAGAGACGGAAGAGCGTGCGAAGTGGACCAAGGTTAGCAGGATTTGAGAAGGTATATCAAATTAGATAAAGGTCAGCAAACTTGATATTAATATGTCCTGCTTTTCTATGAATCTTCCGAGTCGCAAAGCACTATCACTATGGAAAATTCGTTCGGAGCTATAATTCAAACTTAATACGTGTCATTAGCAGAGAGGGAAGAAATTAATATTATAAAATATTACATCATCAGATTATTCGAAGATTTCCCTGCAATAGAATCAGCGAATAAAATATTAGAATAATGAGTGCTTTCTTTCCCGAAAACATGGAAAATTTTCGCAATGATTTCTAACATTGTAAACAAACGCGATATTGTTTTAGCAACCAAATAAACGATATTATCGATATCAATGTCTTCGTGGAAGCTATATCAACTTTATAAAGGATATTTTAGTATAAAACTTCAGAAGAAACTAATGGGAAACGTCTTTCATTTACAATCTTAATTTTACTACAGTCCATTCACCATCATGAAGGCACAGATTTTTCTCATTTAAAATGCATAGGCCATTTCAAATGGGAGAAATTAGTGCGCCGTTGCAAAATTTGCGTAAAATTTTGGAGTTGGTGAAAATTGTTTCGATTTTTTATTAGTTAGTATCAGTGATACCACACATAAAGACTTGATTATTTTTTGTTTTTTTACAACATAATCACAAAAAACAACAAAAATGTTACATCTCAAAGAAATACGGCGTTTTGTTCCGTTTCTTTTGGAACGGGTGCCATTAATTCTCAGATTCAAGAAACATGGGATTTTTTATATCAATATCAGCTTCAAACCTGTCTGTTTCTTTTAGTGTTAATACATAGGCAGGTGAAAATATTTTAGGGAAATTTTCAACAGAAATTAATGAAAAAGTCGAGAATTTCTCACAAAATGCATTGGAAAAAGTACTGCCTGCTACTTTTCGTCCAATTCGCCCACGTAAAAACATCCAGCGAGAAAGTTTCTTAGAAAATAGTGAATTTATTTTCTGTGCAAGTCCGAACCCTCTAAGTTTATAAACAACTTAAGAAAGACAATTTTGTGTGCTTGGGGTGCTACATATTTTCTTTCTTCCAGGCTGTTACGAGGGTGGGTCAATAAGTCCGTGAATTTCCCGACTATTAACCTGAAAATTAATCCTACTATGGTCAAGAACTATCTTTTAATGGGTAAATGGCAAAGTTCTAGATTGTTATGTTATTTAGTTTGTGCTTTTCAGCCCCTGAAATGAGATAACTACGTGAATTTTCGAAAATTGGAAGAAAAGCGAATTTCGTCTACTCTTTAAGTGTAATTTTTTCCGGAAGAAAACCATCATTTAAATCAAAGAAAAGCTAAATAAATACTATGTGGACACTACACCATTGATTTAAAAGGTACGAGGGTCGTTCAATAAGTAATGCCCCATATTTTTTTTTCTCCACAATGAGCAAAAACTGAAAGTTGTACTTCTAGGTACTTCAAGTTCAGTGTTTCTGCTCCAGGTGGACGAAGTTTCAAATCATTCCAACAGATGGCAGAGTTGTAGTGACTTTGTAAAATGGCGTCTGTTAGTGATCCACGTTACAAACAGCGAGCAGTGAGTAAGCTCTTGATTGCAGAGAAAGAAACTGTGGGAAATATCCATAAACGTTTGTGTGCTGTGTATGGAGATTGTGCTGTCGATAGGAGCACTGTCGAAAGGTGGGCAAAGAGAATTAATGCATCAGAAAGTCCAACAACTCAACTCCAAGATCTGCCATGTTCCGGGCGTCGTGTCAGTGCCACCACATGGTGAGGCGCGTGGATGTCATTATTCGTGCAGACCGCCGCGTCACAGTGCAACAATTGGCCTCACAGCTGTCAGTCAGCAGTGGATGTGTGTGTGCAATGATCGAGACTCTCGGATATTCAAAAGTTTGCGCAAAATGGGTCCCAAGAAGTCTCACAGCAGAACACAGGATGCAAAGAACAACCATGTCGTCTGATTTGTTGGAGAGGTTTGAAAGAGAGGCTGTAGAGGTTTTTAACCCCTTAAAGACAGTTTGCGTGGAAGACACTTCGTTGATAATGAGAGGGTAATTCAAGCAGTGAAAACATGGCTTCGTGCACGGGACCAGTGTTGCTACCGGCAGGAAATACAGGCACTTGTTTCACGCTGGCGTAAGACCGTACAAATTGATGGAGACTATATTGAAAAATATTATGTGTAGAAGAAACATGTATCTATATTGTCACCAAAATTTAACATTTTTAAACAGATAGTTTCTGAGAAAAAAATATGGGGTATTTCTTATTGAACGACCCTTGTAAAATTGTGGTTTACTGAATTTCTTTGTGGTGGCACAGGCACAAGTTACGCCGAACGCTCTGGACGCTCAATTGATATGTCACAACAGTGATAAAGGAAAAAATCTATGATATTGTGTTGGCCGATCGGAGATGGAAAGTTCGCGAGATTGTAGAGACCCTAGGCATATCATATAGCTTGTTGTTTCGATTTTGACTGATCATTTGGGGTATGAGAAAGGTATGCGTAAGATTGTTGCCGCGTTTGCTCTCAGTTGATCACGAAAGGTGGGTGTGACAACTTCAAAAGTGTTCTTGGCGTTGTTCAAAAGAAATCCAGATGATTTTTTATGCCATTTCATACCTAGAGAAAGACTTGGAGACCAAGACAACACACCGGAGACGAAGCAGCTGTCGAAATAATGGATTCTCGGGGCGAATCGGCACCGAAGATGACCAAGGTGTATCTGTCAGCCAAAAAAGTCATGGCAACAATATTCTGGAACCCACGTGGTATAATGTGCATTGATTACCTCCAGAAGGGAAGAGCAGTAAATGCAGAATATTATTCAAACTTATTGGACTAGTTCAATCCAGAATTAAAGGAAAAACGACCACATTAACCAAAAGAAAGTGATCATCCACAAGGACTGTGCAAAGGTCCACATGTGCACAGCCGCTAAGGGAAAAAATGTAATGATTTGAGGAACCAACTCCTATT
Source organism: Pachydiplax longipennis (assembly GCA_036926295.1). Classification (NCBI taxonomy): domain Eukaryota; kingdom Metazoa; phylum Arthropoda; class Insecta; order Odonata; family Libellulidae; genus Pachydiplax; species Pachydiplax longipennis. The sequence continues at coordinate 408,924 of JAVFKF010000060.1, forward strand.
ATATCCAACATATTCTCCAGATTAAGCTTCCAGCGACTATTTACTATTTCCAAATATAAAGAAATGGCTCGATAGGATGAGATTCGGCTTAAATTATGAAATAATTGCTAAAATAATGAATATTTTTGTTGAAAAAACTGTATTTTATTTAAAAGGTCACGGACTTATTGACCCACCCTCGTATATACCAACACAAGCTTTAGATTGAATCTTATGCTGAGGTTAGTTAGCCCTATTCATTACAGTTGTTTTATGTGCTAGATTGTCCTGTTACTATTGTTTTGAATTTTCATTGATTTCTATTTTTTTCATTGATCTCCATTACTGCAATGATGCAGTTTTGTACAGCATCCTCTAGTCCTAATCACAGGGAAATATCTGTTTAGTTTGATTGATGGGAGGCGTATTTACATCTTAACCCTGAAAACCGCCATGGCAGGGGGTGTAAAACACCAAAAACCCTATCTACCCTTGAATGCTGTTAGCTTCTCTTATACTTCGCAGAAAAAATGATCAGAAATAACTCTCTCTCCTGGCAACTATTTCCCTGTAACACTTCATCATTTTATCTCAAAGATCACGTATGCTACTATGGTACTGGTATAACAATATCAACTACCTCCTCCCAGAGATCCGTAGTCATAAATTTACTAAAAAGCTTTCCTCAGTAATCAAGTCTTCTATCACTGAGCAAATCCCATTTGAAGGATTCTATCATAGCTGACAAATCTGAAATCTCCTTTAACAAATCTAGCTGCCTGTTGAACCATCTCAAGGCTGGTAGTTCATCCTACTTCGTGCAGATCCCAAATCACACAGCAGTACTCAAGGAGAGGTTGAATCAGGGAGAAGTAGGCTATTTTTTTATTCTCCATGAGCAACCCCTTAGAATTCTACTATCTAAACTTTGCATCCTATTCGCTTTACCTACTACATTTTGAATATGCTCTTTTAAGGAAAAACTTACCATAATACCTAGATCTTTATGATGCCTCACAAACTGCAACGGGTATCTTGAAATACGATATTATAGGGTACACAGGTAACGTTAGTGGAACATATTAAATTCATAGTTACAAAGCTATGTAGCTGTTATCTTTATATGGAAGAGAAAAGTAGTTTTCAAGTACTTAAGTTGTATTGGAGAATGCATTCTGTTGTATGACTTGCTGCTCTGAAGAAAATATCATGAAATATTCAAATAGCTCAAATATTTAATGGATTTCTATGACACTCAAAGAATTGACTGATCTTTTGATAAATCATTATGAGATAGATAAAAATATTTTATTTTGGTCTCTTGGGCATCTCATAAAATTTCATCTCCAACAGTTGCTTTAATGAGGTTTTGTTTCAATAAATTTAATGTTTACTGTTAATAGTGAAGTTAATAAGTTACTGTTTAATAGTGAAATAATTCAGGAAAATCTTTTTTATTTATAGAAGTGATACTTGTTGACTGAAGACATTCTTATAATGTTGTTATTAATTTTCATATATCTGATAAGGGATCAAGTTAATATTATACACAAAGATTGAAACTATACACATTAAATTATTATTGAAAATGAAAATTATACTCATAATTGAAAATGTGATTGTCATGCTTTGTGTATTCCTCAACAGAACATTTAGCTATTCAGCAATGCCAGCTAAAGCTCAGCCTTCAGGCTGCCTAAAGTATAAAATGAGCTCTGTTGGGTTCTTTAAAAGTGGCAATTATGCTATCCATGCATGCGGTCTCTAAATATCCTCTAAGAGCTTTCTCGCACTAGAATCAAGTCATTCATTATTTTGTGGTAAAGGAGGAATTTATTTACAAATAATTGTCTTTTTAGCATTTTCTTACTGGTACAATATAGGTTTTATGTGATATTGTATGTGAGTGAGTGAATATATATCTTGCACTCACATATGGTTAAAACTCACAGCTACAAAACTGGTGCTAAGAGGCCATGAAGTAAAGAGGCAACTAACATAGTCTGAGGACTGTAGCTTAGAAATACGGCTCTGCTGGTTCACTGTCACCACCACATCCAGTTGTAAGATTAAAACGTCATCAATTGGATCCATTTTAATGTTCTGCATTTAGACATGGGCTTCTTGAAAATAATTATGAGTATTTCATGATTTTAATTTTCATGGAATAAAACATATATGTTTACAATCTGTTAATACAAACAAAAGATAGTTCCATTCTTATAAATACAATTTCTCCTTGGGATGTTTTTAGTCACTTTATATCTGACTGGGTAATACTTCAAGCTATGTGGGATTAATGGATTTTTAGAATATTATATAGAATCTTTGGAATTAAATGTTTCCACTATATTTTTGATAAATTCCATAAGTGTTAGAACATTGTATAATTCTTGAAAGCCTTTAAATCTAACTAACCTGTTGGTAAATGTTGCTAATATTATACATTTATTATGAAATATTGACAAGGATATTGGACTTTGTGGTATTACATAATGGCTGCTTAGATTGGTAGGATGAATGCAAATTTTGTTGGAAACCATTAAAGGGGCTCTATTTGGATAATAGAGGGTATGATTTGGCAATAAAATATTTTATGTGGTATTTCCATGGTAATTTGTCATTTAGTATAACTCTTTAAATATATTTCTATTTTTTGCTTTGGGAATAATAATAATAATAATAATTTATTTTCCCAAAGATCATTACAAACACAAGAGGTTGTACATGATATAAGGCACGTCAAAAAAGTTTACAGAATTCAAAAAAGAAAATTTTGTGGTATAAAATTTGAGTTACATAAGTTCAAGAAAACGCAACAGGGACGCAAAATTGATGAAATAGAATTTAAGTGAAAATACATGAAACATAAAATCATAGTTGATAAGTTACAGATTGAGATGTTATATTATAAATATCTAGACCTATGAAACAGAATTATCATTCAGGAACTCATGGAAGGAATAATAAAGTTTAGACTGTAGAAATGCTCTGAGTTAAAATTTTAACTTATGATGCAATTTAATTCTTTTAATGTGTACGGGGAGTTTATTAAATAGTAGTAAGCCCATATTTTTGGGACCAGTGGCAGATTTTTTTGTGCGTATGTATGGTTGATGAAAATCCCCAATATGTCTGATAATAAGATGGTGTACGTCAGAGTTGTAGATATATTTGTTAGAATTATCTTTTGCATTTAGAACTACTGTTACTATATATATATATATACATGGTAATGGTAGAATTTTTAACTAATTAAAATAGGGTTTACAAGGTGCTCGGTTTGACACTATTTTGATGTTAGGTTGTAATTGTGTAATTTCCTGTTGATTTTAAAGTCTATATGAGTTCGCTAATTTGGGATGACAACAAAACACTATTCATGTAACCAAGAGGATGATTCAGGTACTTAATTATTAAATATAATATAATAATAGATAATTTTAAAGACCTCATTAATGTAGATAAAATAAATGAAGACTGTGGCAAAAAGTAATTGGATAAGTGTTCTAAAATTTTAAACAATTTACCTTTGGGAAAGATAATTTTAAATTAATTAATTTACAGAAGACAAATTTGGAATTTCAATTTAAGTAATTTAAACATTTGTCCTGTATGCCATTCTAAAGCTTTCTGTGAGTCAAAAAATGTTATTTAATTTTTTTTCTATACCTTTGTGATACAATTGGTAGTACTTGATGGACAGTTTATTGATTGAAACCCCATTTACTTGTTTATTATTAGGTTATTATCAGTATCATGCTTCATGAAAACTTCAATATGATCAATTCAAAATCCTAAGATAAAGATGATAAAAAAGTAATGGGGTAGTGATTTGAGATATCTAAGGAATCTTCACAAGTTTTGTGGATTAGGAACATAGATACATAACTGTAATATAAGAATATTATATTGAACAAATATAACCCAGTTTCAGGGGACAAAGCAAAAGTCTTACACAGAATAACATTATAACCTGGTGTTGCTGGTTGCCTGACATAATTTCCTTAAGAATGATCAGCTTTTCACACTAAGAGAATGTCTTAGTTATCTTAGTCAATTAATTTTAATCATTTTTCACTCCACAATGAAGTAGAACTTCTTGATTTATTCCATTGGGGAAGAATAATGAATTTATTTAACAGCAAAGATGGAAGGGCATTTCTCAAAGACTACACTCAACATCTCACGAAACACTCTCTTTCTGGTTGTTTCAATATCTTTAAAACTAGAGAATGTGATGAAAGGAAACATCACCTGGTGAATTTTTAATCTAATGTGCTGAGAAAAGTGATAAGGAAGATCTCATTCTATCTCAGAATTCGTATCAGCTCCAACATGTCTAATTCATAACATCTTAGTTGTAATCTCTCTAAATAAGACATTCACAAGAAACCATTCTTGAGATAAGGTGAAGCATGAGAGAATGACACAAATGATATTAAAAAATCGAATGAGGGGAAAAAATGGCTAAAGTGTGCATCTAGGAATGGGAAAAATCAAGAGTAAATAAAAGCATCTTAAACAGTGTTTTTACCATTTGTGTCATGTGAAAAGGACCAGGACCAGAAGAAAACTACATATTGAGTGGGATAATGAACTTTTAATGTAGTTCCTAATTTCAAGGCTACTAGAAAGTATGCCACTTTGACATTTGCATTGAAAAGTTCTGACATATTATTAATAAACTTAGGAATTGTTTTCAAAATATTGTTTGAGAATTCTTTCTGAGTAGGAAGATGAGAAACGAATTCGTTCTAGTTCTTTTGGTAAATTAATTGGTTGGGAAAGTTCTTCAGCATGTATTGAGGTGCATTATCCTTGCCAGCTGCAATTAGCAACAATTCTAAAAGGTTTTTAAGTAAGTTTATTGAAATGGGCTCTCCTAATTTAGGAGAAAGTGGAATTTAATTAATGATAAATTCCATAAATTGACACGATCATTTTCACTTTATTGAAAAGAGGAAATATTTGTGAAAAGCCAGGAAAAGGAGTGTCCCAATTGCAAAAAGTTTTTGATGGTGCATATGGAGAGTAAAATTTCTTGATGAGAAAGTAAATCATTGCTATTATGATTCAGAGCGATCGAAGTGGAATTCTCAAATAAAACGGTGGCACAGAAACACTAGCTCATGCAGATGCACTGAAAATATTCTAGTTGGACCAAAATTAATTTATATTTCTACCATCTTAATATTATTTATTTCAGGCTAGACATTAGAATTCTAAATATCCTTAATTAAAATACCTTCACTACTGGTCTTGTTGTTATTTTATCTAGTAATTCTGAATATAGCAGTGTTTACCATAATATCCAGGCTGAGTTTTGTCTCCTGCAAGCAATATTTGGTTTTCTTATAAGAAGTTTAACAATTCAGTAATTTTATTGCACAACCTATGGCAGTTCCATGTTATAATGTTGATACCTTGAACCAAAATGCATAATGTACTATTGTGGGTATGGATATTAGTTATCTTGAACAAATTGGGCAAATAGAACCATTTATGAACTATCATTTGTCAAAATTTCTGTTTTAAATGCCTTTGGTCCACAACTGATGATTGATCATACAACTTTCCACTGCCCTGGGTGAAACCATAGCTATATTCTTACAGAGATTGTCTACCCGAGCTGTGTGTCCTTCCAAGTCTCTATCTTCTTCTGTTCTTTCGTTTCATTCTTTTTTTTCTTTCCCTCCACCGAACCTTCTAATACCACTTTTTATATCTTGTTCCCTCTAATTACATTACCTAACAGTGAGCTTTCCTTTTCTTGTTTAATTTATGAGCATTTGTTCTTTTCATTTAAGACCTCCTTATTTCTCAACTTAAACACCCATCTTTCACCCACATTTCAAGAGCCTTCTTCCTGAATGGCCCCCATACATGGCTCCATTTAGCCAGCCTCTTTCTCAGTTCCAGATCTACGCTTTTACTGCAAGTTTTTCTTTTGTCTGAAGGCCTCTTTAGCCATTGTTGTCCTTCCTTTTCTTTCTGTAGCACTTCTCCAATCATCTGTTATCTATAGCTTTTGACTTTTTCCTACCCTCATTTGTTTTCTCACTCATATAATCTTCACAGTTTCCTGGCATCACCTTAATTTTTCCTTAAGTTTACTTTCATTCCTTCTTCTTTAGCAACCTTTGAAGTGTCATCGACTAAGATTACCATATTCAATACTCTCCCATACAATCATTTTCCACAACGTATAAATTGAATAAGATCTACTTTATTTGAAGATTAAATAATTAATAAGCTTCAACAAGATCCATACAACTCCTCATTTATTTTTACAGCAGCTTTTTACCTTGAATACAGTTCTCTAATAAGTTCTTCCATACCACCTCTTTTAGAATTTCCAACATTTTCTCTCATTAAAAACCTTTTCCAGATCAGCAAAACAAAAGGCCATTCCTTTTCCTCTTTTTCCAATCGTTTTTAGCAAACCAATGGCATCTATTGTTCTTTTCTGAAGCCAAAATGTTGTCATTATTTATCTCCTGTTCAATACTCTCGACGTTGGCAAAATTAGGCTTATTGCTCAATTACAGTTCCTCTTAGGAATTCATCACTGTTCTGAAAAGTCGTTCACCAGAGTATGGTATAGTTTATTACAAATTTTATCAATTTACCCTCTTCATTCAAGCATTCAATAGGAACCTCATCCATTCCCATTTCTTCAATTGCTTTCTCTGCTTCAACACTCCATCTTCTGGAGACCACTCCTTCCGCCTCCAAATCTAAATCGACTGGTTTCTCCCCTAAACAATACAGGTGCTCTGTCCATCTTTCTGGATAAGTATTATTTCTGTACATTTACTGAAATAATGCACTGTCCAGAACAATATCCATAGACCAATCCTTGGTAAAGTATATAAAACATATTTCTATATTTTTTTCAGAATTATCCATTTTAACCAAAAACTTGTGATATGAATGATAGTTGATGTCTGGGTCTTTAAATAGTAAATAGTGAATTCCTCCTCAAAAATGACAGAAATAAATTTAATTTATAGAAAAATGCACTGATACTATCACATACATATAATCCTTCTGATTAATAAACAATTAGATTAAATGTATCTGTCATTATCTGGCATGTAATAATCTACTTAACCAGGCTATTTAGTGAATTATAACCCTTCCCTTCCATCACTATCAAACTGGCTGAGTGGTTAAAGCATCTGGGCTCATATTCTGTATCTAGTCGGTGGCGTAACGACTGGTTTCTGTTTTCACCACACCGATAGTGCGCCATTCCGTACCAACTGAGTCTAAATTACCGACACAGTCGGTATCACAGATTCTATTAGCTTGTCGGTGGCGATATGGTACCCAAGCCAATGGAGGGGAAGTTTTCTGAACATTTCGGAAGGAGGAGGTCACATGCTTCGTCTCCGCCAACCGCGAGTAAGAGCGATGTAAACACGGTGCATAATCTCTACTGCTAGTATCCATGAAGAAGTAACGTGTTATTTAACGAGGAAGTGCGAAATAAACCTAATTTAGGAAATGAAATTATATTATATTTTCAGGGTCTAATAACTTAATCAATAGTAGTCTTTTCTCCACATTTATTACATTTTGCATAGCTCAATTCAACTTTCTGTTATATGTTTTGCGGAACAATTGAGTTAGATGTAAATGTGTTGATAAAACAAGGTCTAATGTGAAAGGTTTGGAGTGGAAAAGTATTATAGGAGATGTTTGATTGGACAAGCATAGTGACAGTAGTTTAGAAATCCTTTTTTGAAGTTTTTTCTTCACATTTTGAATGGTGAATACGTGATCTTAAAATCACCTTATGATGGTAAAGGGATTATCAATTATGACATCTACATGCTGAAGGAGATTTTTCTTCTATAAGATGGTTTTGTGTTATGAAAGAATAAAAAATATTAATGAGAGGAAACCATTGGGTGGATCACATCATTTAGGGATAGCAGCCGATGAAAACTAATAACTTCAATGTAAACTCATACGAAATACATTGTACGACACAAACTTCCTGCGTTTTCAACAGGACATTTAGTAAGATTTCTGTTAAGTGCTACAGTGACGTGTAATAACATACTGTGTTACAATTATATCGAGCACTGAATGATAATATAACTACTTTTCAAAATTACACCATTCATGATAAGTGCATGCGCTCACACTATTATTTTCTCATTATTGTTACTACTGGTGTCTTCATATCAATAAGTGTAGTATAGTGTAAGTGTAGCGACTTTCTGCTAAATGAATTTATATGTGCATATTTGTATCTGCTGTAGAAGTGAAATCCTCCCACGTCTGCATGTACAACTGAATAAAGTAACTTGCATTAGCAGATAGAATCACGGAAAATGAAACGTTAGTAAATTGAAATGAATATATAATATATATATATATATATATATATATATAATATATATATATATATATATATATATATATATATATATATATATATATATATATATATATATATATATATATATATATATATATATATATATATAATATATATATATATATATATATATATCATATTATATATTATCATAATTGTCAATTTAAAAAATCCTTATAGCTTTACATACGAGAAAGTAAGATTGCATAAATTCTCGTGACTCAATTTTTACCTCTTCGGACGACACTAAATATACTTAACTACCGTTAATAAAGAATTCTCTCCCAACTGGCAATTATATCATTAAAGTTACGATACGCCAAAGGTTTTGAAAATTATAAATAACGAACTGAAAGTACGAAGAGCTCGGATGAGTCGTAGAACACAAGAGCATGTAGTCACTTCGTAATTTCTTATTCTCGTGGTAAAGTTATTAATCTTTATAAGAGGTATTATCACTGCCTGTACTGCGTTCTTTTCATGGCAGATTGATTATTTTGCATTTACGAGCTTTAAATTGGTAAATTTTCCACAGTAAACCGAAATAAGCATGCGGTTGCCAAAGCATTTCGTCTGCTTATCGACTGGCCCTCTAAGTTACCGACAGCTTAAGCCTGTCGGTAAAATTTACCGACTGGGGCTCGCTGGAGTACCGACCGACTGCTTATAGAATCTCATTGATAACTCCCTTCAATTTTTTTGACGTCACTACCAACTAGATGGCTACCTTACCGACTGGTTTGGCGTTATAGAATATGGGCCCTGGTTCGAATTTCCAAGATTCCAAAATTTCCAACGATTAATCCAAAAGTTTATCCTCGGTGGTTTAAATCCTGTTCATGGAAAAATTTTTCCAGAAAATTTCTGAAAAGACTAGAAGTTTCAGGTTTGCCAAGATGCTCCGTAAGAAGAAGCTTGGAAGTAACCATAAGTTGCTTATTTAAATATAGCAATTCTTTACTTGGCTATGCTTTTCTTTATTTTAAATAGGCAAAATTACATTTATATTTATGAAATCTCAGTGTTTTTCCAATGTTAACCATTATTTTGTACTATAAAATTCATAAAACCTTTCATTTCATATACCATAAAATATGTATATACATAAAATGTATACATATTTTATATATGTGCAAATACACTATTATACTCATCTGACAATCATCTTATATAATAATGACCGATTTATTCATTTAATGAGTAAGGAGCCCATTTTTAGAAACACAAGATATAATCATTATTTCACAAGACAGCCATAAAAATCACAAAAATAAAATAACAATAATAAAAAATCACAGTGATTCAAGATTAAAACAAACAAATATTCTTTATATCAAAGAATATTTACATTTCTTTTTATATAATAAATGAATCGATGTAATGACAAGAAAAAGATATTTATAGAATAAGGGAGGCTCTTCTCATTATTCTTGCAATAGGACCATTAAAAAGGTAATTATTATGGCAAAACTTAACATCAGATGAATTTTTTTTCTGGTTTTAAAGTTGGAACATTGAAACTAACAGTTTGCAAAATATAAGGACAATCAATTGCAGAATGAATCAATCTATAAAGAATGAATAGTTCCATAAGGTTCCTACATTGATGAAGGGCTGGAAGCCCTAATTCATACATTATCTCAGAATATGGAATATTATCATTTGGGTAGTGTAGTTTAATTGAAATGAAACAGATGAACCGTCTTTGAATAATTTCTTATTTAGATTGATATATTGCCTGATGGGAGGAGGGAGGACATGAAGCTAAGGAACAATACAGATATTTTAAAGCTTGAATGTTTTGGAGGTCATTGGAACTTCTATGCAGAAAACCTCACATTTTAAAAGTTGCTACAGGTGACAGAGTCAATATGTGAGGAGTAATTAATTTTATAACCAAAATATACACCTAGGTCTTTTATCACAGACTTACTTTCAGTTTTTGTAGAATTGATATAATAATCAACATGCATAGGTTTATGTATTCTACTAAATAATAGGACATTATATTTACCAATATTTAAATCTATCAGAATACTGATACACCAAAAAGTCTAATAAGCTGAGCTTGGGGAAAGAGACAGTCCTTAATAGTGTTGATTATCTGAAATAATTTTCAATCATCAGAAAATGGAAGGAAATTATTAGTTTCGATAATATCAGTATCATTTATAAAAAATAAAGAGCAATGGACCCAGATGAGACTCTTGAGGAACCCCTGACAAGGCAGGATATTCATAGGAAAGATTTATTTTTATCTTGTTTACAATTAGTTAAGTAACTAAGAAAACAATCTAACATAACTCCTCCAAAATCAAATGCAATTTGCTTAGTACATAGAATTTCATGATCAACCCTGTCAAAATTTTTACTAAAGTCAGTATAAATAACATCAATTTATTTACCTTACTAAAAATCTCTATGACAAATGGATGGGAAAGATAAAAGGTTAGTAACAGTAGAGCAGCCTTTCATAAATCTATGCCGTTCAGGAATAATAATAGCATTAAACAATATTTTACATGGATTTTCTATCTTTTCTGCGTTTCTTGTTTGCCGTATCAATCGTTCCCGAAATAATATTTCTTTCACCTTCGTAAATGGGTTTGTTCACCTCCATTTGTTGGTGAAAATGATTCATCGATGGATTCTTTCCAATATTTCTTATATGTTACATTTTTTAAATAAGTGTTCTACCTTTCAGTAGTTTCATGTGCCCCCACATTCCCTATTCAGTTCCCTGTCCTTCAATTCCCAGTAACTTATCCCACTCCTTTATTTGTCTAACAACTTCTGTCTTTGTCTTCCCCTCTGTCTTTTCCCAAGCATTCTTCCCCCGATCGTTTCCTTCAGTAATCCCTCTCCTCCCAATATTTGACCCACCCATTTCTTTTGTCAATTTCTAATTCCTTCAGTTAATACCCTTTTCTCCCCAACCATCCCTAGCACCTCCTCATATGTTTTTCTATCGACCCAGCTTACTTTATCTATTTTACACAATTCCAACATCTCAAAAGCCTCTAATCTTTTAATATCCTCTTTTCTTAATGTCCATTTTTCACACCCGTACAAAACTACACTCAAAACCAAGGATTTTACTAATCTTTTCCTGATTCCTTTATAAAAGCCCTTCGTCATCAGTTCCCTTTGCTTCATGAATGATTCTTTCACTAATGCTATCCTTTTTCTAATCTCTGTTGAGCATCTTCCATCCTTAGAAAGAAGGCTGCCCAAGTATGAAAATTGATCTACTTGTTCTAGTTTTTCCCCATCCACCCTTATCATTAACTTAGCTTTCTTTCCTTTCGAAAACCTCATGCTGACTTCACTATTTCCCCACCAAATTTTACTTCTTCTGGATATATGTTAAAAAGAGATGGTGATAAAGGACAGCCTTGTCTTACTCCCCTCCCTAACTCTGCCCATTCTGATTCCCCATTAGCAATTCTTACTTGTGCAGTGTGATTTAAATACAAAATCTGCATTAAATGCCTATCTTTCGAATCTAACCTAATTTTCTTTAGTATCACCATTAGTTTTCGCCATTGAACCCTATCAAAGGCCTTTTCAAAGTCAAAAAAAAACATATGCAAACGTCCCTTTTGAATTCTAAGCTTCCTTCTACGAGTACCCTCAATACCCCAATTGCATCCCGTGTTCCTTTCCCTCTCTGAAACCCTAACTGGTAATTTCTAATGTGTTTCTTAGTTTTTCCCTCGATTCTTCTGATTAAGACCCTTAAAATTACTTTTGCCACCTGAGATATTAAGCTAATTGTGCAGTAATCGCGGCATTCTAAGGCATTACTCTTTTTCTGTAACTGAATCAGGATTGACTTAGTAAAATCCTCTAGCCACTTTCCTTCGTCGTAATTCCTACGTCCACACCTGTTGCTTTGTTCCCTTTCATATCCCGCAGTGCCCTATCAAGTTCGCTATCTAGTATACTCTGGCCAACATCATCTTCCTGTACTTCTTGTATACTTTCTATCTTTATGCGGGTTGGCTTCATGTCTTTAGCATATAATTCTTCCACATACTCTTTCCATCGTCCCCTTATGCTAACTGGTTCTCTGAGGACTTTTTCCCTGTTATCCCTATCAGTGGCTATTTTATTACTGAATTTATTCCCCGTCAACTGTTTCACTTTTCTATATAATAGGTCGACCCTCCCACTTTCAACCATCTTCTCTATTTCTTTACACTGTCCCTTCCACCACAATTCTCTGGCCCTGTTTGTTTCCCTCCTCAGTTCATTGTTTAGTGCCCTGTACATTATGCCCGTGTTCATTGTTGGCCCTTTTTCATTTCCTTCTTTCCTCCATTTTATTTAACATTTCAACCGTCTCCTATAGTTTCCTAATTTTGTTTTGGTTGACCCTCCCAATGGTTCTTTGGGCACTATCCTTGATACTGGTTTTGATATTTCTCTCTCGACACTCTCCCTAGAGGGCTGAGTCCCGTATTTGCCAGGGACAATATCAGTATTGTAGCACATCATAATCATGGAATAGATAGTCGAGGTGGTCTCCCCTTGCCTTCCTCAACAGTGTTTTTAACGTGACACCATCACTCATGTAGGCCGCCCCACTGGGATACAGATGACTTTGCAGCCGCCTCGCTGAGGTACAGACGCTGCGTGGACTACCTTTCGTCTGGCCCCTACCTATTGACCTTTTTGGTATGAGTGACCAGGAACAAAGTTCCAGCCAGTATAGCTCTCTAGGTCATAGGAACACGCAAGCCCCTTCACCACGTCAAGGTGTAGTCTGTAGAAGGGGTATGTGTCATATATGTATGATTAATGGTAAACCATAACATTGTGATCATTATTACTGTAAATATACTTATAGAATCTCAAAGCTTCGTACATTTCATTCCTAGCAATAAAAAGCCATTTATATTTAGAAATAAAATAACCTAGGAATTGCTGATTTCAAAAATATACGTTAAGGTTTTAATAATTGAGTTTTCTCAAACACTAATTGAAGAACTCAGTATGATCAAAAACTCAGTATCTTTGAGATCACCATTACAATACCGAGGCAAAGTAAAGGTCTGTGTGTCTCGATATCAACTAGAGATAACTTCCTTATCTCCAACTTCCCCTTGCTCTGAAGACAACTGATGAGGGGGAATCACGCGGTGGAGACTTTGCAACCTAAAATCTGTTCGATCTGGAAATCTTGGGGCGCTTTAAGTAGGGGAGATGTATATGTAGTCATAAATCAAGGGCCGATGTGTGTGTATTATTACATTTATTATTTCTATGTGAAGTGCGTGAAATTAATTTCCGAAGATTTCCCATGCATTTCTTACGTGAGTTTCTTGACACTGGATGGATAAATAAACACACATCGATGATTAATATACAAGATGTTCTATATTTTTATACTTAGAAATTCGTTCTTTATTTATTTTGTTTTCCATGGCCCACCTGTCATATAATTACTAACTGCGACATTTTTTATAATAATAACTAAATCCCAATAGAAGGGAATCGTGCTTGATAGTAACGTTATCTTGAGAGTAAAGAATTTAATAAGCACTTCTCTTGTATTTTACTCAATGATAATGATCCACTTCTCATAAGATCGCATTTCTTTGGCCTTAGATAACTTAGTCAAACTTTGATATTAGCTTTATATGTGACGTTATTCGATGCCTGACATTTACTCTTCTTTTTCTCTCATTCAGATAAGTATACTCTGATATGCATTCGGATTAGTACATTAAAGTTCAATTTAAACTGTTTGAAAGATTCTCCTGATTAAAAATATATCGCATAATTCCGATTTTCAAGGTTCCATCTAATGTCCGCTTTTCATTTGACAGATCCATGCAATCGCCTAAGTCATCAATTTTTATAAACACAAATTTGTAGACGTTTTTCTTTGTCCTAAAAATCGCAATTTCGCATCCAAAACTATGCTATTCGATTGAACTTAGGATCTTAATTAAATTTCCTTTCTTTGAAATGGTCCGTTTTTAACGTATAAAAAGCACCTTCTATTGTGGTCATTTTCTTCATTTAAAATAAAAGAGATTTTACGAGGAAGACAATTAGGGAAGAATAACGAGCAGTGACTATGTCTTCAAAACACTACGTTTCTGGTTTATGTTTGCAACTTGAGAAGGAAACAGTCGTGATGGATAAGCAAAGACCGCCCATTTATGCGGAAAGTGACATTTAGAGAGCACATCTACGAACAAAAGCACTATTTAAATTATCCGATTGAGACAGATTTTCCCTTAGAAAGGGAGTGAGACATTTGCTCCCTATCACACCTTTGCTACTAAGAAATGATTTCCATGTAATCAATATTCCTAACAGCAAATAGCCTAGAGTAATTTTCAAGGACTTTTTATAGTTAATCTTCACTCTGCACCAGTAAATATTGAATGCATTACATTATGATATATTTGAAATTGTCACTTGGCATTACAAAACGACAGCATCTTTCAGCTCTGAAGAAATTGACGAAGGCATTTCATTTTACAATTAATTATAGCAATCTTCTCCGTCGACATTAGTCGATAGTCTGTCATCTGGGTTTATATTTTAGATGGCTAACAAAAACGATTTTTGTTAATAATGTTTGACTGATTTCAGTGAAAACGTAATTTCAGTATTTCTGAACTCATCGAAAATAGATCGTTTCAGAAGAAGAATCAGAAGAGCAAACGAACTTTTCAATACAGTTGACACAACGGAATTTGAGGACTTTGAATTCCTCGAGAGCAGATTCGTAATTTTCACGCACCGTTTTCTTCGTATCAAGAAAAGTGATGATCATCACCTCAGGAATGCAGTTAAAACAAATATAGCGATTATTCAGAGTCCGCCTAATTTCCTATGCGGCAGACAAAGCGTATCACTTATCATAGCCATTTTGAAATCCAAATAAATTTGGCTTCATATTGGTCGAGGAATTTTACTCATCAAGGAAATGTTGTTGACGTGACTAATTACAGTTTATTGGTACTCTAATGAGTATATTCTATTTCTGTTTAGAGACGATATCAATTGAGAGATTTAAGCCATTCAGAGTGCAGCTCATGGAAGTATCTTCACGATAAAACATTTCATAACTTATAAAGAATAGCAAGTCTACAAAATGATTATTTGTAAAAAGCATCGGTTTGACAGATCTGAAATTATTCGCTCACAGTGAAATCGGATCATCTATAATAGATTAATCAAAAATATAAACTATTGTAGTTATTAATACAGTGATATGAGAGCAACATAGCAATTTAGTTTGTTAGCTTACTTTTACCAGTATCTTCTTTATTTCATGGCAAATTTTCTTTTGCCTGTTGTGGCTCAATCTGTTCATGTTATGAAGAATAACGAGAGATGATGCCAACTTTTCTTATTTATTTATTATAGATTGTTGCAGTATGATGATGAAAATCTTGAAAATTAAATCACAACATATTTACAATTATACGAAGTGGTAATTTACAATTTTTGTTGCCCCTGTATAACCCCTATATAGTGTAACATATTATAGCACTATTAGCTGGTAATCACCCGTAGTTCATATGCAAAAGACAAAGAACCTAGTAACTATACCTTAATTATAATAAAATTCTACTATCACAATTATCATCACCCGGCCAATTATGTCTCTATTTTTTGTCTTCATTTTCCATTGTTCTCTTTGACATCCAATTAATGCTTTGCATTACCCTCTGATTGATTCCTTCAGAAATCTCATCATTCACATTTAATCCGAGGTAAATAAATTTTCTGGCGCACGTGCTACCCAATAATTAATTTTGTTAATTATTGGGAAATTAATAATTAATAGTTTTACAGCTCTCGTTGTTTCCGTGAAGAAGGCATTTTCATATATTTGGTCTTCATTTACTACGAGTCCCATTCTTTTCGCAATATCTTCAATTATAAAAACATTTCCCCAAGTTCCGTTGCACTTCTTGCTACCATAGCTGTGCATATCATCAGCATGTGCAAAACCTTGTTTAGATTTCTATACTATGGTTCTTTTAGTTCCTTCATCGCTAAGTTGAAGAGCATCTTACCCCACTTTGAAAGAAAACAAAAGTATTCCTTCAGTGTTAACCAGTCTTTCTTGGAATACCTGTTCACACTGTCAAAAGCAAATGTCAATGAAGAGCAGATTGTACTCATAGCTCGTCTCACTGCGAATATTTGCACATTGATATCCTTCCAGAATGTCTACGATTTTATATTAAAATCCATTTTCATAATAACTTCATAAGTCTGAACTTTTTCTTCAGGCCATTTCGCTTCCCTTCATTTGAAAGCTCGGACATTATCTCTCCTTCGGACGAATGGCTTTCAATGGATTTTACTGAACATGGCGACGCAAACAGTTAATCACAAAGAAGGCAATGGCATTTCTAATGGAGCGTCACACATTTCCTGCGAATTATTATGGTTTATCGAACATATGTATCGTTAGTAATGATTCCCATCTCTCATTGGGTTGGAATGCAAAAATAGAAGAGGTTCCATTGAAACTTCTCTCTTCATTACTTCTCAAATACTACCCAAAGCACCACAGTTATTCAATTTTTACTTTCCTTATTTTTATTTGAAGGAATTCAAATTACCGATTAATTTTTTATCTTGGTCAGTATTCTTCCGAGTAAATTGTTCTTATCGCTTTTGACCTAGCGTTTTGTGTCTCACTTTTGCTTGAAATTTCCTCGCTAACTGAACAATTGAAGGATTCATTACAATTTAAAGGACTTATTGAGGGTCTTATTCTTGATTTGTTTCTGCAGAGGGCCAAACTGTCCTTCCAAGTTTCTTAGTCCTAAAGTTCCCAAACGCATTTATTAATTTTCCTTTTATATTTTTTATTTGATTATTTAATATTTTAAAATTTTATATTCTCTATTTCTATTTTCCTGAATCTTTCATAAGTAATCTACTTTTAATTCTTTTTCTACTTTAAGTTTTGGAGTATGCTGAAAATGCTACTTCCTTGATCATTTCTGTTGCTTTCTCTTCATGAGTGAATGAATTCAATGTGTCCATCAATTGATTTCATTTTATGTATTTTTCCATATTATTTGCTTCTGTGATACACACTTTTCCATGAGTACTATGAGTAGTTTTGCGATCCCTTCTTTGTGGGTGTTTTCCTAATCTTTCTTCCTAAAATAATATCTGACGTTTATTTTACATTCACTCCTTCTAAACTCTATTTACCCATCTTATGCTTCTATCGAGATGTTAGGTAGAAGAACAGACAGTCTCTCTCCTCTCTTCATGAAGATAGCCGCAATTGCGGTACAAATAACAAAGCATAAGAAAATTGCAGAAGTTGGCAATGGTAGCGCAAAAGGAGAGTAGGGGAGAGTCTGTTGACTCAGTCGGCCAACGTGTTTCGAACGGAGATCACCTTCTCTTCAACGGTAAGTAAATCTCTTTAGCCAATGTCGCTGAAATTTACAACTTTTTGCCATTCTACGTTTGAAAAACGGATTGAGAATTCGCATTTCATACGCAATTTTCGATACTTTGGAATGTAAAATACCGAACATTCGATCTAAAATATCGTTTGGCGATTCCGAGCCGAGTTTCAGACTTCAAACTGGTAGATTCCTTTCTCAAGGCAGCAGCTTTTCCTTTTGAAAAGTCCTCCTTTTGGCCAAGGCCAAGTCTGACTGCCCGAATTCATGGAACGGGGTTTATCGAAAATATTACAACGGAGAACATTTTTCTTATAACTTCTCTGAAAAAGGTGCATTACCCCAAAATCAAATCGTAACTCTTGACAGTCACTCAATGATCGCGGAGATATGGAAAGCAGAAGTCGAAACAGACACATTTGAAGCGAAAACATTCATATAATTCTATGAATATCGGTTATATTTTGGCGACAACTTCAATTTTTTGAATTAAGTTTTGAGTGTCGGCGGTTAATTTCTAAAATTATCCGTCGCATACGCCCAAAGTCTTTCTCTATCAAATCTTCAACAATATTTCTCTTCATCTTAGTCTAAACTCAAGTTCAGCATGCCTTTATTACGGTAAAAATTGGAGTTTGTTGAGAAAAATGCACACGTCACAGTTGACATTTTTCCATTTTCACAGCGTAAAATTTCGAATCATAACGAAGACCTTCAAATAGCGCTGGTCAAAAGAAACTGCCCTCTTGCATCCTTCCTTTAAATTCAAAGAAAATTACAGGTAATTTTTGGTGCTTTTATTTACTCGAAATCCAGAGTTGAAGATTGATTATTAATTGGGCTCCCAGATGTGCGTTGGCGAAAGCGGTTCAGGGTTCGATTCTCGGTGAGGGCGAAATGACCTTAGCAGACCACTACTATTCTAGATTAATTGGCGGTTCACTCTATAAAATAACCGACTCTCAGAAAGGAAACAACAGATTGATCGAATGGAGCTGAAGAAATAAATTAAAATTCCTGTGAATTTATAGATCCTCATCAAAAATGACGGAACCTCACTTTTAATAAATATTCCCCCTACACTAATAAAAATTGATTTTCCTAAATTAAGACCAAGCGAAGAATCACATTTCAAGTCTGTCACTACAATTGGTTTATAACTATTTTGAATATCACAAAGAATCGCCTGATTTTCAAAAAACTCATTTTTTTTACATCCATCGTGCCTCTTCATTTTTGAAGGGGCTCGTTGTTTAGACCCGAAAAGTTATACAATTTTTTTTATCTTTCAGTGAAAATTTTCATACTTCCGAATCTAAAACGATAAACTACAACCAGAATAAGAATTTCCATTCAATTTCCTTTCTTTTCATACTTGTTTTGTAGGAGCATTATTTTTAGTCAAATTCTGAGAGAGAAAAGAAGCTTGCAATCGTTCAAAATGGAATTTAAGTGCGTATCTTATGAGTGTATTTTCGAGTAGTCTAGAGTCGAACCAAGGATATTTTTGGTAGAAAATATCGATATCTGTTAACTCTTGGTCCTCTAGTGAATTCCTAAATTTCATTCTTGTCGGAAAGTCGAAATATTTCTGGCATTTCTTACGGGACATATAAACGTGATTATTTTATAAGATGTATTATTATGACATTCATATATTCTTTATTCATTCACTCGAAATCGCTAGTGAAATTGAGAATTAATTCCAAGGAAAAGAGAATTAGCAAATTTTCATTTGATTTATGGAATCAGATTCATTGAGGTGATATAGTAGGGTTTGACTGTCACTTGTAAAATATTCATATAGGAAATTCCTATGCATCTACGCTACCATATGTGAATGCCCTCTCCCCTTCGGAAATCTATATGATAGTGAAATATTTCTCACGAAATATCTTGCAGTTTTATACTTGTTTTGGAATTCAGGGAATGATTATTTGAAACTAAAACGAGTACTTGGAAAAAGGAGACCTCGAAGAATTGATTCCGTGAGATTTTGCTTAAAAATAATAAGGCAACCCGGAAAGAAATTAAGATAAAATAAATTTTAATGTTGCAAAAATTACAGTGATATGTGTTTTTTGCAGTTTTTGGAAAATTTTAATGCGTGTTTTACCTGTATAATCTATATTTTCCATCGATCGATACGACATAGTCCAGTTTAGTGACAAAATCAGTTTGCGTAACAACGCAATCGATTCGTAAGTTGAAAATGATTCGCAGTTAAAAAACTGCAAATTATTTTCACGGCGGAACACTTGCTTCACGTGACTATAATCAGTGCTCACACCTCTTGTTTTGAAAGTTTACTTAATACTTTTTTAAGTTATGATACTTGCGCACTTCCATGAGAGGCTCATCATGTCTTTTTATTGCCAAGTTGTAATTTTTTAAATTTCGAAATTTTTGCAGAAATCGGTGATCGAGAGAATTTTGAATGAAACATGCTATAGATATTGTTTTTTTCGTTTATCGGTAGTGATTGATTGTATCTTTAAATGGTTGTTTCACATATTGTTTGCGTTTGAAGGAGCAACGATACAGCGGATCTCTTAAAAAGAGCGAATTCTTTGGCCGTTCTAAAATATCTGAAGCAATGCAAAATTTACATTTGATTCGGAGTTAATTCACTTACAAACTCGATTTCAAACGATCGTATCTTCGATTGGCTAATAAATTAGCGTTTAAATTTTATTGGTAATTTGAAAATGTTTTTTAGAATTTCAGTATGCTCGAAAGTCAGTCGAAGGTTTGAAAAATTGAGTTAACGTGATTATAAGTAATTTAAACGCCGAATCAGTTAATTCAATATAAGTTTCGGTTCAAATTTTTAGAGAAGAATTTGTCATTCGAAGAATTGATTTCAATGAATTCTCCGATCGAAGAAACAGCAATGAATGGGCTCTTCTTTTCAATTCAAAAGAATGACTTCTTTAAAATTCTTATCTTATGCTAAATACAAAAATTTAAGAGACTTCCGCATTTTCAGTGAATTAGTCGATTTTCACGAGAAAATACTCTTGCCTCATATCATATACTTTTTATAATAGTGAGCCTTGGCAATCACTGTGCATTCCTTTGCGGCATATTCGTCACGAAATTCATTTTGAACTTTAGGAAGTCGAGTAGCTACGGAATGGACCTCATATTCTCAATAACAATGCCATACAAAAAAGTACATGGAAGATCCATATAGGCATATACATAACAGATGATAATGGCTAATAAAAAACACTTCAATATTACAGGGTTATATATAGAAGCTTATAAATCAAATATAGTTACTACATTTTACATATTAAAAATTGTCACAAATGAAACTGAATGATCTAGTTTTAATCTTGAGCAGCATCTCTTAACATTCAATAGTCTATCACTCCTATTGAATACCATCTATTCCTTTATATTTAACTATCTGAAAACCCGTTTATCTCAACGGGAAAATGAATATTTCTGTGTATGTTCCATATTAATTGGATGTCGTTATGACTAATATTTAAATTTTAAAGATTAATACGTCTTCTCGAGGAATTCCTCTCTGTAAGATTGAAGTCCCTTTTTATCTTATTTCATCGATATGTTTTTGGTTTATGATATGGGAGGTAAAGCTTCTCAAAAACTATTAAAATGAACTCCATTTGCTTTTATTAGATTACGCTTTGACCCACCTGGGATCGAAACGGGGACCAATATTACAGATAAAAATTTTATTCATTCTAAAGGGATGGATTTTCATAATATGAGAATTTGAGGTTTTACTAATTCTGGTTCTCGATTTTGAGGTAAAAATAAACCCACATTCAAATCTTAATAGCTTCAGAGTAGCTGAAGTTGATTCTCAACGTTCAGTAAACGTAGATAATTACCATAAAAATTTCTAATTACTCTATCTTAAGAAAACAGTAGATAACTAAGTAACAAAAGAAAGATGTAGTTACATAGTTACTCGATGTACTACTACAATATGTGACATAAACTAATTAGAGAGGAAAATTATGGTATGTACACCCTCTGCCATACGCCGAGAGACCAGGATACAAATTAAGCTGCAGATTCACTCAAGTATTAGTAGTTAGCAGTAGTGGAGTTATATCGAAATAGCGTTGGCAAAGTCGAACTGATTAAGAGAAACTCCTAAATGGTCGTTCCATGCAATTACCTGCAAATCGACATTGCAAATTGTTCAAAACTGGATATGCTAAAATTTTAAATAATTATTACCTCCTACTAACATATCGTTCACTCTAGCCCTTACTTTCATATGGACCTAAAATCCCTCTGCATTCTTAGCTAAAAATGCATAAATTCGGCTTCAACAATGGCATTGGTCGTCAAGGGGACTCGAGGTTGTTTATAGCCACAAAATTTCCGTTTAATTTAACCGAATTGTCGACATTTTGACTCGATGACAATATTTCGCTACCAAAATAAGAATCTTTATTTATTTTTTTTCTTTCAGTGCTAGTCTCGATCTCGTACGGCTATTATTTTTAATTTAATTATGCAAAAGAATTGTACTAGCCTGCAACCGATAAAACTGAAGTTTACGTGTATTCCTTATGAGACAGGTTATCTCGCCTCTGTTATATACAACTTACCTCTCCGGATATACCTATATCTATTACGAGTAAAAGTTGCTTGCAAACTGCAAGCTAATACAATTTACCAATATAACCGATTATTCTCCGATGTGTATACATGACCCCAGTTCACATTCCGGATTTCATCTCTCCATGTTATCGCGATAGCAATCCAAACAATATTTAAAAATATTTAAAATTTACAAATGCTTATAAAAGGGGAGCATTTTGCACCCACCTGGCGTCGAACCAACACCCATTTGGTAACATTCCTTCCACTTGTGCTGTATAAGAAAATTTCATTTGCTAACTCCGCGATTATGAATGCTCTATCGCACCGAGAAAGACCACAATACAGTTTTCAAAAATTCGCCCAAAAAATTTCCAGCTTATCGGGAAGGCATTAAAAATTTTTTAAAAAATTGCAGCAATGCATTTCTTACGGAAGAATTTCGCACCTACCTGGCGTCGAACTCACGGTCATTTGGTGACATTTCTTCCATTGGTACTGTGGAAGACTACCTCAACTTCAACCTCCGAGATTTTGGTTTCTCTATCTTACCGATAAGTGCCTCAAAATAATTTTCAAAAATGCGCGAAATGTATTCTTATGGGAAAATTGCGATTTTTGGGACATTCTGGTATCGAACCCATGATAGCCAGAGTCGAAGTCTGAATTATTCTGGTATCTACAGTGTGGGGCCAGTACGTCGTAAAAATTTCACGTCGACGGCACTTCTAAGAATTCTAAGTATTTTCCACAATTGCTATCGACGTGAAATTATTACAACTTGATGACCCGGGCTCGGTTCCCGGTGGGAGCCCACGTTTTAAATGAGAAAGTTTCAGCAATACTATTATCAAAATGCATTTCTCAGCGATTGATAACATCCAAGACATAATGTAATCTGATTTGCCTCTTTTTCGTATCTAATACAAAATCAGGGCTATTAATCTACTAGACAAGGGTCGCCATTGTAATATACTACGCTAAATCAATGAACTCATTGTGCACTGCTTACAATAAGAAGTGTGTAAGACTGAATGGGTCGCATTATTCCAGAAGTATTACTATAAAAAAAGAGGATCACCTTCCGTAAATTTTACGCATCAATCACAATTTTGAATGGTAGAATAATTTAAGTCACATGTACTCGCATACTAAAAGACTGATCTCAGGTTGATTTGGAATTGCTCGCAAGTCCTTTCAATGGATACATTCTATATTTTTCATGAATTGAAATCAATTTAATGCGAGACATTTCTCGAAATAATACATGAAACTTGATTGAGCCAAGGTTCGATTCCCGATGGGAGCGAAATGACCTCAGCTGTCGAATGGTACAATGTACATACATTGCACATACATACCTTAGTAAAAACGTGATCGGTCGTCGTAGATTAAAGTGGCTTTACTCCCAAAGCCTCTCTCTATCCACTCCCTGCTTTAATGAATCTATTAATGATTGTTACTAATATTAGATAATTGAGTTCTTACTCATACTTGGACTTCTTATTGTGCGTTTTATTGGAATCACAAAGAATTGTCTTATTTTCATTTTTACGGATATAATTATACGCATTTTTAAAATGTTTTGATAATCGAAAACTATAAAAATAGGTATCCTCATTCAATTTCCTCTCTTTGGGTAGGCTAACGTGTATATCTTATGGGAGCATTTTCGAGTCATCCGGACTCGAACCCATGATACTGCTGGTAGAAAAAAATCTGAACGTGATGGTCCATTTCTCTATAACAAATCTCTAAATTTCATGATTCTTACTCGTCGTGAAGTGCGTGGAATTAATTCCCAAGTAATAATTTCATGTATTTCTTACGGGAGTTACCGAAATCGGATTTATAAATTCCTCTGATGTTTAGACTCGCAGTTTTCCGGTAGAAAACTCCGCATTCCAAATCAATGGCATAAACTGTAAAGATCAATCTTTTATTCTACCGACTTATTGTATTTACAACGAAAGTAACTAACTTATCGAATAATAGCAAGGCACTCTTAAACAAGAGAACATTTTCGACTGTTGTTAATCAACGATATTGATTTTTATTAAAAAACTCTTTTAATGAAATTTTTATGCCATACCATCGATTTGAAATATTAAAAGTTACCCATAACAGAAATGCTGTGAAAATACATCGATTTAATGTTCAAGGCGATATTTAGAGAATGCTTCTAATTTGTACGGAGGATTCAATCCTACAAACGCAAAAAGATTATCACATTCCACTGTCTTCGCTTTTAGTGCAAAATTAAAGATTTCCTGTGATTATGGGTGTCATTTTTTTAAATTTTGCAAAACACTGTCTACTAAATGAATTATTTGCAAAAAAACAACGATGATCCGCGGAGAATTGAATACCATTTCCCTTTCTTTCTTTCAGTTACGGTACTAAAAAGTTATAACATTTTCAAATGCTCGCAATATTATTTGTAATATTACTAACATATGTAGTATAAACCTATACCGAAAATAAGACGACATCGGACACTAAAATTATGACCTGCTATCAACTTTTTAAATATTTGTTTTAGTTGTATACATTGTGCTTACGAAATTTGGAAAATATTTTAAATTTATCATACAAAAAGAAAGATCAACGTTTTCGAGATATGTAAAAGAAATTTCGCCGCATCACGCACTTTTTTGCATAGAAAAGATTAAATTACTACCGAAAATCATTGCAAAACAATTCATTATCCCAGTAAACAAGTAAAATCAACGTAGAACTGAAGTCATCCAAATTGCCCTGGACCAAAATGCCGATTCTTCGAAGTTTACTTTAGCCACATTAAAATATTATTTTTCATTTTGAATAATATTAATGAGATTCGCTGTAGTGTTTTCTACTCAATAAAATTCTTATAAAATTGCTAAGAATTGCCTCCTTTTCAAAATGGCAAATTTTCAAATTTTTCAATCCTCCTTTTCAAATTTTCTTACAACACATCCTATTGGAGCATAAGTTTGCTGTGCATTCATACACATGAGCTTCGATAAAGAGTTGTTTATATGAGTAAAAGTTGCTTGCATACTGCAAGCTATCAGTTGAATGCTGTATCGTACCAAGTAATGCCTCAAAACAATTTTGAAAACTTCGCGCAAAAGACCGCCTGGCGTCGAACTAAGGTCCCGATTGTGCAAAACAATTGCATATTAATATTAGATAAGTGCCGTTCTGACCTGTTTCGAAGTTTCAATTCAATATCTTATCAGGATGCTCCTAAAATAAGATTACGCTATCCCCCTTTGAAATACATGGTAGAATAGAAATGACGCTCAGGCATCGTACCAAGAACGGCGAACAGCGTATATGAAGCATATGAATTGCCTCAATGTACATTCCATTTTATATCATTCCCAGTTATCGGATAAGGATTTTTAAAAATTGTCAACATTGACCGCCATGTATTTTATACCGGAGAATTTTGCACCCACTTGACGTCGAACTTACGGTCATTTGGAAACATTTCTTCCATAATAACCATAGAAGACTACCTCAACTTCAACCTCAGAGGTTCCTCTATCTTACCGAAAAGTGTCTCAAAATAATTTTCAAATATCCGCGCAATGCATTCTTATGGGAAAATTGCGATTTTTGGGACCTTCTGGTATCGAACCCATGATAGCTATAATTTTTGAAATTTTTTTTGAATGCCTTACCAGTAAGCTGGGAAGATAAAACCCGGAATGGTAACAGAGGCATTTGAACAAATTCTTTCACGCGTTTCATCATTCCTCTAACAGTCCTTCTTCTCTACCTTATAAATACATTCTGAGCTCTGTCGATAACGGAGCGGAAGGAAATCTATTCATTTCGATATAAATTATATATTTAGTTTTTCGAAGATGATTCAGATATGTTAAAGACTTTTTCATGAAAGAGACGATATACCTGGATGAGAAGGGAAACTATCCTACGTCAATATCGATCACATTAACGATTTTTACTGATTTTTAAGTGGAAAGATATCATTAGAGATGAGTTTTCAAAATGGGCAACGGCTGCGTAATGAATTCACTATCCGAACATCGTCATGATTTGCATATTTCTGGTCGAATTCAAACGACTGAGCAATGAATGGCACTTTCCGAATGCCATTACTCAGCATGGTTACGTCAATAGTATGGGTCAATAGAATCAGCTGAGTAACGCAAGGAGCAGAGCCTTGAGCCACATAAGTGGAACGTGGACTCGATTCCTTCCATCTTCTCGACAAAATTGTAAAATTTAAACATTTTATACTTGAAAATCCAAATGAGAAATCAATCTCGCTACGCTAAAGCCTTTTAACTTTGGACCGTTTTTTAGAGTATGATGTTGACCTTTCAGTCTCTAGCAACATTTCCATAATAATTTACAATAATGCTTTAATTTTTGTGCTGTTTCATTATTGTTTTTCACATCGTTTCAGCACAACTCTTTTGATTGGGACAAATTCGGCGAATTTTCGCACAAATCCTCGCTAGACTCGGCTGCGGTCTCATAGACCACCACTTCTCCTTCAAATTGTTCACTGAATCCGTTGTCTAAAACGTTAACTAAAACTGTTTGAAAATGTTTTTGTGGATTCTACCAAGTGAGTTTTTCTTTTTGTCACCTCGATCCTTCGTATTTAAAAATAAGGAAGAAACTCTCTCATTGCATGACTTTCTTTAGAAAGAAAACAAGAAGAAGTATTACAAAATTCATTATTAAGAATTTAAAATCTGTCTCTTTTCTTTCCATAATATTACATTAATGCAGCGTTTCTTACCAAAATATATTTAAAGGAATTATGTTGCTAAATGCTTTGGAAAACTCTTTTGCTACTTGAATCGACTGGACTCAGCACTTCAACTGCATTTGAGCACGTTTTGGGCACTGATACGCCTCTCGACAAGAACTGAATGTGCAAATTTTGTACAAATTATATCTTCTGATTACTGAAACGGGAAATCTAATTTGGTTTGGATCTAAAATCATT
This sequence comes from Pachydiplax longipennis, assembly GCA_036926295.1. NCBI lineage: Eukaryota > Metazoa > Arthropoda > Insecta > Odonata > Libellulidae > Pachydiplax > Pachydiplax longipennis. Next base: position 436,273 of record JAVFKF010000060.1, read on the forward strand.
TACGTCGTTTGTAAATCATTACGATGAAAGAATCATGATAACGATTTTAAGTGGCTTATAATTGTAAAGAGTAAAAAATTGTAAAAAGTGAGGTTTCCTTCTGAAAATGAAATATATCGAATACGAATAGGGCTATTCTAAGCTCGGATTTTCCAGCTCTTGCTTTGTTTCCAACGCAGAGTTTTGATCATTACTAAAAATGATAGCACATTAAAAAGGGCCAAATCAACTCCTTTATAGACAAGCGCACAGCTTCTGCTTTAAATCGCATTCAAAAAGAAGATCTCTTACAACTCATAGTTAAAGGGATAGCACTAAACAGATGTGAAAAATGGCTGCGACTCAAACCCACTTTCTGGGTTTTTATTCTGTCGTATTCTTTATTATATTCTTTATTCCCGTTAGTTAGCGGCATAATGTAAAGAATACCTGTCCGAGTCCCACTCATTCTGATATTTCTCACTTTCATTTCTTCAACTCTAAGTTATCGAAATTATTTTTCTACGACTGCTGGAAACATTTAAGTAAACTTACAAACATTTCAAGTAAGTGTTTAGCGTAGGTTCACCATAAGGCGGAAAAGGCTGCTTTTGAAGTAAAAAATGCAGAAATACAGGTTTTTCCCCACCAATTGAGTCTTGAAGGTTATCTGCAATCTCAAGGTTTAGCCGAGGATTATTCAGGTGACGTGAATTCCTACTTGTGCAATTCGGAGCGGAAATAACTGAAGGACCGTGAAAGTGTAATACGATATATCGTAAGTTGAATTCTAATTAAAAAAGGCCATAAATTTCTTATGTATTTATTACAGAGGTAAGACGCTTGAAACGAAAATTTATATACTGCAGGCAACTAATTAAATAAATTTTGAAATAATGCCTAACCTCTTGACTATATGCCTCATATGTGGACGCTGAAATATTTCTGTAAGAAGGCTTTATAAATGTAGAAAATAACAATAAATAGCCCTATTTGCGATTGGTCGTGTCCGACGCTTTGAAGGTCCTCCAAAATAACGGAGGCCCTTAAACTCAATAAATTAATTTACGTAACAGCACTCATTTGCACACACTCACCTTTGTGTTCCTATATATTTTCTAAAATTTTGTATTCCTGATTAGAAATTTCTGATGTGTTGCTTAAATCGATTTCCCAAGTGACCATTGATCGAGCAAAAAAGTACATTTGGTTCGCATTCAACTCTCAATTTGAAACTCTAAAATGGTTGGTTATTTTTCAAAATAACCAAATCTTGGGAATACTCAAAGCATTCATAATGCAACATTCGATCTCACAGATTAGAATGAGCGTCATAAAGGTTTATCTTCGGAAGTGCTATCAAACGTAAAATTTGAATAATACTCTGCCTTTCGGCGTGTGGGTCCCATTACTCTTCATTTCCTAGTCGATTACTTTCGCGTATCGATCTCGGAAAAAATGAATCGGCTGGTTCTAGCATCCCTTTCTCTATTACATTTATTTTTCCCATAACATTTAAGCCACAACGCATGAATTAGCCGTCCCTCCGCGAAGAATTGGGAAACTTTTCCGGACCAAAGCAAATGCATATCATGTGCCGTTGTTGAGAAACATTCCCTCCCGGAATCGTGTTTTCCTCATTCTCGAAACGAAAGAAAGTGGCCAAATGACGCAATATTTGGAAGAACCGGTCTTTCTTGCTCGTCGAAAGAAGTAGTCCTTTGATGTAGGGTCTAGGACAACTCGCCGCCGCCAGCTCGCCGCCGCCAACTCGCCGCGGGCCCAAATCGCCGCGGACCCATCTCGCCGCGGGGACAACCCGCCGCGGGTATAATTTAAATACGTTTAGAACTGTGAAATTACTCGTTCTTCGCAATTATCTAATATCATAGAAAGAAGAAACTAAGAGATCTGCTAAATTTTACGGTAAGACCATAGCACCACTTCATAGAAGCAATTAATCCTTGTTAACCCTTGATTGGTTTCGTGGGGTCGATATAACCCCAGGAGATATACTTCCTTTGATAAAACATAAGCTATTTAAGATATTTATATGCCAATTTTTTACTTATATAAATAATTTTGCACTACATTTATGATATGATAATTTCGTTAATTTTGAGAAACGAAAGGTAAACAAATAATGCGGCGTTAACAAATTACAATAATTAATTTAAATAATTATTTAATAAGCATTATATTTATTTTAAGCGATGATTAATGTACTAATTCATAGTCAATAATGAGTAATTCATAGTAAGTACCAGGCGCAGAATGAAAAATACTATCCGAGGGTTAATGGACTACTAGAATTTTGCTATATAATGATATGACAAACCAGTTTTGTCAAATCCACTGATAAAAAGCACTTAATTTTAGCAGTTAACAAATTTACAAATTTAATAAATTAAATCATTATTTAATAAACATATTACTGCTTTTTGCAAGTGCCCATATGTAAAGTAATTCATTAGTAAGTAAAATGTTAAGAATTAATTTAATAATAATAATAATCGTCTTTTTTGGGCGAGATTGAGACTAAAAGTTTCTTCCTCCGTCTAACCGATGAACCCTAAAAATCAAATCATGCTGATCACCAACTAAAAAAATTTTCGAAACAAATATTTTGGTCTATATTTCTATCTCTCCCTAGTATTTTTATATTATATAAATATAACTATTCTGATCACTTTAAACATTCAGAATCACAGTTTCCAAATGAATAAAAATAATTTTTAAAATATTTTCTCAATGTTTAAATCAGGATAAACACAATTACGAAAAAAACATTTTTCTAATACGAGAAATCGATTCTTATCTTATATTTCACATTATAATAAATAAACATTTATATTTCATTATTGACGAGTAAGATTAGTTGCTAATGGGGAATCGGAATGGGCAGAGTTAGGGAGGGGACTAAGACAAGGCTGTCCTTTATCACCATCTCTTTTTAACTTATATGCAGAAGAAATGATCAAAGAAGCTTGGGATGAAATAGATAAGGGAATAAAGGTTGGTGGGGAAGTAGTGAAGTCAGTAAGATATGCAGACGATAAAGCTATTGTGTGCGATTCGGAAAAGGGTTTGCAAATCCTAGTAAATGCACTAAACAATAAAGCAAAGGAGTTTGGGATGAAAATCAATGTAAGAAAGACTAAGATTATGAGGTTTTCAAAGGGAAAGAAAGCTAAGTTAACAATAAGGGTGGATGGGGAAAAACTAGAGCAAGTAGATCAATTTCCATACTTGGGTAGCCTTCTTTCTAAGGATGGAAGATGTTCGACAGAAATTAGAAAAAGGATAGCATTGGCAAAGGAAGCTTTCATGAAAAGAAGGGAACTGATGACAAAGGGACTTGATAAAGGAATCAGGAAGAGATTGGTAAAATCCTTGGTGTGGAGTGTAATGTTGTACGGGTGTGAAACGTGGACGTTGAGAAAAGAGGATGTCAAAAGATTGGAGGCTTTTGAGATGTGGGTATGGCGTAGAATGGAGAAAGTTAGTTGGGTCGATAGAAAAACGAACGAGGAGGTTCTGGAGATGGTTGGGGAGAAGAGAGTAATGATTGAAGTAATTAAAAATAGACAAAAGAAATGGGTGGGTCAAATATTGAGAGGGGAGGGATTGTTGAAGAAAGCGATCGAGGGAAGAATGCTAGGGAAAAGACAGAGGGGAAGACAAAGACAAAAATTATTAGACGAATTAAGGGCTGGGATAAGTTACCGGGAATTGAAGGAGAGGGAATTAAAGAGAGAATGTGGGGGCACATGAACCTACCGAAAGGTAGATCACTTTATATAAATAAATAAATAAGATTATGGTAAATCTTACTTCTTTATTACATTCGGGATTTGATTATTTTCCGCTTTAATTGTCTCATACAAATGTATCCTTATCTCATTTCTGCTTTCCAACCAAAGGGGCAGTAAGCTGAATAAAAATATTGAAAAAGGTTGTAAATAATAATAGTTATATATTTATTAAAAAATGTTGTCAACCATTAATATTTTTTAAAATTCAATTACAAAATGGGGTATCAGTTCCCAAAGGCAAGATTATGCCGATAGACCTATCACTGTAGTGCATGTATTAATAAAATAATATAGTATATTTTATGGGTTGGTGACAATGATAAGGAGTGATTTTACAATGTTTAAATATTACTAATCGATTTCCGTGGTTGAAAACCATTAAATAGAATGTTCAATACATTTCTGTATGAAACTTACAGTTAGGGGGTATGGCAGATCGATCATAGCACGTTTCAAAATTCCAGTCAGTGTGGAGAACTTACAGGGGAATAACTCAATGTAATTTGCCGTAAGTGAAGAAGTTAGCCTCGCGCAGGTTCGCCTTTACGTGGAGCTACGGATTCGTACGGGCATAATTAAGATTCGTAGTTTACATTTATCGATTCAAACTTTTTCATTTTGCACCTGATATTTACTGCTGAATTACTTTGTAGATCACCGCTAAAAATAAACAATATGCTCATTATATAATTACTTAAATTAATTATTGTAATTTGTTAACACCGCATTATTTGTTTACCTTTCGTTTCTCAAAATTAACGAAATTATCATATCATAAATGTAGTGCAAAATTATTTATATAAGTAAAAAATTGGCATATAAATATCTTAAATAGCTTATGTTTTATCAAAGGAAGTATATCTCCTGGGGTTATATCGACCCCACGAAACCAATCAAGGGTTAACAAGGATTAATTGCTTCTATGAAGTGGTGCTATGGTCTTACCGTAAAATTTAGCAGATCTCTTAGTTTCTTCTTTCTATGATATTAGATAATTGCGAAGAACGAGTAATTTCACAGTTCTAAACGTATTTAAATTATACCCGCGGCGAGTTGTCCCCGCGGCGAGATGGGTCCGCGGCGAGTTGGGCCCGCGGCGAGTCGGCGGCGGTGAGCTGGCGGCGGCGAGTTGAGCCATTCCCTTTGATGCAATAGAGCGGACCAATAAGAGGATAAAATTCATAAAAAACACGGCCGCTTCACAACGGCGAAAATTATTAGAGCTATTTGTTTAATTGACAGTGAATGATGGATATACTTAACGTTAAACAGCGAAATAAATTATGTAATGTATCCCGTAAATATACTATGCATACTTACTCGACATGTGTATTTCCTGAAGCAAAAAACAAGAAATGGATATATTCGGCGTACCTTTTTACGGAGGGAATTCGGTAGTTCTAAAATTCTCACGTGTATCAAATTTTTTCCACTTTTTCAGTACGTTCGTGTTCTTCTTCTTATACTAAAAACCCTTCCAAGTATTTTAAAGGATCAACTTTACATTGATATAGGGTATACGCAGAAGAGAAAAACAAATACGAAAATGTATATCGTACACAATTTATCAGCTCATAATCACAAATTGGATTTAGGATTTTTGTTCTAAATCTACACATACCCTGAAATTGGCATGTGGCAGGGGTTGCAAAGCGCCATCGATTACTTTTACGTATCGTTCTCAGAGTAAATGAATTCTTGAATCAACTGTCTTCCGAATGAGAAGGGCCCAAAGAGGACTATGAACGTGCTATCACTTATCAAGTAAATTAAATCTCCGATTGAACCTTCTTTCTTCTAAAGATTCCCATCCTGCCTTCTGAGTAACACCGATTTATCATTGCAATTCTAACGCATTTTCTGCCGTTTCCAATTCGCGAATACTTCTGAACTCAAAGTAATTTTTTCGGGTTCTCTGTTGTAAGGCTGTTTTGTTTTAGATTTAGTTTTCCGTAAATCTGACGATGATATTGTATAGAAACCGGTAGTTCGAAAATAACTTTTATTTGGAAAAGTACACATCTTTCCCTAACTAATTATAATTATGACGTTCCAAAACATCACGGCCATCGATTGTATATATTGCTGAAAGATTAATAATTCAAGTCGCGCGGAAATTATTCAAATGTAATCAATGTAAGATAAAAATCATATTTTGCCGATGAAAAATCTAAGTTTAAACTGTTTCAAATCAGTCATTATTTAAAGGCGATCGAATAATTTCTATCGAAAACAGCGATTAATAATAAAATGAGGGAATTTGGATGAACTCGGCAAATGAAATGAAAAGCATTTTTTAGAATAGGTCCCGCATATGATCCCTTAAAATCATGCAATCCTTGTACCACATGATCGGCGAATCTTTATCACTGAATCATAGAAATCTATGATTAATAATATGAATCATTTCTTAAACATTATTTCCAAGTATTGGTCGTCTTCAATTCAAAGAAACGAAACGTTCTCCATATCGATCCATTTCATGGCTTTTTTCTAATTCGTGAATCATTAGATATTATGTTCAATGGGAGCACACACAGCTCACATGGCCAATTTCAAAGTGCAATTTAAGATGTAAAACGTTATTGTTTCTAAGCTAAATGTACCATTTGCATTTTACCATAGAATAGAATTCGAAAATACATACCTTCTCTGCAAGATATAAACCCTTAATTCAGCATTTATTAAGAGGGGTGACGACGGACCTTTGTTCGATACCCGTTATTTTTCCCTTTTTGATATACGCATAGGTGAGCACCTGCAAGCATAATCGGATGTTATAGTTTACCTATTAGCTTGCAAGAAACTCGTAATAAATACAGATTCGGTATCTGAAATATTTAATAATACTTCAAATTATATTTAGAATAAATAAAATTAGTACATTGGCTCAGTCTATGAAACAATTTTCTATACACCTATTTTTTATTAAACAACTAGAGTTTGAAATATGAAATTTTTAATCGTTTAAAAAAGTCACGATATTTATGCATTATTTCGAATTGTCATGTGGTTGTTTAATTCCAGTGATGTCTCCCCACATGAAGAATGATAAGGAGAGCGACGTGAGCACGCGCCTCGATTTCAACGAATCGCCATTCACAGAGCAATCGAGAGCAGCACTTGAACTTCTGCGTCACACCATCAACTGTAAACAATTTTATATATCCTCAGTAGAAAATATTCACAGTTAAATACCATGCTAATGTTTGAAATATCATTACACAAATTTAAAGCTCCATGTAAATTCGATTCCATGTAGTCGACAGAGAATCGCATTTAAATTCTGCTTGCCAATTATTCTGGGGGGTGTGTGTGTTTGTAAATAAATTTATATATATATATATATATATATATATATATATATATATATATATATATATAAATTTATTTACAAACACACACACACACACACACACACACGTGTGTGTGTGTGTGGGGGGGGGGGGTGTTCAAAAAGTAAGGTGACTTTTCAAATTTCGCGGGCTACGTCCGATTTTCGATTTTTTGTCATGTTGGTACACTTGTCCCGAACATCTGTACAAATTTAGCATGTTTAGTTTGATTTTGACAGATATAAAGGTTAGACGTATTTTGGTGTGCTCGGAGATTTTCTGCTCTCAAAAAAAATGGATCAATGAATTTGTGCAAAATTTTGTGTAAAAAGTGGAATAAAGTGCTCCGAAACACTTAAAATGTTGACAGTGGCATACGGTGAGTCTACTCTGAGTAAAAAAACGTTTATGAGTGGTACAAGCTCTTCCAAGATGGCCGAGAAGATTCCAATGACGAACCTCGCTCTGGACGCCCCAGCACGTCAACAACAGATGAAAACGTTGAAGCAGTGAAGAAAATTGTTTTGGAAAATCGTCAAATCACTATCAGAGAAGTTGCTGAGGATGTTGGCATATCGGTTGGCTCGTGCCATGAAATTTTTTCGAATATTTTGGGCATGAGATGTGTGTCAGCGAAGTTTGTTCCACCAGAAGAATCGTTGCATGAGCAAGGAGCTGCTTAATGACTTCAATGATGATCCTGATTTGCTCAAAATGGTTATAACTGGTGATGAATCATGGGTATATATTATGACATTGAAACCAAAGCCCAATTGTCCCAATGGATGAGCCCAGGAGAGCCAAGACCGAAAAAAGCACGCCAAGTTCGATCAAATGTCAAGGTTTTGCTCACTGTTTTCTTCGATTACCGTGGCATAGTGCATCAGGAGTTCTTACCACAAGGTCGTACAGTCAATAAGGAGTATTACCTTGAAGTTATGCATCGTTTGCGAGAAGCAATACGAAGAAAACGTCCGGAATTGTGTGAAAACAATTCATGGCTTTTGCATCACGATAATGCACCTGCTCACTCATCGTTGCTTGTGAGAGATTTTTTGGCCAAAAACAACAACACAATCATGCCTCAACCACTATATTCACCTGATTTAGCCCCATGCAAATTTTTCCTGTTCCCAAAACTGAAGAAACCTATGAAAGGACGGAGATTTGCAACGATTAAGGAGATAAAGACTGCATCGCTCAGGAGCTCAAGGCTATACCAGAAAGAGCTTATCAGAAGTGTTTTGAGGATTGAAAAAAGCGTTGGCACAAGTGTATTATATCTGAGGGGGACTACTTTGAAGGGGACAACATATTGATGAATAAATAAATAGTTTTCATAGAAACATAAAGTCACCTTACTTTTTGAACACGTATATATGTGCAGTACCGTACCAAGAAAGGCCTCAAAACTTCGTGAGAACGGGTCCTTAGTTCGACGCCTGGCGGTCTTTCGCGCGTATTTTCGAGAATTGTTTTGAGTCCTTTTTCGGAGTGATAGAGCAGTAAAAATCACGGAGGTGTTGGAGATGGGTCGACACCAGGCGGTCATTTGCGCGTAAATGTTTTGAGGCCTTTCTTGGTACTGCATTCAACTCATACCTTGCAGTATGCAAGCAACTTTTACTCGTGCAACATATTCACAAATCAGAGAAACTAGTATTTTACAATTTTTGTTGCTCCCTCTATATAACCGTTACTTACTCTTAGATCCACCGTTTTCCCCTTCATTAGCAAACAACAAATAACATAGTAACTAACATGCATTAACTACAATGCAATTCCTTTCATTAAATTAATTTTTTATGCTTAAATACATCATAAGAATTCATATATCTCTTTTTAGGTTCTCTTCGGGTAGCATATTGCGTTCCTCTATTAAGAAACAAACTGTTAAATCGCCCTTATTGATGATTGTATTGAAGCAATTCACCTTTTATCTAATGATTCTCAAGCGAGTAATATTTTCCGCAGCCAGGATGGAACTCCCAGACCGGACGGAGGATGAATTTCTCATCAAATTCCTTCGAGCGAGGAATTTCTGCGTGGAGAAGGCATACCGTCTGGTGAGTATTGTAAATAAATTCGAAAATAAAGGTTATTCGTCCATTTATATGATTTGAGCAGATCAGACCGATTATGGCCACCCAAACATTAATTATGAGGTATAAAATTCGATTTTTGATAACTGGCCATACAAAACACACATGCTTCAATACGACAAAAGATATTGAATTATAATTAGTACTTTTATGAATTTATTACGAATTATGGATATAATACATACATTTTTCATTTAGTATGAATATTTTACGTGAACTTTCTTTTTTCCTGAAACGGAAATCTCCTCAAATTTGACAGAGTTTCTGTCAAAGAATTCATCTCTCAGCCCTATTCAACCAATGGAGGATCATATGGTGAAAATCATTTCATCTTCAAACCGCCTTTCGGCGTGTGGCAGGGGGTGAAAACACCGACAATTGAGCTACTTTTTTAGCCTATTATTATCACGTATTTTTCGCGAAAAGAATGAGTCCTTAAAACGACTTATTCTAGCGTCTATTTATCTTATTTCATTCATCGGATCGACCGAAGTTGCAGCAATGACGTCCTCTTTAAACGTGCTTTCTCTAAATTTGTGAAGAAACCTTGCTTCTAACCTCCTTTATTTCAATGATTTCCAACCTGAATCTGAGAGTGACGCTTACCTTTTTTTCGTTTTTAACAAAACGTATCGCTTTGTTTTCTCGAGTTCGCGGGTACCCGTTTCATACGCCATATTCCATATACTTGGCGCGTATTCAAGATGGACCAAGGAGAAAAAACATCGCTCTCTAACCTTCTCATTGAATCTAGGAATGGGACAATCGATTGAAAGAAACAATCGAATAGTCATTCGATTATTATTTATGATAGTTATTCGAATGTTATGGCATTTATACGATTGTTTTCATTCGAATGAAACAATCGAATAAACTATTTTTATTGGTTTTGGGCAGTTAATTGAATCTTCCTCCATGTCTATCCGTCTTTCTTGTTATTTTACTTTTCTAATTAAATTCTTTCTCAGTGTTTCCGAAAAAGTCACTTCATTTGTACCATTTTAAATATTATAAAGATGACTAAGAAAGAAAAATGATGAATTTCCCAAAAAATGTGCAATTAGAAAAACTGCATGCACGCTAAATCACGGGGTCTCCTTACTTTATTCGTGATTTGAATAATTATAACATTAAAGAATATCATCTGTCAAATTATCAAAAATATCATTTGTCAATTCATTGTTTATTTATAGTAATTCTTTACCAATCCTCATACTAACTATTTTTCATTCTCATAATCTGGGAAAATGTAATTTATATTAAAAATTTTTATTTCTATGATGATTAGATTAGTATAATACAATATTATTATTGTAATATTTTCACGCCTTTTATTTTGTAATCTTTGGTAGTTATTTTCCGTAGAATCATTCGAATAAAGCGTTTCGATTATTTACTAACCGAATAGATCTATTCAATTGTTCGAAGAGAGTGAAATTCGATATTTTCACTTTACACGCGTTGAAGTCTATTTAGGCCGGAGTAAACAAAGCTAAGGCGAGGCATGGGTTAGAAAGAATTTTCTCGGAAACACGCAAACAGAGGGAACCATAGAATGATACACCTTCAAAAACAAATAAATCAGAGCTACAGCGAAAACAATTCTTAATGAAAAGTCAAACGCTTCGGCATACTCGCTGGAGTTAATTCCAACAATTGCTTTAATTAGATTCCTCTAATTGAATCTACCGACCTTTCCAGATGGTACGTTATTACAAATTCAAAGAAGACCATCCGAGATTCCATAAAGACGTGTATCCTCTGAGGCTGACTTTCATTGGAGACGATGACGTGATCACCGTGTTCCCCTACAGAGACCAAACTGGAAGGAGAACCATCGTCTACAGATTGGGTAACCGCATGGATTCTACATGTAAAAGCTTTGTTCGGAATAAATGAATTGAATATTTATTTACTCTACATCACAAAATGGCCGACCCTTATTTTGGAACAAATTTTTACACAAAGCGAGGAAAATAGTAGATTGAGACACCGTGTGACACGGAGTTATTTACACCACGATAAGCTACAAACCTTCCTTAATGGGAATCTGAAATAAAATCTTGCCCCAATAATATATAAGTCGACTTTTCGACAACGCTGCAAGGCCGTCCTCCGTTACGCTTTTGAGAGGAACAACGAACCAATACGATTAGGTACGAATAAGGGTCGGCCATTTTGTGATGTAAAGTAAATAAATATTCTACAGAGCTCATTGAAACTAAGTCTTATGAAGGACAAAGAACATATTTATAATATGGCATCATATTTTATCCGATGATTTTTCTAGTTTGGGTTCACAATCGACTGGAAGTTGAAGAATTTCGCAAAAAATCGGAAACGGGAAATTTTCGCAAAAATTGGTCAACTTTGACCTCCTGTATAAATTTAATGCGAAGGATCCAACGTAAATGACCTCCATAGTTGTATGCAGGATTTATTCTTAATCGATGATGCGAAGTTTCGAGGTCCGCACTCAAGAAAAGCGTTTTCGTATTTTTGGCCAGCTTTTTTCGATTCTAGCCCACTGTGCGTCGTGGCGTTCACTGTATTGTATAACAGACGGGATTTGGATTAAGTTTCTGAAAGGAGCCCTCTAAACATACATGGAATTTGAATTCCAAAATGTATCCTCAAATGTAATTCCCCATTTAGTTCCAGTGGGTATATAAATGGAAATATCCACTCCTGCGAATATGGGGAAATATTGATAAAATACGCTGAAGGGTCGGCATATCTCATCTCTTCTATTAAGCCAAAATTTCACTTATAGTATATTTTAAATGTTGAGAATTTAACGAGGTAGGATCTATTTATGCGATAGGAAGAGTATAAAATCGTAGTTGTGAAGTGTTCACTCGTGTCTTTTTCAGGAAATTGGAAGCCGAGAAAGTACAGCGTGGATGAGCTATTCAAAGCTACGGTGGTGATACTGGAATTGGCCACTCTAGAGCCTCGGGCACAAGTCATGGGTGGTGTTTGCATCTTCGACTGCTCCGGAGTTTCTCTGTCTCACGCATGCAGCATAACGCCTTCCGTTGCATCTCAAGTGGTCGAGCTCATGGGAGTAAGTCACGATTTGCAAATATGCAGATAATTGTAGTTGCTTTGTTATCTTGGCATTGCGTTTCGATCTGATTACGAAACTCTCCCTGAATCATCGTTCTTAATTAATGAAACTGCGAAGTTTCAGAAAATAGACTATTCATTCATACTTTTGAATGGCCAGAGCTAATGGGCTTCAACAATCGCATGCGTCGTCAAGGGGACTGGCTGATGATAATTTTTTTTCTAGATTTTATCGAAAGTCTACATTAGACTAGTCTACATTAGACTAGTAAATTAAAAAATTATGGCAATAAATTTAACATGTGAAAATGCGTAATTATCTGGTCATTCTTGATTTTCAAGTATAAAAATAATCCCTCTCAAATTTTAAATAACCATCGAGAAAGAAATTGAAGCTAGAGATATGGTCGGGACGCCTAAAATAACTTAATAAACCTTTGTTAAACCTAATAACGATCGAGGACGGAATAACTTTGCAAAGTTCCTCAATTGCAAGGATGGAGTTCCACGAAGTCCATCACTTGATTTAATTCGAAACCTAAATACAGTGATACCTCGAGATACGAGTTTAATTCGTTCCGTAACCTAACTCGTATGTCAAATTGCTCGTATCTCAAAGCAATTTTCCCCATTGAAATTAATTTAAATGCCATTAATTCGTTCCAGGCCCCAAAATGCCACCCCAGTTGTTCTTGTTGCGTGTTTTTGAATAGAAATTATGTATTTATAAATGACAAATATTGTATAAAAACATAATAAAAGATAACGTAAAGAAATAAACTGGCTTTATAACGTGTATTTGTATTTTGGTCACTAAAATGCAACTTACACACAACTTAAATGCAGCTGTATGCTCAGTTTTAGTTACTGCTTTTTTCTTCACTGGCCTTTTGTCGCCGGATTAAAAAAAACATGTCCAAGGAGGTTTGTTCCTTCTTCCCTTTCAGAATGTTGCGGAAATGAGTAAGGCGATTAATCTTCTCCTCTGTCGTTATGTAAGTCCTATTCGGCATCTTCTTACAGAAAAGCTCCGTCTCTTCACAGTTGAAGAGTTGCTGGGGAATGAGTCCTTTGGCTTCTATCGGTCCGGAAAAAGTTTTGAGATAATCCTCAGCTGCCTTCAGATCCGAACTTGCAGCCTCACCATGCCTGACAACGGAGTAAATGCCGGTCCTTTTCCTAAAGTTGTCAAATCAGCCTCGACTGGCTTTAAACGAGTCTTACGATGCCTCGTCCGTGGAAGTGCGCGGGGTCTGATTCAGCAAATCACCGTAAATTGCTCGTGCTTTCTCGCATATGATGCCCTGCGTTAAAATATCGCCTTTAAGCTGCCTCTCCGTCACTCAAACCATCTGCAGTTTCTCCATCTTTTCATGGAGAGAGCTCCGGAGCTTAGAAATTATTGTGACGCCCTTAGCTGGCGTTATACCCTTTATTGACTCCTTCTGTTTAAGCAAAGTACATATCGTTGAAGTACTACGCCCGTACTACCTCGCCACGTCAGCTACTCGCTCATCTCGCTCATTTTTTCTATGATTTCACGCTTTAATTCAATAGACACCATCTTCTTCTGAGTATTGACCTTTCCACTCACTTTCTTTGGACCCAAGGTTATAAAATGAAATGTTATAAAGTATTTAAATGCACAAAAAGCACAAAGCCCTAGAAAAACTTATCAAAGATGCTTCGACAGCGAGGTAAACAAGCACACTGGGGGGATAATGAGAGGCTCAGTAAACTGGTGGGTCGTGTGTAGCCGGACGTTCCTCGTATTTCAAAGCAAAACTTGGCTCTCTCGACAGCTCGTATCTCAAATATCTCGTATGTTAGGGCACTCGAGGTACCACTGTATATGGAATTACCCATGTTGGAAGGACTAGAGTTCATTCGAATTTGGGACGCTTGACATAGGCAACAGGATAGAAATGGCGGCAATTCAAATTTATCAAGTCAGATATTTTAGCAAAATCTGATAATTTTAAGTCTCTGATTACTTCAAAATCATATATTCAACGCTCCTGACAAGGAGAGACTCTCACTTTTGTCCGGGAATTTTGATGAAACTTTTTGCAGTGTTGCAGTAAGTAGAGTAATGAACAAGTGTGACGGCGTTCGTCTGAATGGGCCTTAGTTTCGCTGCAATAAATAATTGAAAATTGATAACCGGAGTATAGGCAACCCCGCAATATACGCCCATGCTAGCCGAGTGTGCATGAAAGAACGCGATGTTCTCTGGTATATTTGTCATTAAATTTTTCTTTTCGTTCGTTAAATTCTTTCCTTGATACTTACTCATGACTTATTAATAATAATAAATAGTATGCTCAATTTGTAATCCCGTTAAGTAACCTTCGTAAGCGATATTTTTCCATTTAAGGTAGTTAACGACTATCCTAAGAACGTAAAAGGAGCTTGCATTCAAGTAATTTAGGATTTCGCAATCATAAATAGCGATTGCTTTCTAAAATTTTATATAATAAACACCATTGTCTTTTTGCATGTTTTGTTTGTTATATTGCATAAACATGCAAGTCTTTGGCGATATTCCTTCTCCCGGAGTTTACAACGTACTTTACTCGATTGGCTAGCAGGATGATTAGCATGATGTTAGCGTGTTCAATCCCTTACCGTCAAATAAGCTTATCGTATGTCTGTCAACATTCGATTAAGCTCTCCCAAAATCGATTCCCCTTAGGTTCTATTGGTGCGAAACGGTCTTACTTGTGAAACAATCGACACCTATGTTTGGTCTAAAGTGCTTTTATAAGCGAAAGAATGCCGGTAGTCTAGTGATGGCTTACTTATGTTCGTACCATCATAGTTTTACAAATTCCGTCATCTGACTTACTATCATTATTTCAAATAAGCATCCCTGCCATTACCTTAGTTTTCCGTTTGGTATTATCTTTAGCAATCCCAGTCACAGGGTGTAGGACATCCAGCTATGAAGAAATTCTCAAGCTCTACCAAAGCGATGTTTATTATTATCCAAATGTCCATCTCTCGCTTTCAGCGATGGCAATTTTAAAAATTCTGTAGGCCGTCTGGCAGCACGACCTGCCAAACACCCAGAAGGAACGACTTGTTCTTTTCTTTTCTTTGATTTCACTTTCTTTTCTTTTCTGGTTGTGCCTGATACTTCACTGACCAAAAGGCGACAACGCCAGTGCGGCTCCTGAAAAATCTGGTGGGGGAGGTAATTCCTTGATTCAGCAGTAGCCCTTAATTCAGGACGCAACTAAGTTTTCGCGCAAAGGATCGTTGCGGATGGACGACATTGGCCTAATCGTTTCACGTAACTGTTGTTTTTTCCCATAGCTTCTTCAGAAAATTATGTCAAAATCCAGCGGCCTATCTTGCGGCAAGAGGAGCGACAGCTTGCGTACACTTGAGCAAACCGGTTCGAATTTGAATTCTTCCGCCAAAATATTGGAATTCTGCGGGAAAGTTGAAGTAGCATATAGTGTGCAGTGAGGCGACGCGGCGTTTTCAGGAGGGAGGCGAGTAATTCTCGGAAGATAAATACAACATTCGACTTCGAAACGTTAGGAAATTCACAAATCATGAAATTCAAATGAGCTCCAAAGTTATCAAAATGAAAGCCGTTTCTGGCAGAGAAGTTATCTTGACATTTAGGATATTTACGAAAGGGATAAATATATTCCTGTTATCATGCGCGCACATGTATGTTTTGATCAGTTAGTAAACGACAATACATTTAAGCTATGATTCGATTGTAGATGAGAAAATAAATACAGGTACCTCGATGTTACTTTGAGGAAAGAAGGCTTTAGGAGAAGGTAATATAACCACTATGTTCCACTCCATAAGCTTACGAGTGTCACTGGCGGCTCATCGAGTGCTCTGCATTGCTCAAGAAAAACTACTGTAGCTCAGCTAATTATTATAATATGAAAATACTACTTTGCCTGAATATTTTTAAGGTTGATTCTTTACATTCATGCAAAGAAACGAATATTTGAATTTTTTTCAAGTTGAGAAAGGTATGTAACCCCTTAAATAACTTTCGTAAGCAATTTTACTCCATTTTAAGTATTTCACTACTATCCTTAGAATGAAAAAGGAATTTGCGTTCGAATTACTTAGGATTTTCAGCCATATATAGCGATTTCCTTTCATGTTCTTACTTAACAATCACTACGTTTTATATATTTATTTATTTATCCATTTCAGTATATCTGGTAAAACATACATGACAAGCAACGACAAAATAACTGTCTATATTCAGTTTCCGTTCTTTTTTGTACTAATAAGGATTTCGTAGGACCATTATTCCTGATTTCAGTGTACTAAAGAAAAAGTCTGTAATCGATTAACGATGATGAAAATGATCTTTTTCTTTTCTTACTTAACATTTATTATAAGGATATTTTCGAGTCATCTGGAATCGAACCAAGGATTTACTGCGCAAAAACTATCGATGTTTAATACACAATTATGCATGTATTTCTTGAATTTCCATCTCGTCAGGAAGTAGTGAAATTGATTACCGAAAAATGGCTTACATTCATTTCTTTCGAGAAATGCTGAAGGATAAATAAATTAATTAATATAAAGACAATGGTGTTTATTATATAAAATTTTAGAAAGAAATCGCTATTTATGATTGTGAAATCCTAAATTACTTGAATGCAAGCTCCTTTTACGTTCTTAGGATAGTTGTTAACTACCTTAAATGGAAAAATATCGCTTACGAAGGTTACTTAACGGGATTACAAATTGAGCATACTATTTATTATTCTTAATAAGTCATGAGTAAGTATCAAGGAAAGAATTTAATGAATGAAAAGAAAAATTTAATGACAAATATACCAGAGAACATCGCGTTCTTTCATGCACACTCGGCTAGCATGGGCGTGTATTGCGGGGTTGCCTATACTCCGGTTATCAATTTTCAATTATTTATTGCAGCGAAACTAAGGCCCATTCAGACGAACGCCGTCACTCTTTTTCATTACTCTACTTACTGCACCACTGTTAAACGTTTCGTCAAAATCGCCGGACAAAAGTGAGAGTCTCTCCTTGTGAGATTGGAGTTCATGTAGGCATGGAGCTATGAAGCAAAACAGATACAGCAATGTAAACAGTTGGAGATTTTCATTAAAATGCAGCAAAGTAGATAATTCATTAAAAGTTAATATAAATATTATAATTTATATTTTATCTTTAATCTCTTCTCCATGTTATGGTTTGAAGTTATTTTATATCTGTATTTACTTGAGAAATAGTTATCAGTTATAAGAATATGTTTGAAAAGTCACTGGGAGAATAGATAGAGGAGTTCTTTTTGTTTTTAAGGAAGGAATACTTTATACTGTTACTTATATTCTGTTGATACTACTTTATTTCAGGGTAGCTTTCCAATTAGGATACATGCCATTCACATAGTCAATCAGTCTTTCTTGTTTGACATGATGTATGCACTGTTTAAGCCTCTCCTAGATGCTAAGACAAGAGAAAGGGTAAGTGTACGAGTGTGTGTGTGTGTATATATATATATCCCATACAATTTTAATATTAACTTCTAGTTAATAACTTACAAGTTTCATTAATTAATGAGGACAATACTGAAGGAATAGCAAGGAAAAATTACCCATAATAATTAATTAAAGTACCTTTTTTGACTCAAACTTCTATTTCATTGAGTTAAACATGTCTTACTATACAATAGTGGTATTGATTCTATAGTTCATAGTGAATGAATATGTTCTATTTAATCAAGAGATATTGATCCATATAAGACAAACATCCACATTATTCTCTGGGTACAATTAAGTAATGCCAAGCAAATGTTTGACAAACATTCAAGACACTTGGAAAACACTGCAAAGGTCACATACTTGAAATTCTGAGTCCACACCACACAATGAATGTGACATAAGTAAAGGCATATTTGTATTTCAACTGAGAATAAATTAGAAAAACTGTGGGAATTAATTACATCAAAGGTATTTAATTTCACAGATATACGTCCATGGAAGTAATATGGAATCCTTGCATGCACATATAGATCCCAAATATCTTCCAGTAAGATATGGTGGAACTAGATGTGAATACAGCTACAATGATTGGGTGGAGACATTGAGAAAAGATGAAACTGTCATACGCTGTAAGTAGGACATTACATTTTGTGAAATTAGAGCTACTATTTCAACTAAATTCATGTTTCATAAGATTAACATGCTGTGTTTATTGTTCAATGAAGACTTCAAGGCAACTTCCAACTGAATCTCATTTTACTGTTGAAAGTGACGTGTACTATCCAATCATTTGTATATTGGAAATTTAGCTAACAAAACTACAATTTCATCATATTTTTTACTGTGTTTTAAGCTCTTCAGTCATAATACTAATCCACTTAAATGAAAGACACTAAACATTCTTAATAAATGAAAAGATGGAACTTTGTATTTTCATGAAGATATTTCTTATTGGTTGACCAGTTTCAATGTACAGCCATCCTTAGGTAGGGACACTGAAGAACAGTATTTATACACTTGCACTCAGTTATGAAGCTAAAGTGAGGTGGTCTTAGTAAAAGTAATATCATTGGTAAGAACAGAGGTAGCTAACAAAATTTCCAGCGCAATTCACCATGATCTTGCTCCCAGTGTGGGAGATGGAGGACACTCTTGGTAGCCCTCTGTACCTAGAGGAAAGTCCTCAACTCATACCTCCCATAATAGTTAATATATAAAATACACCATGTGGAAAATCTATCTTTTCAATCATGAAATGACATTCCATAAATTAAGCCAATCCCACATTACATGAAATCAGTCTTGTTCTATAAAATTTTATCTATTTATTGTAAAAATTCCAAACAGAGGGTATAGTACACTTAATCTCAGAAGGAGAATAACTTCAAATTATAGCTGCTCTGCCTTTTCTATAGAGAAAGGTTTCTCTCTCTACTTTCTGTATTAAGTGTTGCTAAATAATAAGAAAAACATGGAAAAGCAAGGGATAGTAGAATATGTGCTGGCCTCTTTCACTGGGTATGATGGCCAAGCCCTGTACAATCAATTTTATAACTAATGGTTGTATCCATTATTACTGTTATACAAGGGGTATTTCATGAATAATGCCCATTATTTTGTATTTACTTGCATGTGTAGTTCTTTGGTCTCTTAACAATCCTTAAATATAGTCTCCCTGTTTCTCAATTAGCATATTTCAAAGTGAAGGGATTTCAATGCCATCTTTAGTTCCATCTATATTTTTCAGTTCAGTTTTTGACACTAATACAGTCCTGTGATGCATGGGGAACTCTGCCTGCTATGATGATTCCATATAGAGCATCTGCTACAAGTTTCACACTTCTTTTGTTTGTTGATGTCTTCCTTCATAGTTTATGATTACCCCACCTTCATGAAAACGATTTGCCCAAAGAGAAACTGGACTATGGTCCACTGTTGATGCTCTACACACTCCACTTAAAGTTTTGTTTTGGGGTTTCTCCTTATCAAATTTCGATCTTAATATTTCATTCTTGACAGTCACAGTACTAGAAACCAGTGCAGACTCTATTTATAAATCATATAATTCAATAAAAATATACACAATTGACAAGGAAAAAACTCATACTTATTCTTCTAATCTTGAGCTGTAAGTGAAGTAAAATTTATTTCCTACACATCATTCAGTACACAGTATTGCCATCCTGTGCAACAGTCATGAAATGTCCCTCGTATTTACCGTTGCAACTGTCCAGATTGGATATTTGTGGGGAAATGTATAAATAAACAGTAAAACTATTTTTAAAATCACAGGATCATCTAAAAATGGCAACATTGAATTATAAGAGAATTTATTTTAAAGGAATTATAAAATAATTTAAAGCTAATTTGTTTGCAAAGAATATTATTTTCAATTTAGATTATATACTCGTAAATATGGAAGGAGATAGAGAAGTGAAAAATATTGGCATTACTATAGAAAGGAAAATCTAATAGTTTTAAAATTTGAACAGTTTAAATGCAGTAGAAGATTTTATCTTGATACATTTTTATAAATCCTTCTAATAATATTTGATTTGACTTTTGAACCTTCTACCAAGTAAACAAGCAATTATCTTTTTTTCTCATTCATTGGCTCTAAAGATTTAGAAACTAATTCAGCTGAGAATTTAATAGCTAATTTATTAAGTATATCCAACACTTCTTTATATGTCAAGACATTTGGTTGGACTTGTAATACCTCATCCAGAGGGGTAAGTAAACCCAGTGGGACGGAGTCCCTGGCTGCCATGAATATTCTAGCATTCTGTGCTGCAGAGATCAATCCTCAGACTAATTAACTAACGTTTTGGCCCCATTTGACACTATCTGAGGACCTCTTGACATGAGTTTGATAGTTGTATGTGAGTTTGAGATATGGATTCACTCAGTCTCATACGATAGAACCTGAAACCTATATTGTACCACTAAGAAAATTTGCATGTACCTTGATACAGCTAAGATACTCTAAAAAGACCTTTATTTGTTAATGAATTCGATGCAGTGCTCCTTTTTTACGTCACTGACCTGTTTGTAGAATACCATCTGTAAGCCTTTTAAAGAAACTCTAAGAAGCTGTTTTGAGTCTGCTCTATGTAATCATTTTGTAACCAACATAGCTCATTTTATGCTTTAGGCAGCATTCCCAAATTGCTCCACCTAGTCACTTCTTTTCCCTACTAGCATTAAAACTTGAGAAATTAGATTAACATAGTGATTTCCTATAAACATTGATAACAATAACGCAGTTTTTCTCACCTTTAAAGGCATGCCTTGCATGTTCTGGCCACATATCACTGTGTTAAGAACTTTTTGTTTCCTAGATTATGTCTTGATCACTGTATCAGCTCCACTTTCTGGGATTCCTCAAGCACCATATTAAAAACCTCATTTGAATTTAAAAGTTCATCCTGTGTCTGACAATGAGAGATAAAATTAGCTGAGGGTGATGAAGAATAAAAATTAATATATGACAATTTTCTTAAAAAACATTCCTCTCCACCTCCTTAGGAGATATAATTACATGTTTGAAAGTTACATGTCCTTTTAAATTATTTTGTCAAAAATACATCTATTCTTGCCTTTGCGTGCCTCTTAACAGTAGATGTGATAGAACGATTGTTACTTACATACATTTTTGTTTATAAGCTTGCATTGTGGTTGTAAGTTTGAGGTCAACCTATAGATTCAATATTTTCCCTCTCTGATTATGATTTTTACTCTAACCTCTTTTATTAATTTCCCCACACACCCTTTCTAACACAAGTAGCATGAGTTGCCAATTATCTATGGTATTATTTCATGATTTGAGTCTGCATTAAATGTTCAGTACCTCAAATGAGATGTTAATGAACTCCTTCTTTTGCAGCTCTGTACAAACTAGGATACAAGATTGATGCAGAAGATGACACTGATAACATATGGAGAAAAGTTTCTGAATCTTTAGGTGGAAATATTAATAGTATATATGCTTGACATCCAGAGTGATTGTGGGCACTACTGTTGACATGCATTTA
Organism: Pachydiplax longipennis; assembly: GCA_036926295.1. Lineage (NCBI taxonomy): Eukaryota > Metazoa > Arthropoda > Insecta > Odonata > Libellulidae > Pachydiplax > Pachydiplax longipennis. The sequence goes on from JAVFKF010000060.1 coordinate 458,108, forward strand.
TTGTGTGCCTCGAGGATCTAATCTAATCACTCTGAAGGAATCATCAGTGAAATATTGAAATTGGCTGTGAAATTGACTGTCACAAAGAGATAACCATTAGTTAGTAGATATGAAGGCATTCTGTACATGTGTTTTATGAATATATGATTGAGATAGATGGTTTAATTGGTTGTGTTTTCAAAACACCAATGATACTTGGCTCTTAACATAGAAATGTAACTCAAAAGAAAGAATATGAAATATGTAAAATGTAATTTTTCCTAGCCTTTCATAAGAGTTTATTTTCTAAACCATGTTTCTTACTTGTTACATAATAAGTATATGGACTGATCTCTCAGAAATGTGATTTAAAACACTTAATATTTTCAGCTAAGTTGGTGATACTGTGATTTATACTGGACCATGAAAAATTGAACCATTCCTCTGTCAAAAATTTCAAACTTAATAAATTTTGAGTAGTATTATTTGAACTATTGATTGACAATTATTTTTCACAATTTCACAAATCACTTCAAAAGAAATCTTTCTGAAAATTTTAATGACTCCTGCCACTAAGTAAAACTGAATGAAATGGTGAACATTCATTAAAAAATAAGCTGTAGGTGAGAAGACATTGGAGTAATTCTGAATTTTTGATGGTTTTAATTACAATTGCAATCTGAATGGTATATATAATAGAATATCAAACACGCTGAAAGGCTATTCATTCAATTAAAAATTTTCTCCAGTTAACGTAAATCACTAAAAATCACTCATCAAGTTTTTACTGCTATAAAAATTAATGCATATCTGTAGTAAGTACAATTAATACCATACCATACCATAATGATAATTTATTTTCCTATGGACTTCATGAATATTGGGATGTCATCATAGAAATGCATTTTTCATCTCTCTCTGCTGGTAAAACACAAGGTTTAATCGTAATCTGTGTTGCTTACTTCTTTATAGAAGAAAAGAAATCTTAGTTGAGTTTACTCATTGCAACATTAGCTGCTAATATATTAATCATCTTTTGAAAATTTGCAATTGTTATTGGCCATTCTGTAAATCTGTGATTTATATGAAATATAGAAGAATACTAATATATGAGCATCAGAGCTCTCTTTTATGAATTTGAAAGAGGATTAGTCCCTTCAGAAGCTAATTAGTTTTGATAGGCCATGGATGAGATCATATCCTATAATTTATGCCTAATATAATGATGAATTGAACTATAGGAGAGGAAGGGTTCAATTATTTTATTCAAAGATCATGCAATGATACAGAATATGTCAATTTAACTAAAGGGAATACATATACAAAAATATACATAACAGAAACATAGTAAATTATATGCTTCATTAAAAAAGTTCACCACTTTTTATGGAGTAAGAGTGTAATCAACTGGATTCCTTAATGTAATCCTTTGTTCTGTTATAAAATCTCACCGTATTTTGGAGCTTAGGCAATTGCTTTAGTTTTCATAAACAGTCAGTGTACCTCATTGTTTTTCACAAAACTTGATTTGTTCACACTTGTGGTAGGTAGTACTTATGTAGCCATTGGTGGTATGTAAATTCAAGGAACGGGTAGAAGATTATGCATGAAACAGAGGACAGCATCACATGTCATGACTTGTATTACATGTGTTTCACTGTTCATGCCCATATGTTCATCCATTATTATCATGTCCATATAAATCTTATTAGGTTTGAACCTTGGTATAGAAAAACTGGGCATTAGATTTGGGAATTCATTCAAGTAAGGTCCTCTCCATGTTCCATATTTTGCTTTAATCAACATCATCTGCCTTCTCCATTTTCCTCTCTCAAGGCTTTTAGCTGGCTTCTTAAGCAATGAAAACTTGAAAAGTGTATGTACGTATAATGCCCTGTGACTAACCCCCTAGTTTTGTCCTGTGCACTCAGTTGATAATGGATATAGATACTTGAGAAAGAACATAATGGAGTCATGGTTCTTACAATGTTTTTGTGTCTCTATCATAGTATCTTTCCATGGGACTTGTATATAGAAATCATATGACTCTTAAGATACCCATCACATAAACAATAAGGATCTGCAATCTTACAGTAGCCGGATTTTTCTTTTGGCTATCAATTCTCGCAGACACACTTTCCCACAGCTAGACTCTAGTCAGAGACACAACATATTTGCTTACCACTGACAACATTCAAATTCCCTGCTCTTAGTTCATCCAATACCATTGCTCACATTTTTTAAAGACTATTAAGGAAACAAAAACAGATTGTTTTAAATGCATAGCATATTTAATACCGTTACCTAAAATAGGACATGTATGATAAAATTTACAAAAGTAATTAAATCAACAAACTTAAGGCTAAAATCTTACAAGTAAATATTCCACTATTTGCAAGAGAAATGGATTATTAAACAACACAGTTACAAAAAAATGCTAGAAAGCCAGATTGAGCATAAAATGTTTCTAGTTAAAATCGTAGATCTTTGCCGAGTATGGCCTTTTACAAATATTTGGCTTCATTTTACAATTTAATTTGGTTTAAAATCTGCCATTGTTTTCTAAAAAGGTTATCAAAACTTAAGTGAAATAAACTTGAGGATAAATTACTACCTCTGAATATTAATTTGAAATCATGGTTTGTTAATTGAACAATTTTTAATTACTCAGTTTTTCTCAAATAATGTTTTGTAATAAATTAAAATCAAAGTACTACACTTAGGTGATCACTTTCAGAACCAATATACCTTTAGATTTTGATTTTCATTACTGAAGCATTTTTTTGCATTAAACCACCTTATTCATATTTTCAGAATGCTATTTTTCTCTATGCATAATGTATGCTTTTTACTGGGTGCTTGTTTTATTTACGAGTAAAAGTTGCTTGCATACTGCAAGCTATCCGTTGAATACATTATCATACCGAGTACTGCCTCAGTTCAAATTTAAAACTTCGCGCCAAAGACCGCCTGGCGACGAACTAAGAACCCGATCGTGAGAGAAGACAGCAAAATAATATTAGATAAGTGCCATCCTTACTTGTTCCAAAGTTTCGATTCAATATCTAATCGGGAAGGTCCCACGCCTCTGTCACCATTCCGGGTTTTATCTTTCCAGCTTATCGGGAAGGCATTTAAAAAAATCGTAAAAGATTTCCGCAATGCATTTCTTATGGAAGAATTTTGCATCCACCTGGCGTCGAACTCACTGTCATTTGGCTACATTTTTTCCATGAGAAGCATAGAAGACTACCTCAACTTCAACCTCCGAAATTTTGGTTACTCTATCTTAACGATAAGTGCCTCAAAATAATTTTCAAAAATCCGCGCAATGCATTCTTATGGGAAAATTGCGATTTTTGGGAATTTCTGGCATCGAACCCATGATAGCTAGCGTCGAAGTCTGCATTATTCTGGCATCTAGAGTGTAGGGCCAGTACGTCGAAAAAATCTGACGTCGATGGCGCTCGTGGAACATGGTCAGAATTCGTATCCTCTATAAATAGGTATATCCGGAGAGTTAGCTATATATAATAGATATATAGCTATATAATAGATATCCACAAAGTATATCAATTTCTATTAGGCAATGGACACATTTCTCCATTAAGAATTCACATCTCTTTTACTATCTGACCATAGGAAACTTTACCATGCACCATAAGAAGAAATATTCAAACCATAAATCCTTAGTAGTAGTTTTATTGAAATAATTTAAGTGCACACTTTAGGCCACAAGTCAATAAAGAAGTTTCGAGCTTGAACTCATCAAGTTTTGAATCACAATCCTTTAACCATCGTCCAAGCCACTCATTTTAGGAGTTTTTTGTCTGGTCAGAAACTATTTATAAGATTCTATTTATGTTTCCATCAAAGAATGAAGTATTTCAAAAACAAAAATGTTAGTTTTGAGGTTGTAAAACCGCACGAAGTGTTTCTACACCAAAACCTCTTTCTTTCAAACCTTAGAATGACAATAAGTTTTGTTATACAATTTCTTTACTTTTTGGTACTCAAAACAAAAACATTCCATTGACAATTACAATTCTAATAATGATATTTGCAAATGAATTGTTTACACTTACTGCTCCTCTGTGAGGAAGCAATTAGGCTTATTATTTTTACATAATATTTTAAATGGTTCTGTTAAATGTTTCTTAATTGCTCTCTATCATAAGTTTTAGTTGTCCTTTAGTTTTGACTAGAAATCCTGTTCAATTTAATACAACATATTTAAAAATAATTATACATTTTATTTACCTTTTAATCATATTTTGAGAGAGGCTTACAAATATTGTAATAGCACAGATTTATTTTAGTACTTCAAGTACTTATGTTGTGTTAGAAACCTGAATGCTGTTGCTTCACCCTTAATTTTATATATTATATTGCAATCCAAGTCTAGATCATTCTTTACTTTTGGAAATTCCCTTTTACATGTTAACTGCTTGATAATTTATTGTATACTTTCTATTTTAATTTCTTAAAGCCTTGATTTCTTAATCTTACTTTTTAGGCCCATATGTTATTTCCCAAATTTTTACCTTTTTATTTCTGGAGATATTTATATTCTTTGTCAAATGTCTTCATTTTTATGTGTTATGTATAATGTATATTATGTCTATATTTTTATGACCTTCCTAATTCCCAATTTATTATATTATACAATAGACTTCCTTAATTGATAATTGTTTTGTATACTTATTTAATTTGAGAGTTTTATAAATTATGTATTCTCAACATGCAATAGGACTCTGTCTGTAAATAAATTATTATTGATATTGGGAATTGCAAATAATTGATCAAGTTTGAGTACTTGCTCACGAAAACAAAGGGTCGTATTAATAAAGTGGAGCATAAGCTGAGACTGGAAGAATTTGGAGAAAATGCTCCATTTCATATTAATAAAAATTTTTGAGCGTTTCCTCAGGACGAGTAGAAACTCAGCAGACTCTACTTGAATGAATCATGATCCAATCCGTATTAATAAAACGGAGCATTTGGTATCAGATACTCCACTGCATCCGAGTATAGTCTGTTGTAAACTCAGAGTTAAAGTATTTGGATTTGAAGATTGTTGAGTGATAGTAATATGGCTTAATTTATAAATAATTTTCATTGCCGAAAAGTTATTCAGCTCGTAGAGATGTAGACGAACGAGACTAGAAGGCGTTGTATCATTTTGAAAGAAAAAATTTTGAATCGTTGAGTGTGCACTTCTTGGGGCATTCGGTGGAAAATAGAGGACACTAATGCAGCGATTCCGAATTTTTAAAAATACGTTGCCGATTCTAGATTACAGTCGGGTGTGGCGAACAATTTAGGACTTCGTCAACCAACAGTGTCAAATGTTATTGGAAAATTTCCCGTCCGTTTCAGTTCACATTTTCCTTCAAACGGGTCGATGGAACGGAAGGAATATCCTGTCGTTTGATTGTGTTATGAATTAGTATTATTAAGAGGATCAAAAATCAATGGGGTAATTCGGCTTCTTAATTCTGACGAATCTACAAAAAAGTTCTCGTTATTAGAGTACTTTTTAGATTGGCATAAAATATATAAACAGAATTTCATTAGATTGATTCCTTCACGATTGATTATTTTTGTCAGAATTAATCTAAATGACGCCAGAAACATTTAATAGTTGACAACCTTGTAGAAGGTACTCAGAACGTTAAAAGATTAATCTTCCTAGAACTTTCTGTCGGTAAAAATGTAAACGATGTTAAAATTTTTAAATATATATTATGTTAATTTTTAACTATCGAGCAGCCCTTAAATTCATTTCAGCACCACCGTTAACAGCAAACGAAATAAAGAACATAAATGATTAGTTTAACCTCCCGCTATACGTACCACTCAATCACTGTCAATTCTCGAATAACGAAAATACCACTCAAAAACTTTACAGCTCAGCAATTATGAAATTAGTGAATATGGATTGAGAAGATGTACGGATATATACATAGTGAATATGGATTGAGAAGATTTCTTAATGGTTTCATGCTCTAAGAGTTAAGGGAGCTTCTTTAATGCTTGCGAAAATGTATGTATGCTTGGTTATGGATAAATTTTTTATTGCCTCGAAGATGTGATACGAGTGGTCATACTGGTTTCAACTTCAGTCGGTTTTGTCGAAGTATCGTTTACGTCTGCGCTGTGTGAGCGAAGTTATTCCCAGGATGAAACTTCATGCGTTTATGCAGCTGACATTCGCCTCACCTCATGAAAGTAGTACTGGTTAAAAAGTCAAGCAGTTATGGCATAACTTATTATGTCAACAAAACTTTTCTCAGTTATGGCTAAAGAACAAGCTGCTATTCCTAGAGACGAGGTAGTTCCTCTGTATCAAGATGATCTTTCTATATGGACAAGGTTAAGTATATTTCTTCGTTATTTACCTCTTGTAATTGTGCAGAGTCTTAGGTGATGTTCTATGCACGAAGAGCCACGATTTCAAGAAGAAGGTGAAAGTTTTGATTTTAATCATCCATTCGAATGAAGTTCTGTATATTTGTGTCTCTTCTACAGATCAGAAAGAAGGCGGTGGCTAATTCTTCTGTTAGTAGGAACCATGGCATTATATTCTAGTAGAACATCTCTTCCTTTGGTCATGCCAGCGGTGACCGAGGAGCGGTTATGGAGTAAGACTGATTCTGGAACTATTTTGTCAAGTTTTTTCTGGGGTTACACTTTAACTCAGGTGATGGGTGGTTATCTCAGTGATAAAATGGGAGGCGAAAAAATAATTCTCACGGCAGCAGTCGGATGGTCCTTAATTACCTTTTGGATGCCTCAAATTATTAGATTGTTCAAGGACCCCCACATCTCAGTGAAATTCATAGCGTTGATCAGAGTCGTCCACGGTGCATTTCAGGGTAAGTGTGAACATTCCGCAAATTTGCTTTGGTGTCATTGATAATTATTCGTAAGTTGATAGTGATTGAAATTCTTTTGCTCTTTCTTTGTATTTATGATCTACCCAGATGGATAATTATTGTACTTTTTGCTTGCAAATTGTAGAATAATTTACAAAATGCGTTTTGTTTGTCCCGCTGCGTTACTTTCGTTCCTGACCTGAAACTTTTATAAGTAGGACTTACTAGTAGCATGTATTTGGATTAAAACTTCTTTAAGATCTTCTTAAGTGTGAAGAAAATAATGTATTTGGATGTCAACAGGGGTACATTTTCCTAGCATGAGTAGCCTGTCCAGCCAGCATTTATTAGAAAAGGAAAGGGCACCTTTCTTCAGTGTCCTTACTTGTGGCTCTGCATTGGGAACTCTCATCACTGGGACTGTGGGTTCCCAGTGCCTGGAATATTATGGATGGCCATCTGTGTTCCATCTCTTAGGTACTGCACAACAATTCTGTAATTGTATTTTTATAACTTACTACATGATGATAGTGCGAAAGGGATGTCATAGCAGTTAACTATCTTGAACCTTAGTGATGAGTGATGGCTTTTTCTGAAATTATCTTTGTTTATCGCAGTAGATTGAGTTTTCAATGTTGATTGGTTTGGTCAACTTATTCCTTGCATCAGAATCTCACTTCACTGAATTCACTATACTGAAATAAGATTATAAAGTACTTAATATATTAGAACTGATTACTCTGTAATTAAACATGATTGCCTAGTGAGCAAATTTACATCTGAGATAGAAAATATGTTAAATTATCTATCATCCTGTATATTTTTTTGCATGAAAATTCGTATACAGCTTTAATAGCATTAATAGATCATTCTGGTTGTAAGCTTATTACTATTTTTATCCAAAAGGTTCTAATATGTGATTATGTTTGCAAGATGAATATCCTATTTCTTTTTAGCATTGCTGATCCTGGAAATGATCTGTTGTTGTTGTTATATTCTTTCTTGAATTATACTTAAATTTATCAATAAATGCTGATTATAAATTGGGATGTTGTTCTTTAGGTAGTAAGATTAATAATTTAAGTGGTTAACAAATAGAAACATTCTTAGCCTTTTAATTTCATTGATACTTACTGATTTTGTAGAAGAAATAAGGCTAAAATTTATTATATATATATATATATATATATATATATGTATATATATATATATATATATATATATATATATATATATATATATATATGTATATATATATGTATATATATATATATATATATATATATATATATATATATATATATATATATATAAAAGAATATTTGGTGTTCATATTGAGTTTTTTGTAATCACTGTAGCTAAGGGAATGAAGTTTTGACTGAAATTGTTATCTTGTAGGTTTAAGTTACCTTTCTATAGTATCATTTAATCATTCCAGGTTTAGTTGGTGTTATATGGACGATAACATTTGTCCATTTTTCTCCAAAAGCGGAAAGGGTACGCAAAAAACTAATCAGAAAGAAATACCAGCGACATTTGCAGTATTGTCCCATGTTATTGGGGAAAGATCGCATGGACCAGCAGTGCATTTGCAAAGAGGCAGTGCCTTGGATGCAGATCATTAAAGAGCCTGCTTTTTGGTGATTGTTTTATTACTCAGTAATGATGTAGTATTAGTGTGAGTGAAATGCATATCTATTATATATAGCTACTTCTATATACTACGAGTAAAAGTTGCTTGCATACTGCAAGCTAATTGGTAAGAATTTACAATAAATTCCCCTTACGGGTGTCCCCTTCGAAGCTTATCCAGCAAAATTTTTAAACTTGCCGCAATATATTTCTTAAGTTAGAAATTTTCATCCATCTGGCATCGAACTCACGGTCATATGCAACCTTTCTTCCACTGGTTCTATAGAAAACTACTTCAAACGCAAACGCTGTGATTTTGAATAGTCTCCTGAATAAATAAAGGCCTCAAAACAATTTTTAAAAAATTGCGTAAATGACCGCCTGGCGTCGAACACAGGACCCGTTCGTGAGAGACAATGGCATATGAATGTTAGAGAAGTGCTACTCTGACGTGTTTCAAAGTTTCAATTCAGTATCTTATCGGGAAGGTCCTAAAATAAGATCCGTTATTCCCGTTTGAAATGCATGGTAGAATCGGAATGACGCTCTAGCATCGAACCAAGGACCTCTAGAGAAGCAGTGGACGTCATGAAGGAATCTTCTCAAACGCCTCTGTCACCTTTCCGGGTTTTATCTTTCCAGTTTATCGGGAAGGCATTTTAAAAAATCGTCCCTGATATCAGCAATGCATTTCTTACGGAGGCATTTCGGACCCACCTGGCGTCGAACACACGGACATTTGGTAACATTTTTTCGTTTGTTACGATGGAAGACCATCTCATCTGTAAACACCGAGATTTTGATTGCTCTATCGCATCGAGAACGGCCTCAAAACAGATTGAAAAAAACCGCGCAAAAGACCGCCTAGCGTCGAACTCAGGACTCTTCCGTGAGAGAAGATAGCAAAATAATATTAGATAAGTACCATCCTTACTTGTTCCAAAGTTTCGATTCAATATCTTATCGGGAATGTCCCAAAATGAGATTCCGCTTTCCCCATTTGAAATACATGGAGGAATGGGAATGACCCTCTTGCATCGAACCAAGGACCACTAGACGAACTGTGAAATTCATGGAAGAATATGTTCAAACTCCTCCGTCGCCACACCGGGTTTTATCTTTCCAGCTTATCGGGAAGGCATTGAAAAAAAATTTCAGAAATTGCAGCAATGCTTTTCTTATGGAAGAATTTCGGACCCACCTGGAGTCGATCTCACGGTCATTTTGTAACATTTCTTCCATTCGTAATATAGAAGACTACCTCAACTTCAACCTCCGAGATTTTGGTTCCTCTATCTTAACGATAAGTGCCTCAAAATAATTTTCAAAAATCCGCGCAATGCATTCTTATGGGAAAATTGCGATTTTTGGGAATTTCTGGTATCGAACCCATGATACCTAGCGTCAATGTCTGCATTATTCTGGCGTCTAGAGTGTAGGGCCAGTACGTCGAAAAAATCTGACGTCGATGGCGCTTGTGGAACATGGTCAGAATTCGTATCCCCTATGTCTATATATATATATATCTATTATATATAGCTAACTCTCCGGATATACCTATATATATAGATATACGAGTAAAAGTTGCTTGCATACTGCAAGCTATCCGTTGAATACAGTATCATACCAAGTACTGCCTCAGTTCAAATTTAAAACTTCGCGCCAAAGACCGCCTGGCGACGAACTAAGAACCCGATCGTGAGAGAAGACAGCAAAATAATATTAGATAAGTGCCATCCTTACTTGTTCCAAAGTTTCGATTCAATATCTTATCGGGAAGGTCCCACGCCTCTGTCACCATTCCGGGTTTTATCTTTCCAGCTTATCTGAAGGCATTTAAAAAGATTTCCGCAATGCATTTCTTATGGACGAATTTTGCATCCACCTGGCGTCGAACTCACTGTCATTTGGCTACATTTTTTCCATGAGAAGCATAGAAGACTACCTCAACTTCAACCTCCGAAATTTTGGTTACTCTATCTTAACGATAAGTGCCTCAAAATAATTTTCAAAAATCCACGCAATGCATTCTTATGGGAAAATTGCGATTTTTGGGAATTTCTGGCATCGAACTCATGATAGCTAGCGTCGAAGTCTGCATTATTCTGGCGTCTAGAGTGTACGGCCAGTACGTCGAAAAAATCTGACGTCGATGGCGCTTGTGGAACATGGTCAGAATTCGTATCCCCTATAAATATATATATATATATATAGGTATATCCGGAGAGTTAGCTATATATAATAGATATATATAGGGGATACGAATTCTTACCATGTTCCACAAGCGCCATCGACGTCAGATTTTTTCGACGTACTGGCCCTAAACTCTAGATGCCAGAATAATGCAGACTTCGACGCTAGCTATCATGGGTTCGATGCCAGAAATTCCCAAAAATCGCAATTTTCCCATAAGAATGCATTGCGCGGATTTTTGAAAATTATTTTGAGGCACTTATCGTTAAGATAGAGTAACCAAAATTTCGGAGGTTGAAGTTGAGGTAGTCTTCTATGCTTCTCATGGAAAAAATGTAGCCAAATGACAGTGAGTTCGACGCCAGGTGTATGCAAAATTCTTCCATAAGAAATGCATTGCGGAAATCTTTTTAAATGCCTTCCGATAAGCTGGAAAGATAAGACCCGGAATGGTGACAGAGGCGTGGGACCTTCCCGATAAGATATTGAATCGAAACTTTGGAACAAGTAAGGATGGCACTTATCTAATATTATTTTGCTGTCTTCTCTCACGATCGTGTTCTTAGTTCGTCGCCAGGCGGTCTTTGGCGCGAAGTTTTAAATTTGAACTGAGGCAGTACTTGGTATGATACTGTATTCAACGGATAGCTTGCAGTATGCAAGCAACTTTTACTCGTATATATATATCTATATATCTATATAGGTATATCCGGAGAGTTAGCTATATATAATAGATACATACTTCTAAATATATATATCTATTATATATAGCTAACTCTCTGGATATACCTATATATATATACGAGTAAAAGTTGCTTGCATACTGCAAGCTATCAGTTGAATGCAGTATCGTACCAAGTATTGCCTCAAATCAATTTTGAAAACTTCGAGCAGAAGACCGCCTGGCGACGAACTAAGGACCCAATCGTGCAAAACAATTGCAAATTAATATTAGATAAGTGCCATTCTGACCTGTTCCAAAGTTTCAATTCAATATCTGATTGGGAAGTTCCTAAAATAAGATTATGCTTTCCCCCTTTGAAATACATGGTAGAATAGAAATGACGCTCAGGCATCGAACCAATAACCGTCAGAGGAACGGCGAGCAGCGTATATGAAACATGAATTGTCTCTATGTACAGCTAGTTCCGAAGAAAACTTACCACCTAAGCCGCAACCCGCATAACAGGCAGTGAGTTTCCTGCAAGCGAGCCTTAAGAAGTGAGAGAGAGAGGGAAAACATGGAAGAGATAGTCTGCTTCTGTCCTGGCTCCGCTTGCAGAGTTGAAATGGATTTATTTGCGTTATTGATATTGCAGAGATTTACAAGTATCCTTAGTTTGGTGGCATTGGCGTAGCAGAATGGTATTATAACGATATGGATGTTGTAATGCAAGAATTCAGTTATTATAAAATGGTTATTATGAATCAGCATATATTATAGCTTTGCTTCTCGCACAGAGGGAAACGTCGCACACGAGGTCCCGTTATTCCGGGGAAACTGAGTCAAACCCCCTTCCCTTCCCTTCCTGTCATAAAATTTGAGTCTGAGACGAAAGGCATGACCAGAATGAAGGAAATTTTAGCAAACCCTGCCTCTAAGCTTATGTTTAGGGCTGAGATGGGAGAAAGAAAATTTCTGTGCAGTTTGAATCAGAGTCCGACCAAAAATATATAGACCTCGAATTTGACGCCTTCGCTTGCAAAACTCTGTGGTTATAATGGGTTATATTATATAATATAATAGTAGGTAATATTATACATCGTTCAAGAGAGCAGAGATTGACCTTTAAAATTATATATGTAAGGAGTCCATGTCGATCACCTGTTTTATCACAGCCTGTGTGAATGCAATCTACACGAGTAAAGTAAGGCAAACTCATGGCCATATCTAGGCTATTACTTTAAATACATTAAAAAAACTATACGTAAATATGTAGTATGAAGTCTCGAGGCATTCTCTGCGTATTTTAAATAAATTTTGCTTCATTGCATCGAAATTAAAACTCGATTGGTAAAAAATCAGTAAATTTTATCATCTATGCAATTGGAATTTTTACTATACCGTCCAAATCAATTGAGAGAAAATGTGCTAGGATCGATTTTCCTGAATGAATAAAGATGACGATTACGAGACAACCATCTTTCGCGTTAATTTTGAATCCAAAATCAATTTTTTTCGGTGTCTTTGAAATGTGTATCGAATGAACGTGATTTCTTCTGTGGATTCCTCTTGAAATGGTTGCAGTCACAAACTATTACGTTCTTAAACCTTCCTCTTGCTATATTTATCACCTTTAAAAGGTCTAAAATATTTATTTATTTATTTATTAGACCCTTTATTAGGCAAGGTTAGGCCCGGGTGGGCCTCTCTTCCACCTAACCTCGTATGAAGATACATGCTTATAAAGATGTAAAATAATACTAAGAGAATAAAAAAAGAAAAAAAAACAAAAAAGAAAGATTTGATTTAAAATTGAAAATACGCAAAAAGATAGGGCGAATGAGGTTTGGTCATAATGCTCATTGAATGCTACCGTTAGCTATGAATGTAAAATTTTCAATTAATTTTGAATGCATACAAAACTACGTACATTATTTATATTTTAATTGTTTATTATAATGTTTACAATTAATATAATGTAGAAAACGTTAAAAATACGCGAAATAATAGGGACTTCGTGAAATAGTTTTAGGGCCTCTTTACCTGTAATTCCAACCCTGTAAGTATCACACGGGGATAAGAAGCGCATATGAGGCTCATGTTGAAATTTTGCTCCCCACGGTTGATGGCTGGCCCTGCGTAACTTTCATATTTTTTGACAGAATTGTGATGATTGAGATGAATGGGTGGTGGTTTGGTATAGCTAGTCTATCTACATATTTATCGCTTGGTGATATTGAAACTATTCCTTCGTATTTAAAATGTATTGGCTATGAGAAACTTTTAAACTCTCCACATTCCATGACAAATTTGAAAAGCAAGGTACAGGAGTGATTGGAAGAAGTGAATAAAGCAATGAATTCACGAGGACTTCAAGAGGGGGACTGTTTTGAAAGAGATAGGGAAGTGAGAAGTGACGGCAACAGTAATACATACACTCCCAGGATCTCCAAAATTGTATACAATAGCAATGTTCAATGTTTTATAGCAACCTCCTTTTAATTCTATAAGAAAGTTCAAGTTGTTCACTAAGCCAGTACCTAAACCATCTTCTTATCAGCAATTTATTTTGGAAAGAGATTTCGAGGTCTTTTCAAACCGATGGAAATTGCTAACATTAGTATTACTATCTATGCAAGCCAATGGTTTCTTCTAAATAACTTTGGAGATATAATATATCGGTAATCGGCGTATAAACTTCAAGTTTCTGAGACATTGAATATGCGGAGTGTCTACAATTCCGTATTTACGTTTCAATTCATATTTTAGTGGCATTATAATAGAAACTTTAGTCGATCTATTAAGATCATCTTCAAGGCTTTATCAACTTTGTATCATAGATGTTGTAAGAGAAGTTAAACGATTTGGTTCTCGTAAGCGTAAAGAATAAATATTAGATGGTATTTCTCTACTTAATTTTTCATTTCTCAAGTCATTTCAAACTTCGAAATTTTTAGCTCAATATAGAGACAAAATAAAGCATAAAAAACAATATGCATAAAAGAACAATCATTTACGAGGAGCTTGATTTATATAAATTGACGATAGGCAGCATTATTTATTCTTTCGTTTTTGTTGTTGAATTAGTTATTTAGAATAAGCTAATACAGTTTATGCCATTCACTTTAAAAGCAGAATATAGAGACACTAATTCAGATATGATGCACCCAAACATTTTCAACTTTATGTTATCATTCAGATTTTCCGAAGGTCCTATTTCAACTGGAATGATCTTCCTTGCATTACCATTAAAAAAATTCGAAACATCTTCGCAAAATTCGTAGATGTGATTATGATGTGAATTATGATGTGCCTAGGATGAAGGATGTTATGAAGGTCCTTGGAGTGAATGTTGGAATAATGGATTACATATAGAAACAAGAATATTTTAACAGCTAAGGTATGAATCATGAGAATTAGAGGAATATTCTCATGTAAGTCTGGTTACCATCCGTTAGTTTCTATTTTAACGTATTCTTCCATGACTCATATTACCCATCATTCATAATTATTGACGGTGATTTTTCTTTTAATTGTTATACATATTATGCACCATTCAAACAATTCGGGTTATATAGTTTACTTAAGGCATTCAGAAACCAAAGCAGCGATCATTAATCATTAGTCTCACTTTCACTTAGCATATAGTTCTGAAAATCATTTCAGTATAACAGTGGAAATCGTGTTGTGGGTGTTTTCACACCCCCTGACATACGTCATCCGGCGGATCGCGGGGTATTAATGTAAATGTAAATAAACCAGATGTTAACGTGTAAACCTGCAATATGCAAGTATACAAAAACTTGGAATTTATCTGCAATATGCAAATCAGTCTTAAGGTTCTGATTTGCCATACTAACTGTTGTTTCTTAACCATCTGGATTCCTTGCAAGAAGTCCTGAAAGGTCGTCTACCTCAAAAATAGAGTTGAATATCTTCATTCCCTAAGGGAATACCCGTGGCGAAGATAACAAATCGTGGATCCACCATTTCCCACCTTACTTGTGATCGGTCGCTGCCACCATACCCTAACCTTAGATACCTGCTCAGCAGGGGTGTGGTCAGGAATCCTCATTAGCACTTTTAAATTCACTACCCTGGATACATACGACCATCCACAATATGCCGAAAAGGGGGATTTTCTTCTCAGAGTGGAGTTCACCTTCACCCATTGGCCGTTTTATGGTTCCTTTGAGAAAATAGACAATACCTTTCGATGGACGAAACAAAAGAAAAAGAAACAACAAAGGAATGAATAGGAGATACTCCTAGGGCCAGGGTGGAGGGAAGGAAAGTCCTCCTTTCTCCATGGAAGAATTAGTAAAACCTCAGACGAAAATTTGTCAGAAACAGCCAAATCTCATCTCAAAATCATAAGGCTTCATCTGATACCGTCATCACGAATGCCTGATGGAAGTAAGAACAGAATGGCATGTTGATGCATATATTCTGAAATACCTAATGCTCTGTTAATTGTCGTATCAAGAAAATTTTATACTTCTCTGTATTGCAGAATAATTCAACTGCGAAGAAATCGAGTCAGAATTTGCACCACGGGGCAAGAAAGAGATTTAGCATCAGATAAAAGTTGGGACAGCATAATTTTGCAAGGAACATGAACTTGATTTAATTAAAGGGATAGTTTTTCTGGGAATAGCAATGAACAATATTTTCGGAAAAGTGTTACGAGATGCTGGCGTTAATTTCGTCGTAAATTAATTTTTTATTCGATACGTGAAAAAAAAATTGTAGTCCTCAGTATTTAAATTAAGAGTGCTACTATTCTAATATCTATGTTATTTTCTAAAATACTAAATTAGCAATTTGAATTTTAAGCGATTACCTTAGAAAATGATGACAGCACAGCAATTAATGTTTTACTTTCTATCATATGATTTGGTGGTATTTAAAATTTTAATAATATTTGATGTAATTATCTGATGTAGTTGATCGTAATTTACTTGGTTTACTTTATTGTAATATGTTTTGGGTCTAATTTTCAGAGCTCTTCACCAGGTTGACTTAAAATGATTCTTTCTCAGTGTATTTGTCCAGATAAAGTTTCTTTTCATCTTTGCATTCCTTAGTAGGTTTCGCAGTTTTTTCATGCTCCCCTTCTCGATAGCATTTTTCTGCAACATAAATCAGTTGAAATACAGTTGATTGTGTTCATATTCCTAAGTATTCTTTATCTCCTTGCAGATTTTTCGTTCATGTTTCTATTTGAGTCATAGTCGTGAATTTCCTCTAAATAAATTTAAAAGTTCCTCCTGTAGGCGTCAATAGCATAAAAAACGTAATAATATAATCCTTTTCAATCTTGCAATGACATAATTTTTTATTGGATAATTGAAGCAGCTAAAGTAAGTTTACCCGATGCCTCCAGAGAAAGGTGAATTACGCAGAAATTTCAGGCCGAAATAAGGAGATCCGATTTTTATTCATTTTTTAATACTATGCTGCTGACATAGTAAAAAGTAACACTAAATTTAAACTAGATTTCGAGCTAATAAAGACGGTACAAATACGTTCAATGCGTTTTACAATGGTTTAAAAAAGCGCTGTTTGAATACCCCTCCTTCCAAGAGCCAATAGAATGCGTGGAAAACTATAGACTCGCTCTCATCGAGTTTCACGTCTGTTATGCGGGTTGCAGCTTAGGTGGTAAGTTTTCTTTGGAACTAGCTGTACATTACATTTTATATCATTCCCGGTTATCGGATAAGCATTAAAAATAATTGTAAAAATTGACTGCCATGCATTTTATACTGGAGAATTTTGCACCCACTTGGCGTCGAACTCATGGTCATTTGGTAGCATTTCTTCCTTTCGTACTATGGTAGACCATCTCATCTCCAACCTCCGTGATTTTCACTGTTCTATCGCTCGGAGGAAGGACTCAAAACAATTTTATGGTTAGAGTCATCCCTTTCCAATAATTTATTTTAAATAATCATAATAATCATATATATATATATATATATATATATATATATATATATATATATATATATATATATATATATAATAATGCTCTATATATCATTTTAAAACATGCTTTTTTGGTGATCGGGGCTTTTCTTCCTTATTACACCACCAATACGTATAAATGAATGACCGTTTGAAGGAAAAGGTTGTCAGGTTCCTGCTAAAAATAGTCAGATAAATGAAAAATTCACCATTTGTTAGACGGATTGAATTAATATTTTAATCATCACGTTGCGTCCTGGACGAAAAAATGCCCTGGTTGCTATAAACAGATTAAATTTGTTTATTTAGCGACGAGTGTAAACAAGTTTTTAAGATAAAGCACCTATTCTCAGTCATAAAATGATTCGCAATTAATATTACAGTCTCCATGAATGAAAACTACAACGTCATACGCAACCACAGCTTAATAAGTAATCCATATTGCATCTTGCGGGAGCAGAACGACAGCCAAAGAAACATGAACATTGCCGAATATGAAAGTTTGCGTCACGGTTTTATCGTGTGGTATGTTTGAATAATTTTGCATCATATTACTTCCCGGTAGTTTTAATTTAAGATCGAAAATATTTAACATTCGATTTGGGGTATTATGATTAGATTTTGGAGTATTCAAAGAAAATTTAGAGAAATTAATTACGAGTCATGCGATCAAAATAATTAGGTTGTTAAGTTGTTTTCCGAGTATTCAAATTTATTTTGGTGAAAATTTCGTCTGTTTCTGTATATATATATATATATATATATATATATATATATAACATATATATACTCCCTGCACATATAATAGGCTCCTTTTCAGGCACCTAAATGTCCCCAGTTCGAACCCAGACAAGAGAAACTGTTCTCTTAAGAAATGAATATAAACCTCACTTTCATCGGTTGCAGGCTACATTTCTTTTGCAAAATTTGGTTTGAAATAATAGTTGTACGACATTGGGATAGGCACCAAATGAAAGTAAAATAAACCAAGATTCATATTTTGTTTGTGAAATATCATTATAGAGTCAAAATGGCAAAAATTCGCTTAAAATGAAAATTTTCTGAAAATTTGAGGCTGTAAACAACCATTCCCCTTGACAATTAAATTAATTGTTGAAGCCATACTAACGCATTTTCCAGTAAGAATACACGGAGAAGTTTTTTCCATATAGAAATAATCATTAGAATGAATGATGGACTGTCTGAATAGGAGGCAATATTCTGAAATTTTAGCATTTGAAATTAAGAAAGAAGTTCAGTGTCGGTTTGCAGGACATTAGTGGGAATTTCCATTTAGGAGTTTATCTTAATCAGCTTGACATTACCAACACTATGTTTATATGATGAAACTGCTAAGTGTGCTTTTTCATTAGGTAATCTACAGCTTAATATTTATATTGTGAGTTGTCTTTTGGCCTGTAGCAGGGTGTGTACGCAACCTACTTTACCTCTCCAATTTGTTAATTTCACCCATCATAGTAGTAGATTGGGTAAAAGCTTACATAATTCCATGTCTCTTTCTTTATATCATCTATTTGCTATTTCCATTAGGGTAGAGTAATTGAAAATTTTATTGTAACCATCAATATTTACTTCACATTGAGAATCAACGGGCTTTTCATTTATTCTATATTGTAATCTGAGTGTGGGTGTGGGTTTATTTTCACCTTAAACTTGAGAACCAGAATTAGTAAAAGCCTTCAAACATGCATATCATGAAAAATCATCCCCTTTCAGTTAATAGAATATTTTTCAAAAGATGCTTGAATATTCTTTTCAGAAAGTTATGCTTTAATTTATCAATGTCAATACTAATTAGAAGCCGTTTCTGTTTCTAACTCCTTTTAATGAATCATCAGATTGAGGTCAGCAGTAATGATTGAGAAGCTTTACACCTCACATATCATAAACAAAAAGGTGAAATAAGTAATTTCTTACTTATTTATCATTGACAAAGCTATCATTAGATCTTGTGATATGCCTAGGAATTCTTATTTGAATATATGATAGTAATTTGGAGCAGTCAATCTTGTAATTTATATAAAATTATTCTTCTTCTTCCACCTTTCTTCCTAGGTTTGTTTCCTTTATTACATCTCACATCCAGGTTATGCTTCCTTCTGTTCATCATCCGTTCTGTCTGTCCATTCCTTCCCTCTGATCTTCACTCCATTCTTTCTCTGTCAAATAATGTTTTCTCAGCAATCCTTGCAAAATTTTCATCTCTAAGGTTTCAAACAACTTACTGGTTTTGGAAGTATCTGGTCTCTTATATATAATAAAATTTGTCACACTACAGCCTTGTATATTAGGCCCTTTGTTTCTTTCCTTATGAGCTTGTTTCCTCAGATAGTGGAGGGGTTTCTTTAATGTAGTCGTGCATTTGGTTTTTATGTGTGATATGACCATATTATATGTTTTTGCTGTAGTATTAAATATGTGTAGGATTAAATCATCTTCGCAACCAGTCAAAAGCACTGCATTGTCAGCAATAGTCAAATTATTCATCTAAATATACTATTACAATAGCTGCATTTACATTTTATAAACATGATTCAGCTTTTAACATTCACGAAAGCTATGCTACACTAAAATGCATTTTATTACAATTATAATTAAATACATTTCTTAAAGTTTTTGTTACATGGTGGATTATATGTTTGGCATAGATACAGTAAAAGTCCATTATAACGAGTACAGCATATAATGAGAGTTGCATCATAGATAGTGATTTTTTGGCCATTGTCCATCTCCCAGCAAAAAGGATAGAGAGTTACATGCTTTTTAATGAGTAATTATTTCTGAAGTGTATAATTAAGTATAATTAGTGCCATGTTTTTATATTTGTCTTGCTGGAGCCATATCTCGGAATCATTAATTGATGTCAAAGATGAAGTCCAGAAAGCAAATGGTAATCTTAGGCATGTTATCTTTTCAAAAATCAGAAAAAAATTAAATGAAAAAATTATCATCACCTAATTCATGCATTTGTTTCCCACAACTTGCCTCACCATTCCTCGGCTTCAGGGAGCTTTGATTAGAGACTCCTCTTTGTCACTTACTTTGGTTATGGTTTATGAATCAATGAAATGATTTTTGAGACTAATATACATTTTTACATTTAATGAATATACTTTTATTCTGAAGCATATGTGTAAGAATTAAAAACCCTACATTTCCTTTCTGCTGCAATCGCTGTCCTTCGATTCAAGAGGAAGGACATTTAGTATCAGAAATTAGTTATAATGAGTACACTTAATATAAAGTACTTTTTCAATTTTTGTCAGCTCTTGTTATAACGAAATTCTACAGTATATATATTGTCAAGATGACCCACTCCTTAAAATATAGCTTGGATGTTTATTTTTCTGTAAAGTAGGAGATAAAAATTTAAAATCAAGACTTTTTGAAATGTTTTATAGAACTATGTGTTGTCAGGAAGAATGAGAAATAAAAATGGAAATTAATTGTGATAGATAATCATTCTACTAAGTAACTTACAAAATTAACTTCCTCAAATGATCTTCTAATTTAATATGCCGTTAATAATCCACTAAGTGAAGATGATTTCTGTTGCAGGTCTTGTGTGATTTGTCATGCATGTCACAATAACTGCTATTTCATCTTACTATCTTGGTTGCCAACCTATTTTCATGACACATTTCCTGCTGCAAAGGTATGACTTACTTAAGTGTTTCCTAAATTGGTCTCATGATGAGGTAATTCTTTCATAGGAAGTGATTTTGTATTTAATTTTAAATATAAATTTCTTCTCATGTGTTTATTTATGTTTTAGTAATATATTCAGTATATTGGGACCATGTCTCAAGTAATATATGACTTCATATGTGACTCAGGAATATTTAAGTTGTTTGTTTGCTGCATACTTTCAAATTTGATCAGCTGCATATTTACATCGCTCCATTGAAAAGTTACTATAACCTGAAGATCATATTTTTCTAATCTAGTAAGAAGTACATCCTTTCATGTACATAATATCTTTCCTTTAATTTTTTTCTGCTTGAAACTACATATATACATATGTATAAGTAATTTATACATCTGTGCTAAGTGATTAACATATGTGAAAAGTAGATTCCACGTAGAGTTTTCTGGTATCAAAATTAGATTTTGATACCAGAAAAACCATGTTTCTTGAATGATAAACCCAAATTCATCAGTTCAAAAAAATCAGGGGACCGAGTTCTGTTGGTAGGGTATTTTGGCGGGAACTCTCATGAGTCAGTATGCAAAGTTTCGTCGCCGTGAGAGCAACTGTTTGTGCGCAGCATTTCTTTTATCAAAGTAACTTTTTCCCATGTGGCGATTTTTGTTTCACTTCTTCCACAGTCCCAAAACGTTTTCCTTTCATGTTCTTTTTGAGCCTAGGGAACAAAAAGAAGTCACAGGGGGCCAGGTCAGGTGAGTACGGCGGGTGAGTAATCGGTGTCATTCCGTTTTTACTCAAAAACTGCCTCACAGACAACGCAGTGTGAGCCAAATTTGGCTGCAACTCTTCTCATGCGCAAATCCTCTGATAAAATCCTCTGAATTGAACTCCATGACATGCCAGAAATATTAGAGAGCTCATCAATTGTTCGGCGACGATCTTCACGGACTAGGGTGTTGATTTTTTCAACGTTGTCGTCAGTTCTTGAAGTTGAGGGGCGCCCGGAACGAGGTTGGTCTTCAATCGTCATTTCGCCCCTTTTAAACCGCGAAAACCAGTCGTAGACCCGAGCTTGACTCAAAGCATCAACCTTGTAAGCTGTTTGAAGCATTACAAGAGTTTCCGCAGCCGTTTTCCCCAACAGAAAAAAAAATTTTACCGCCGCGTGTTGCTCTCGAGCGTCAGCCATCTCACTTTTTCACCACATGGGAAAAAGTTACTTTGATAAAAGAAATGCTGCGCACAAACAGTTGCTCTTACGGCGACGAAACTTTGCATACTGACTCATGAGAGTTCCTGCCAAAATACCCTACCAACCAGAACTCGGTCCCCTGACGTTCCTCCCCTCCACAGCCCGGTTCTAGTTACTTTTGGGTCCCCCCACGTATAGCCCAGGTTCAACCATGCTAATAAGGCTTCAACAATATCTCCGGCCAAATTGTGAAAGTGGCATTCACCAACCGGCAGTAGGACAGCCTGGTGAATTTTTGTCCTTCATCCCCCAAATGCAAATACAATTTTCATAATGAGCTTCTGTAATGGAAATTTATCTGGACGTAAAAGCACCACCCATTCGGATGTCCGGGAGGTGGTGGCGTTAAAGAGGTCCATCATGAGGAAAAGAACTACCACCCTACACTTCGCGACTTACAACTGCTGCAGCTTGAAGAGTGAAGACAGACTACTGGAACTACTGAATGAAGCAGAGAAGATAAATTGGAATCTCATTGGATTCAGCAAAGTTAGAAGAAAATCAGAAGACTTGATTACACTCAAGGAAAGTAATTTATTTTATTACAGAGGTACTAAGGATGGAAGACTAGGAGGTGTCGGGTTCCTGACCAACAAGTGATGGAAAAACAATGTAGAGAAGATAGAAAGTGTATATGACAGAATTTGCAAGCTCATACTCATGATAAATGAGTGTTACTCTGTTCAGATCATACAAGTCTACGCACCAACAGCAGCAAGCAGCGAAGAAGGAATTGAAAAATTTTACCAGACTCTGGGCACTGAGCATGATAAGGAAGCCCACTATTATAAAATAATTATGGGCGATTTTAACGCTCGTGTAGGTCAACAGGAAGACATTGAGACCGTCGCAGGACAATACAGACTGGGCCAGAGAAACGAATATGGTCACCGCTTGGTAGAGTTTACTGAATGCATCAATATGTACATAACAAATACATATTTCAAGAAGAACCCAAAAAGGAAGTGGACTTGGAGAGGACCCAACGGAGTAAAAAATTAAATAGATTACATATTAATTAATAAACTCTACATAGTAACAGACTGTGAAGTCTTGAATAACTTTAGCACTGGAAGTGACCACAGAATCATAAGATGCAGAATGAAGATTAATCTCCAAATGGAATGCAAGAATAAAATTCACAGTTTCAGGCGTTGTCTTGTGGAAATATTCCATAATGAGCAACAGTTTATTTCATGCAAGAAACATGAAATAAGCATTGAAAAACTAGAAGAAAACAAGAATAAATTCCAGCTGGAGCTAAAAAATAGATTCTCAACATTTCAAGAAGAAGAACTAGAAACCAAAGTCATGCAAGCTGTTAAGGAAGCAGCAGAAGAAGTGGCAAGCTCACCAAGAAGAGCTAAAGATTGAAAGCTAAGTGACAGCACCCAACAAATGATGAAACGACGTAAGGAACTGAAGAATTCAGATACACACAAGGATAACATCAAATACGTCGAGTTATGTAAGGCTATCAGAAGAGCAATTAAGGAAGAGGTGAGAAAACACATAACTCAAATTAGGACACTTTACTTTCTTTGCTAGCTAAGCTAGCATTACATTTCTGTTGCTTTTGCTATAACTGATTCCTTTCCTGTTAATGCTGCTATTTCATCAGCATTTCCAATCTGGTCTAAGACTTGGTTTGCATCAAAATGCCTTTCATATTCTATCAAAATCTCTGATAAGTCTGCTCTTATTTGGTAAGCAACTCCAGAAAATCATTTTATTATCCTCTTTGAAGTATTTTTCATCTCTAAATCTTCTTATTCCATAAGTTTTTCACTCGGAAAGGAACAACATTAAAATTGGACTGGAAACAAACACTCAGATTGGGACAATTAAAAAGGGACTTATTCATTGATATTCACAATTAGACTGTTGACATGAAAATGCAACTAAGTATGCTTTACGTTAAGGATCCCAACCTTTCTTTAATTGGGACACTTTTGTTAGATGTTTGTCACCCCCCTTTCTTATCTGCTATATTTGATGAATAAAACTTGAAAGCATATGAGAGAAATGCATTTAATTGTAGGCCTTATCGCAGCAAAACAGAATTTTTCCAGACGAACCTTTCTAAATGGGTGAACCTCCAAAAAGCTACCCCATTGGGGGTCGCCAGAGAACATCTCTGTTATATTCTCATTTGTTATATGAACTCTGTTGTCTTTTTTAAAGTCCTGTACATTCTATTTCGTATGATATTTATTAGTTTTTATTACTCTGTGAAGAATCAGAGTATTTTAGCTTATGAAACATCATTGTTTCTTGTAATTGCTTATTTTTGTCATTTGCTAAATGTGATACTCCTGAGCAATTAGAGGAATGCACAATATTTATCTTGTGGTTATTTGGTCAATCCTTGACAGATCATTGAAAATAAGCAATAGGCATTTTATTAATGAGAAATTTTAATTACAGGGATGGGTATTCAATGTCGTGCCATGGCTCTTTCCAATCCCTGCCACTTTTTTTGGAAAGTGGTTATCTGAAAACTTGATTTCTGGAGGGTATAGTGTCACTTCAACCAGAAAAATAGTGGAATCTCTGTGCCTAAGTGTGGAGGCTGTTGCTTTGTGCTTAATAGGTAAAATTTTATTCTTTTTTACAACTTTCAGTTTACAAGTAATTTCATAGCAAAATTCAAATTTTATTGATTAAAGTGTCATTATAAGTATATTAGGAGACATTGTTGTCATTCTATATTAATAAAATTTATGTCATTCTACCTTTCATCTGCATTCCTAGAGTATATTAGGGGTTACATATATAGTAAATTTATCTCAAAGTATGTCAATCTTTTATATAAATAGTCATAAAATTAAGGTTCAATTGATTTGCACTTTATCCCTTTTGTTTCATCATTATCTTATACTTGGTTTGCTGTCCATTTCTTCTTTGTTATTTCACTCATTGTATTTCTATCCTCTCCTCTAATATCTCTCTCATTTTCTCTTTTCCCAACACTTTCTGGTAAATTTCATCTCACAAGTGTATTTTCTAATGAAGACACTATGTTTTGGAGGCATTTTCATGGTATATATTCATTCAATGGTGAGAATCTGGAGAGAGGAGAGCATACCAGAGGAATGGAACAAAGGTGTTATCTGCCCTATTTGGAAGAAAGGGGATAAAACTAACTGTAATAACTATAGAGGTATAACACTGTTAAATGTAGGATATAAAATATTCACCTGTATATTACATAGAAGAATGAATATATACGCAGAAGAGGTACTGCAAGAATATCAAGGTGGATTCAGGCAAGGTCGCTCTACCATAGACCAAATTTTTACATTGAAGCAGGTGATAGAAAAGTGCAAGGAATACAACATTGATATACATATCCTATTCATTGACTTCCGACAAGCGTTTGATAGAGTCAGACGGAGACAGCTGCTGAAAACAATGGAAAAACTAGGAATACCCCTAAAACTAAGAAATCTAGTCAAAATAACGCTAGAAAGAACATTAAGTAGCGTTAAAGTTGCAGATAATATCACAGATAGTTTTAAAATAAGCGAAGGAGTTAGGCAAGGAGATGCGCTCTCTACCCTTCTATTCAATTTAGGCTTAGAAGGAGCCTTAAGAGAAATATATGAAAATGGATAGACCGGTACAAATAATTGGATATGCAGACGACATCGCCATTGTAGCTAGGAATATAATCGGACTTAAAGAGACAGTTGTGAGATTGGAGCAAGAAACTAGGAAATTAGGATTACATGTAAATGAAGGGAAGACCAAATATTTAAAAATAACTAATGATGCAGATAATGAACAATGGCAGGATCTGGCAGTGGGGTACCATGTCTTTGAAAGGGTTAAGGAATACAAGTATCTGGGCATCCAAGTCAGCAGTAATAACATAACAACAGAACATGTCCAGGATAGAATACAAAGCGCAAACCAAATCTATTATGCTTTCGAACCTATCCTCAAATCAAAATTAATCTCAAAATGCACAAAAATGAAGATATATAAAACAATAATTAGGCCAGTGGCAACTTATGGAGCTGAGGCGATAACACTAACGACGCGTGACGAACATCATTTAAGAGTGTTTGAAAGAAGGATTATGAGAAAGATACATGTGCCTGTCCTAGAAAACGAACAATGGAGAATTTTACATAATGACGAGATAAATCAACTTATCAATAATGAAGACATAGTGAGATTTATTAAAGCACAAAGGATCGGCTGGCTGGGGCATGTTGAAAGGATGACAGAGGAGAGAATTGCCAAAAGGGCATTTAAAAACATAGCGGATGGTAAACGGAAAAGAGGACCGCCGAGAAAAAGGTGGAAAGATGATGTGACGGAGGATTTGCTAAGAATGGGTGTCGAGGATTGGCAGCAGAAAACTGCGGATAGACAGTATTGGAGGAGCATCGTAAAGAAGGCCCACACTGGGCTGTAGCGCACAAGGAAGAAGAAGAAGAATGTTTTGGAGGCATTTGGTCTCATACATAAATCAGGCACTTCTTCCAAACCTTGAGGTTGTCTGCCATTAGTTTAATTTCTTTCCTTTATCTTGTTTGCTAGGATGAGTTATATTTCTTGCCTTAATATCTGCTCTAATCAGTCTCTTTTTCTGCTTCTGTTATACATTACGCTCTCAGCCAACCATTTTCAGCACCTCATTGCTTCTTCCCACATCTTGCTTCTACACTTATGCACTTTTAAAGTTGTTAATAGCTGAAATAAGTTCTTTACTAAAGTCATATTACTTCCTATAACAATCAGATTTTGTAAAACCAACCTGTTTTTAATTTAAATATTGGTTTGAAGTCACGAACTTTTCTTAAATCAGATCAATTACTACCCTTGGAATGATAATTTTTAATTAATTTAAATTTATTCTCCTCTATATTCCAGTTATTTATTCATACATAAATTATGTTATTTTACATAAATTCACAGAGCTGAAACCTCAGTTTTGTTAAATCTCTCAATATCTTTTTCTTTGGTTCAGGGTCACCTGGGCACAAGGCAACTGGACGTTGGGATACTTTGGCACTGGACAGCGTGTCCAAGAGTTACCTCAGGGCAGGACTAGTGTGTTATAGACAATTTCGTCATAAGAAAGCTCAACGAAGGGATTATACGAGGATGGACGAAGAAGGGCAAAGGACATGTCGTTTAAGAGACTATTAGGCATTGGACTACTTGCCAAAGATGTAAGAATATATAATCATTAGAACAATCCTTTCATTCATCATAAGATTATCTCTGGACTTTACGAAAGCTATAAAATTTGTCAAAGGTATGGAAGTAAGAGATGCGTTCTTCAATGTCTAAGATGTTGTAAAGTTATGTAAATAGTCTTAAAAACAATTTTTTCATTGCATGAGAACAAAATGTCTAAATTGAGATTCCACGTAAATCCCAAACTTTTAATATTTTGTTATCAATATACATTATACCATGTGAATATATAATTATTATCATTAATAATGCTAAGCATAACTTTTTTATAGTCTCCGAAAAGAAATAGCTGGATGTGATTTACTCAAATGAACAGAAGAATGCGTGGTGCAAATGGAATAATTTGTGTTGATTGAAATATTATTTTTTGAGACATAAGATCTCAAACCTTTGAGTGCATAAAAACACTTTTTCATTCAAACTGCTATGAGAAACAGAAAAAAATTAAAGTATTTCCTGTAAATAATTAAACGCTGGACAAAGTATGCCAAAATTTGATGTAATTTGTTTTGTGGAGTCTCTTGTTTAATTTTTATTGGTTTGATGGTTTCATTTCAATAATCACCGGAGCGTTCGGTCTTGGAGAAGCGGCCAGTGTCACAGAAACTTACGCTAAGGAATAGAAAATTCGAATGTTTACGTCTAACTCACAAAATCTTCCAGAAATAAACATAAAATTGAAATTCGAACATTTAACTCCATGTCTCTTTTTTAAAGTTTCTCGTTATATGATAAACAAAAAGTTTTCAGTGACATATGAATTGGGCTGCACTACCAAATGTTTTAAGTTACCTTCCACTTCAATACTTTATACTGAATACCAGTGACTCAAAAATAAGTTATGTGTATTCTTCTGTAAGCTGATAACATTTAGAGTAATTCTCATTGAAATATATCAATGTGAACTATCAGTCTTAGTTTTATCAGTTTGAAGCTAGTGCTTAGGCGAAGGTGTAAAGCCTGGTATTTATTCTGATCATTAAAAGATATCTATTGGAAATTGGGAACAGACTTCAGGGGTAGCCTTAAATAATTTTCATAGTGTAATAAGATTTAATGAGGTTTTCTCACGAATTCTTAGCTCTTCCCTTACATCATTCTTGCCTGTGGAGTAAACAGACTCCGTCCTATTTGTCAAGACATAGCTTAAAGAAGTGAAATCTATTTTAATGAAGTAAAATGCAAAGGATTGGAAGTATATTTCTCACCTCAAAATGCAAATTTATTCTAAGCATTTGTTTATATTTTGCTATTTGCACATGCAATGGATAATAATATAAACCTCTGCAAACATGGAAATGTATTCGATTGAAATAGAAGTCATACTATTGTGACCACAAGGATAACAGAATTTACAAAATTTCAGTAATAAGTTTCTAAAACATATCAGTATCAACATATGGATTGACATTTCTTTCCATTTTTCCCCCCTTTCTCTTGCCACTTTCTCCTACTTCTGCCGATCTGCCCAAGCTGCGAAAGGGACTGCTTGCCATAAAATCTAAATAAATGTCAATTGATAATGTTGATACTCATATGAATCAGTAACTTTTATAAACTAATTGGTATTCATGTCATTCTCACAACGGTTTATCTCCTATTTCAATCGAATTTTAAGTTTTGAAGTTAGCCGAGTTTTACAACATTGCCTATTGTTTGTGCATATTTCATAATTCAGGCAATCTTTTACACTGACATGTTGATAATATTCTTGGCTAATATATTCCCAGATTGCAACTAACTAGACTGAGAATTTAAGTGAGTGGCAATCTGTGAAAGTTGTACCACAGATTTTTCATCGCCAAAACGAGGTACTTTTCCGCAGTTAAGTAATGTAAAAGTATGGAAACAGCAGATAAAACATTTAAATTCAAATTAATGAGCATGAAAATAAATGTTCTACAATGTGCATTTTATTTCATTGAAATTGGCTGACTAGACTTGAAGCTATAACTTCCGTAAGATAATGGATTCAACTGCTTTACAGGCACTCGGAGTCAAGTGAAATTTCATTTACTATTGTAATGTCACTATGTTTGCATTCAGTAACATTTATTTAATTGATGTAACGTATATCTAGTATTGCTTCTAACTGAAGGGTAGCAACTTACTTAGCTTAGGACTTACCTCCCAGTTAAATCAATTAATCTCAAATTATTATGAGTAGGATCATGCTCTTTAGGCAATGGATCACAATAAAAATGTAAATTTTCTTGATGCCTAAAATGAGGAAACAACCAAGCAAAATGCCAACCAAGTGTTTGCGTCAGTTCTTGGCAACCAAAGAGAGAGGCCCTCAATGCAACTCCTAGTAACAAATACAACACACTACTATGGAAGCTTTTCTAATGGAGTTCTCGCTCATAAATGACTCTAAAATTTTTTTCAGTGAATTGGAAAAATAAAGGATGAACACAACATAGCAATACATATCTACTAATTTCATGATCCTATGATGAAAAGTATCTTTCATTGGAACATCCAAAGAAGCAACACATGTTGTTATTTCAGTGTTTAAAATTTTGTACATAATTTAGATTATATATAATTTTTGGAGAAGAATCGATGAGATACGTAATGGTTGCTTGTCAGTTATGTGTCGTTGGGAATATGTATTTTTACAATATGCCATATCTCAGCTCCAGGCACAGAGATTTACATATTTTTTCATGTCGTACATTTATTGTCCTTCTCAAAAATAGTGTTATCTAAATGTATTCCAAGTATTTTAATTGTTCACAATTTGTTGTTAAATTAACCTGCATTGACAACTTAATTTTTTTATTATTACTTTTCATGCACAAATTCTGCAAATGAAACTTGAAAGAAAGTTCGTATCTTTCAATTAAAGAAGAAGAGAAAAATTTCTTGAAAGGTTTTTGATTAAAGTAATAATAAGTAAACTGTAAATTTTTGTAGCTCACTATTCACTTCATCGAGTATTTGGGCATAAAAGTGTTTAAAAAAAAGATGTCTCCAAATTCTAGTTTTAAATTTTTATTTTATACACCATACAAAATAATCCTTTATTTAATTAACCTCAGATAATAACCTAAATAATAACTGTCCTGTTAAACGAGGGGCATGTATTAAGGTATGTGATTTCTATAGTTCAAATTCCATCTTTGCTAATTTCAAAACTTTTGCAGCAAAGATTAACTTCTAAAAAAAGGAAAGACATCATTCTAGGTAGATTTTAAATCCAAATATAAGAGACTCTACAGTGAGTAATGAAAGTACTTTGGATTCTACGGTGCTTGAGGTTTGAGTCGTCTTAAGTTACATTTCACCGATTGTGGATGACTTAAGTAGCAACGCGTTTCATTTATATCCACCATCATAGGGTATATTCCTAGCTTAGAGATAATTACTTCTATTTACTGTAAGTTTACACATTGATGCCAAAAATATTTGCTAATCAACTCAGGCAACACATTAATTTGGCTGCACGATCAAAGTTTTGTAAGGTAACGTTGTGCTCAGAAAGTTATTTACTAATTTGTGGTAACTAAAAAATTAATTCTCTTTAATTTGCCTTTATGCAAATGAGGAAACAGAGAGTAATTAACAAAGAAATGCGCAGATTATGATGGTGTGTCTATTTGTACAACTACGATATTAATATTAATTGTATTTCATGTTTGAATGTATATTCAAAGCTTCACAGAAGATCTTCATCTCATTATATATCGCAAGCATATCCAATGACTATAAACAAGGAGTTGAACAATGAATAATGTGAGTTTGATGGCAGTCCTATGTATTGATTATTTAAAAATATGGGTACATATTGTTAAGTTTGGGATTTACGTGGAATCTCAATTTAGACATTTTGTTCTCATGCAATGAAAAAATTGTTTTTAAGACTATTTACATAACTTTACAACATCTTAGACATTGAAGAACGCATCTCTTACTTCCATACCTTTGACAAATTTTATAGCTTTCGTAAAGTCCAGAGATAATCTTATGATGAATGAAAGGATTGTTCTAATGATTATATATTCTTACATCTTTGGCAAGTAGTCCAATGCCTAATAGTCTCTTAAACGACATGTCCTTTGCCCTTCTTCGTCCATCCTCGTATAATCCCTTCGTTGAGCTTTCTTATGACGAAATTGTCTATAACACACTAGTCCTGCCCTGAGGTAACTCTTGGACACGCTGTCCAGTGCCGAAGTATCCCAACGTCCAGTTGCCTTGTGCCCAGGTGCCATCATACCTTTTTCCTTTACTTATAAACATTTTGACATTTTTTTCCTTAATTAATCATGACAAAGCAACTTTTTCAGGCTTACTAAGACACACATGTTCATACTCACTGAAGTTTTGCTGGTAGATAATGGAGACGATGAAGTAAATATTTTGTTTACACTCTTTGGATTACTCTGTCTTCTGTAGGACTTTAGGGATGATAATTCTACTCTTGCATGTGAAAAATATTATTTCTTGAATGCAGATTATTCATTTCAATTCTGTTTTATTTTCTCTACAATACTGTAACTATGCTATAACACATCATTGTTAACATAAGAAAAAGAAAGAACCTCTAATTGATTTTAAACCTCCATTATTGCACAATTAATTCTTTTAAATGAGGATAATTTGAAAAAATGTTTTAAACATTTGTTCCTCTCCCATTTCAATGAAATTTGGAATTTGTCTTCTACCGCTTTCTACATTTTCATCTAATTCAGTAAAGATTTTTGTTTTAAACTTATCTAATTAAGTGTGCTTTATGTATGAATTATCTCAAGAGATTCTTTACTCTCATGAAATTACCGTATTTACTTGAAATTAACGTGCATCCTTTTTGGTCCTTTCTTGACTCTAAATTGGAGTGAGCATTAGAATATGTTGGCACACTAGATTCAGGTCTACTGCAGATTTCCCATAGCCAGTCAGATCCTCTGCTCTACTTGCTTTACCTTGTCAAATTTTGCTGTTTATGCGCCATGTCACATCTGCTATTTATGCTTTGACTGAAAGAGCCCCACATTCTCCAAACTAACAGTCTACCGATAATTTGTAATTGAAAGGGAATTGGCATTATTGGAATTATAATTTTTCAATTGATCAATTTTAAATTGGTTAATGTGCACATGTAGGTAATGCTGATGATGTAATATAATGATTAATATACTTGTAATTGTAATGCGCCCATACGAATATTTGTTGATCAGTAATTGGTTAATATGCACACTTACAAGAGCATATTAACTAATCATTGATTAAAAATTCCCTTTCAATTTGAAATCAAAAGACTTCATACTTATAAAGCTACTGATTAAATTTTTGGCCGATAAAAAGTTAGCTGTCTCATTCGTGTCCAGTAGGAATGATAGAGATGGAAACAAAATCACAGCAGAACTCACATCCTTTGACATTTAAGCCAAAAACTAAGGGAACAGACATTCCGAAAGAAAATATGATTTACAAGAAACCAACAAGAGATTATGGCATCAACATAAGGCATTGAATTTTGCATGTGAATAGTGGTGGAGGAAATTCAGTGGGTCTAAAAAAGGGAGACACCCAGAAGTAGACAAAACAAGTGTTTGTGATAGAAAAGAGCTGAAGATTACATGGTAAGCCACAGATGGGCAAAATTATTTGAGAAACGCTAAGCCTTTGCTGCTGAATGATTGTAAGTTGCCAAAAAAATTTGAGCAAAAACTCAAGAATTTTCTTCTGTACATCGTATCGCTTCAGAAGAGGGGCTTGTTTATTGGATATGCAGATAAGATATTATGCAGTAGGAAAGAAAGAAGTAAGGACATCAGTCTGTGAAAAGCAATGAGTGACAGTGATTCCAGTAATTACTGCTGATGGATGCAAATTGCCTCCATTGTTAAATTTTAAAAGGAAAACGTGCCCCAAGACCAATGCCAAAAAGTGACTTATTCCCATAGATATTGTCATGCAAAACCAAGAAATGAGGGTAGAATTGATGATTGGCTGTGTGGGGCCCTCTTGAATTTGGACCTGGCGAAGTAAAGAAGAAAATACATGTATGTACAATATAATGTATGTTTTGCAGCGTGAACAAATCCATCAAGTAAGGAGCAGTGTGAGATATGGCTATCTGACCTGAAGATGAAACTGACTTCTTTGGGAAAAATGAAACACACTGAACCTCATGTGGTCACTCACTGGGCTTCCAATGCATGGGAAGCTATCCCATCATCAATGGTGGTGGAAGTTTTTAAGAAATGTTTGCATCTCCAATGAATTTGATGGGAATGAAGATAACATAGTTTGGGAGTCGAAAGCGATTCGGACTTAAGCGCGGGCACCGCCTCTGACAGTGATGATGAATGTAGTGAATAATTTTGGAATAATGGTGGATATAGTGTTCCTTCCTTTTTCATGGAAAATAAAGTGAAATAATCTTTTCATAGCATTCAAATTTATCCAGTTCATTTCTATAAATTGCCCATACAAGATGAGAGGTTTGGTGAAGATGGTGTTTCATATACATGTATACTGCAAATGACGTGATGACATGTCTTAAGGTGCATGCATGCAAATAATATCTTGGTCTCCGACATTAGAATTTTAGGGTGTATATTACATTTGATGGTGATGATTCATGCTAAATGATGCTTTGACATCAGAATTGGAATTTTTTCCATCCAATATGTATGTAGTTGAAAAATTCTGCTTATACACATAGATCATGGAGCTCTCCTTAAAGTTAATTATCTTATTGATTTTAGCAAAAATTATAAATTATGAATTTCATTAAAGTATAATATAGCCATATCCCTTATATTAAAAGTTTTCTGTTTATTTACATGATCTTGCAAAAGGTAATGGATGTATTATATTTGTTTCACTAACATAGGGTTTTTTGCCAATCCACAGCTGGGTTGTCTAGTTTCAGTTACTCTCTGCTCTGCATGACTGTTATTTTGGCTGCATCTGGACTTCATAGCAATGCTGTCGTTGTGAACCCTCAAGATCTTGCCCCTAAATATTCAGGAATAGTCTTTGGTCTTATGAACACTTTTGGAGCTATCCCAGGTATACTTACTTTGATAGAATTTTATCTATAGGCATATCTGTTGAACAATATCAGTAATTGCTTTTCAACAACAGTGCCAATTTAAGTATATAATGTGTGTGTATGTATGTATGTATATGTGTGTATATATGTAATATCATTATTTCTGGGGCTGGTAGGTTATTCTCCCATCAACTCCTTATTTATTTACATTTTAAGTTTCATCATTTTGTGGTTTCCTTGTTATCATTTTTAAAGGGTGCTCTGGATTCTTACATATTTCAAGGAAGAATAGACAAAATCTGATGGGAACCTTCCGTTTATAAAATTTCCTTTTAATAATTCTATTACATCTCTGGTATTTTTTTTTCATTTTGAAAAAAGTAGTTTT
This sequence comes from Pachydiplax longipennis, assembly GCA_036926295.1. Lineage (NCBI taxonomy): Eukaryota > Metazoa > Arthropoda > Insecta > Odonata > Libellulidae > Pachydiplax > Pachydiplax longipennis. The sequence continues at coordinate 492,957 of JAVFKF010000060.1, forward strand.
AGATCACTGCTTTAGCGGGATTTATTATATAATTGCTAATAATATAAGAAGTACTCTGTTTATATTACTTCCTCTTCTAGGAATTTCGGCAACTAATTCTTGTTTTAAAATCTTTCGTCTTCCCAGAAGGCATTTGATGATCTTTGTTACCTCTTCCCATAGGCAACTTGATATCAAGCATTCATATGCAATGTTCCCCTTGTGGTGGGGCACCAGGGACAGTTCTCAGAACTTATCTTCTTTAAGCATCTTCCTAAAGATCTATTGTATTTCCACCTCCTTCCCAAGGGTAGGATATGTCCAGATTGTCGACCAATTCATTTGCAGTTACTCCTTTGAAGAGGCTAGTTTTTCTTATACTCAAGTATCTCTATATAAATTTCCATTTTAGGGATTAGTCAATGCATCACTTCTGTTTCTGATGAAGAAGTTTGACAGATTCTCAGTGGATGCCATTGTGGCTGCCACCCTCTTTTAGCATAGATCTTCTTCTTTTGCACCAGTCCTTGATATGGTAATACATTGTCTAGCCACTATGTGTTTCTGTTTCAGCCCCCAGGCAGCCATTCTCTTCCATGGCTCTTCCCTACTCTACAAGAGCACCTCTCACCTGCAATCAGAATCCAAGTACCTTATTGGGGATGTGCACCAGTGCTATGCCTCCCTCCATCAACAGTGAGAAAGTTGCTTCTGATATCAGCTAGTGCTTTCCATTTTTCCAAATGAATTCCGTAATCCTTTTCAGAAGATGGATCAGGAAGTTCTTTGTGCTTTGTACGCAATGCCTAATGCATAGTCTAACAGTCTGTTTGCCACCTTCACTCTTGCTTGGATAGATAGCCCCAAGGCTCTTGGAAGCTATCTCTCCAACAGTCAGTGAATTTTTTCCTGGAGCTCTTCTGTATTTTTTTGAATTGATTCTCCTTTTTGACAGCAGGAGTTTACTCCTCTTCTGAGGTGCTCCTCTCAAAATCCATTGGCTTGTCTGTTCTCTCCATGTCAGTCCAGCTGCATGAGCTGTACCACATTTCCTTGGATTTCTGGGGATTGAGCTTTACTCCAGACATCTTCCCATAATTATTGAAGCAGTGTTGTACATTTTTAATGTTCTCTTCTGCAGACATGAATATTGTAATGCCGTTGGCATATGCCGATGCTACCCTCTTCATGAAGGGGAGGCCTGGTTCCCTTTAGCATCATTTTTAAATATTAGAATAGGGGCTCAGTTGAGAGTTGCCTGAACATCCTTGTCTAATGCCCCTCATAACTAAAATTGAGGCTGTAAGCAAATGGCACCAAGAGCACTTAGCTCTGCTGTATAATTTTTATGGTGCCTCTCCAAACCCCATTCTGTGAACAAGACCTAGTAAGAAAGTATTTTTTACATATTAAAGGCCTGACATTGGTCCAGTTTTAGAGAACTTGAGGTTTTTTCTGCTGATTTTTCCATCAAATGACATCCCTTGTTAACCAGATGCTATCGAAAATTGAGCAGCCAGGTATGTAGTAGCTCTGCTCTTGAAAGATTATTTTGTCCATAATTGTGGTGATTCTCCGTGATATTTTTTTGGCAATTATTTTATAATCTATGTTTAGTAAGGACACTGGCCTCCTGTTTTTGATAAGTCTTGGATTGGTGTCATTTCCTTTTTTTATTAACATGATTACTGCCATTGCAATAGACAGAAGTCTCTGTCCAGCTAGGCTCTCGTCAACCATCCTCTTGAATTGAATCCTCATTCCAGAAAGCCTGAGAGAATTTGGTAGTGAGACGCTCCATGCAAGGTGCTTTACTTTTGTTTAGTCTTTTGAGGCTTTCCTCTGTTTTCTTGTCGCAGTAGTTCATCTCTGCTTCCTCCAATTTTGCTATGCTCATATCCATAATCACTGGATGGTAGACATCCGGTAAAAGGGCTATAGCTTTTTAGGACAAATATTTGTCTCTTTCTCTGAATATCTCCACATTTATGTGCAAACGTATATATTTTATTATGTTATTTATCCTATCATCTTATGCACTCCAAGGTGATTTTAGATTCAGCTTTTTTGCATCTATTCTGTATATACAGTTCTTCTATTACCTATGTATCATGAGTAAAAGTTGCTTACATGTATAATGGATAATAATTTTCCACCAGTTCACCTGACCTAACCTGACATGAGAATTTTATGTCTTTCCCTTATCATATGAGTGATATCCATCTGGATTCCAATTCAGAGTGACATGGCAAATATTTAGCCAAACCAAATCCACTATCCTCATTATAGGTGACAATCATCCATTACTTTGGGAAGTTTTAAAGTTAGTTTAATGTTAAGTGGAAAGAAATTTTAAAGTCAAGATAAGTACATTACTAATGTGAAAATGTAATTGGCGTGGTGTTGAGTCCGGAATGATATTGGGAGATGTGATTGCATATTATATAACAAATGCAACTATAACTACATACAGAGTATACGATAGGTGGTAGTAATTTTAGGAAAGTTGTCAACTAATGTCCTGTGTTCCCTATACTACTATTACAGAATAATACATCTCATATATGACATTGGCCTGGGGATCAATTTGAAAGTGGTAGTGATAAATCAACCACTGTTCACATACTGGGAAAAAGACTTCTATCTTATTGGCATTTGTTCCTAACTAAAAATTAAAACCTTATGGGTATCTTATGACAGTATTTCACCAACCTGGCATCAAACTCAGGATCTTATTTTAGAAATGCCTTTGAAGTCTAACAGCAGCTCTTTTAATGATATCTCAATTATCAATTCTGCAGAAAGTCCTCCAAGTTCGTGAAATGTGTCACAATGTTTTAAGGTCATATTATTTTAGACCTCTTGGGATTAAACCCAACAATAGCTAGAATCAGTCTTTCCTAGTGATTTATTTATATGGTGTATATATGGTAAAACTTTTAGGTCGAAAACCCTACTGGTTCACAGATAGAACTTGTATCTTGTATACAGGGTGTCTAAAGTTTTACCAGAACTTATGGAAGGAGCACCCCAATGACTTGGAATCATATAGCAATGCATGGTTGGAAATGCATTGGTGGTGCACCAGACCAGAAATATCAGATGATAGATGTTCAGAGTGCTCTTTCATACAAGAATACAGCATTTGTAGGATGGCAAATCCTACAAACAATATGCATTTGGCATATGTGGCTGCAGATTGATGTTCACAGTGCTTGTACTCAGCAGGATATCCTATGAGGTGTACTCCTCACCATAATTTCTTTGCTGTAACAGAGGTTAGCTGAAACATTCCTCCTAAAGAGCTGCCATGATTCCCTACTGTTTGTGATGATGAGTACAGACTTCAAAGAGAATGTGCTACATCATCAAGATTGAGTACATGAGTTGTAATGCACGTAGTCCCCTTCCAGCATCTAGAGGATTCTTAAAGAAAACGAAATGCATGTGCAGGTGCTTCAACCGGGTGATCATGCACCATGAATTGTTTTTCCCCATCTTGCAAAAAGTGCTACAGATCATTTAAATGGTGTATTTTTATTTCTGATGTTTGTGTGTGAACCATCAAGTCAGCAAAGCATTTCTGACCCTGTATTGCTATGTCATTCCAAGTCATCATAGAAGTTCTGAAATATGGTACTCTGGTATACATATGTATATTCAGAGAAAATTCATCATCATCAGCCATTTTCAATCCGATGTTGAGTGTAGACCTCCCCAAGCGCTTTCCAATTCTTTCTGTTCTGAGTTTCTCTTTGCCATGTCAACCCTAAGTACTTAATGATCTCTGTGTTCCATCAGTTCTTTGGTCTTCTTCTTGGTCTAGTAAAGTAAAATCACTGAAATGTATGTGGGCAGGCCTTGTGGCAAGAAGAAATGACAACCGTTGGACAAAAGCGGTTCTGAATTGGACACCAAGAGATACGAAGAGACCAAGAAGAAGGCGAAAGGACCGATGGACAGAGAGATCATTAAGTACTTAGGTGTGACATGGCAAAGAGAAGCTCAGAATAGAGAGAATTGGAAAGTGCTTGGGGAGGCCTACATCCAACATCAGATTGAAAATGGCTGATGATGATGATGATAGGGGATATGAATTCTAAGCATGTTCCACAAGTGCCATCAACGTGAAATTTTTACGACGTACTGGCCCCACCCTGTAGATACCTGAATAATTCAGAAGAATACCTCATCTCCAATGTTCGAGCTTTTAGTTCCTCTATCCTACCGATAAGTGCCTCAAAATAATTTTCAAAAACCCGCACAATACATTCTTATGGGAAAATTCTGATTTTTTGGACATTCTGGTATCAAACCCATGATAGGTAGGGTAGAAGTCTGAATTATTCTGGTATCTAGAGAGTGGGGCCAGTACATCATAAAAATTTCACGTTGACGGCACTTGTGGAACATGGCCAGAGTTTGTATCCCCTATATATAGGTATATCCGGAGAGTTAGCTATATATAATAGATACATATATAGATATAGATGTATAGATATATATACATCCTTAGTTGTTATGCCATCCTTTTAGATAATATAGAAAACACCCCACTATCAACAGCATAAATTTTAATTGGAGTAAATCCTAATCATGTTTAAATGATAGAATAAGCTTTATCTAATAACATAGTCTATTTGAAAACTAATTGTGAAATTTGTTAGTCTTGCATTATATCATATAGTAATTGTATGCAGAAGGGAAAGGTCTGTGGTTATGATGTAAATTTGTTTGGATCTTTACAGGCTTTGCTGGTGTGTATCTTGCAGGTTTTATACTTGAAACAACAAAAAGTTGGGCAGCTGTATTTCAGACAACAGCCATAATTAATGTGGTCGGAGGAATAATTTTTGTAGCATTTGCCAAAGGTGAAGCCATAGTTTGATGCTGCTTTGCAGCATTAATATTCAAAGAGAAGTCTTCATTATGCACGAAAGGGCTATTATCTGGTCATGTTTGGCTTGTGGATTGCTCTTCTTAAGGGAATGAGCAGCAATGGAATCAAAACACGCTTTACAGATTGTCTGAAAGTAGCTTTCAATATTCTTAGAATGATTCAATTTAGAAAAACAAGTTTCAAATAGTAAATTGCACTTGAAGTGGGATAAAATTGCATCTATTTTCATGATGGCTGTACCTTCATTCTATGTTATCTATGTAAGATCCAGTTGCTGCTGATATTTCTCTAAGCAGCTGATTTTTGGAGGAGAGATGAATATGATGAATATGAGTTATGAATAATTTTCATGAATTAATTTTGTAATTTCCAAAACCATCTGCATAATTCTTTCACAAAATGTAATGTCTACCAGAAAATAAACCTTGTCCTAAATGTTGTCATCATATTTCAGAAAATTAAAATTTTGTTGATATTATGGTAAGGTATGCAATGCTTAGATCTTTATCTAGTTTATTTTCAATTATTTTGTTTCAATACTACAGTTATTAATTTTATAGACTTTTTACTAAAGTGTTCTACATTCAGTGATGATAATTTCATTGTATTTTTAAAGGATAAAACTACTAACAAACAATTTTGGACAAAGATTGAAACATTGCAGACTTAATGAAGTAAGAAATCTTTTCATTGAGCCCATCCAAAATTAATTACTGTAAATATTTAATAATCCTATTTTTCATATCCTTACATTTCAGTCAAGGGACAGGAATGAATTGACAAAGTGCTTGTATTTGGACTGATAGTTGACTAGGAAATTATTTCCTTGAGTAAACATTTGAGAAAAAAGGCATTTAAGTTCTTAATTTAAAGAGAAATTAACTTGCTTCTTACTTCTCTCTGTGGTGCATGTTTGAGGATGCATATTGAATGTCTATTTCAATTTTAACAGAAGTAAATTAATTTGCTGAAGTGTTTTACTTTAAGAGGTGGCAGGGTTCTACTGCTTTGAGCCGACTTGTTCTTAGGATCTCCTGCATCCAAAAACTATTTGATACATTAGTATTAGAACAATATAGGTGCTATAATTCGATGGAGTTTTGTATATAAGAACCAGCAGTTTTGAGTCCCACTACCACTGACCAATTTATCTTTTTTTGAAAATATCTTTTATTTTTTCAAATTTATATCAGGAACCAAAAGCCCCACAATTTTCAAACTTGTAAAATAAATGTTATGTACTTTCACCTGCTTCTTCTGTAAAATTAAATGGACAAATGAACTCTATGTATAGATTATAGCTGAAAGGCATCCAAATTGACTCACATCATCACTTCATTTTTGGCTTAAAATTAAATTTGATGTCCCATTTATCTGTGATCAGTGTTCATATACTGTTTGAATTACTTTGTTTCGTGATAAAATTCAATTTAGTTTAAATAATTCTGACCACTAGAAATATATCTTATAGCTGAGAATCATGAGATCTTCATCTTACAAGGTGAACACCAGGTTTGTGGGAAACAGATTCACTTGAGGGCACATTCCTTGCTTCAAAATAGTGTCCATTCAACTCGATACATAACATCGCACAGTGAGCTAGAATCAGAAAAAATCTGGCCAACAGATCAAAAGTGGTTTTTTAAACTTTGCTTATAAATTAAAAAAATTGAAATTTATATTTCCCATTGCAATTTTTCATTATTTATAAGCGTTAAAAAGATGCAGAGCTTCAAACTTGATCAAGTTTCACAGAACAGGGTAATCCCAGATTTTTCAGAAAAACATTCAATTTTGCTGTTAATTAGATGATTTTGATGGGATGTTTGGTAAGAATAACGATATAGTATTGTAATGTAATTCTTTTTCTTTGGATTGGTCATTGTTTTTGCTCTTAAATATGAATCTTTGCTCATTTTACTAGGTGGACAACTTTTTCAGCCAATTTTTGAGATAAAATAAGGAAATCAAGTAGGAAAATCATGCTAAACTACCGGGTTTTTTTATAATATGTCATTATCTAAGATTTCTGATTGTGGAATATGAAGAAACTGTTTTGATGCCCTCCATGGAATGATATTAATTTTTTTTGCACACCCCAAATTCAGTTGTCTATCAAATTTTTAGCCATTATCATGCTATATTCCAGCTTTAAATGTTAAAAGCTTATTTTAAAGTAATTTTGGGAACTAGTAGGAATTTCCCCTTGCTAAATAATGGATGATCAGTCATCTGGTGCACTACACTGATTTAAATTCTTTTACTCAGCTATTAATTGAGAATCACCCACTTTTATAAGTGTTTCTTAAAGCATACATTTTAGAAAGAAAGAAATTTTAGAAAAGAATTTTACTCAATATATTTGTAAATGATTAATTTGAACTTAAGTTGTGAGAGCTACTAGCTTAAATTTTGTTGAAACTTGCAGCGAAAGCAAACTATTGGCCAGTCATACCTCAAATGTTGTTGCACTACCTGATAGTCAAGTGGTAGAGTATATTTGCTATTTAATTTTGCAAAACATATAATTAGCTCATGGTAACTGTATTTTACTTGCATCAGTAAAAGGATTTAGGATAGCTGGTATTTTTTAGCCATTTTTAGATTGCAAGATACCAATTTTTAGGAAATTGAAGTTTTAGACAGACTTTCTGTTGAAGAGAATGCACTAAATTCTAAATGCAGCATATTTGAACATGAAATGGCTTTAAGAGTGATGCTCCTTAGAGTAAACTAAATGATAATATTGCCGTAATAGTGTTTCAGTTCTACCAGACCTCTAATCCTTTTCCATTAAGTATTATCAAGAGAGTGCATCAAACGATATACTCAAAAAATGAGATTATATTCCCTCATGACAACAGTTCAGTGGAACTGATCATAATATAAAATACAATTTTCCTCAGTTTCTGTTAGAAACATAATCACACTTTATGAATTGTGCAATGCTTACAGATTCAATTTTGAAACAAGTCGCTCTCTCAGATAAGGATTCTCAATAGTTACATAATGTTCCCAGATCATAAAATCTAGATACTGTTAGAAGAAATGCCCCTCTACTCAGGACCTTGGTGACTGTCTGCTGGGTGTCTTTTATATACTCAAAATATTTCTGATTGGAACAACATGAAACTGAGGAGTGTAATAGGATGTAGGAGAGGTTTCATCATTTTCTCCTCAGTTTCGACAGTAAAAAGAAAAATGCATGGTGGGAGGAGTTGAGATTCATCTCCCATCATAGGAAATTCTCTTGATAGAAAATCATTGTAATGGAAGCAATTTCTCTGGAAATTATCTCATGTGTCATTAGTAGATATAAGAAAACAGTATTCAGGAAATTAAATTAACAAAATATTAACATCTGTCAGCTATTCTGTTCTGTCCAACAAGGAATAAAGGCACCCACAAGCACATTCATGTGTATGGAAGAACACTGTTGAAAATCTAAGCTGCATTAAAATCTCGGAACAGATTCTTACGAGAGGTATTTGTCTGGTGTCAAGACTTAGACCATATTTGACAAAGTACCTTTACTTTTACAGATTCTATCTGATAAAATATTCCAATTCTCAAGTTGCAAATTTTTGGAAAAGCATGCAAAATACATTTCCAGTAATATTTGCAACTTATGGGAAAATCAAAAATTTGGGTATTCTAGGATCTTATACTTAGGCTTGATATTTTGGTAGTTGAGGCAAAAAAGGCTTAGTAAATGGTGCTTGTGGTTTTGACTATGAATTTACGATAACCTTCAATTGATAATAGATGCTAGAATTTTGGCATTATATATATTGCAATAAATGCTAAACAAAAAGTACAGATTGATTGGAAGGTAAGAATATGTAATTTCATCTCCCAAAGGAAAATTATCGGTAATAAAAATTGGAAAAAATAATTTCCTAAGTGGAAAAACTCGAGTTCTATATGGCAGTGCACATGTATGGCATAGTTGCTTAACTCAGATTTTCAGTTGCTTGTTTTTCTTAAACAAAAGCATATTGAAATGAACGGCTGGACACTATTTTTAAGCAAGAAGTGTGCGTATTGAGCTAATCCCACAGACCTGGTGTTCCCCTTGTTAGTATACTACAGTGAGTACTTCAATGGGTACTGAAAGAGGTTTTTGTTTATAAAAGAAAATTTACAGTGTTGTTATACCTACATAGAAAAATTTATTGACCTGATTAAGGGGATGTGTGCTGTTAATTGGTGTATACGATCCAGACATGTCTCTTTATAGTTGCTATATATGAATATATCTTCAATAAAAAAGCCGAAATAATCGTATATAAATATTAGCTCAGTGGACAGATGTTTCTTTCAAAGAATGAACTATGCATTTTATTCATGTTGTTCCTATACCAAAATGGCATTTATTTGTGAATTGTATTCATTGCATTGCTGGCATCTCAAGATAGAATATTTAGTATCCTAATATTTTATCTTTCAGTTGTTGTATCCACAGTAAGGTACTCCTAAGGCCATAATGTTCAAGGTAAGAGTGGTGTGCTGCCTATGGTCCAATGTTGCACTATGCAACCATACAAACATGGGCAGCAGACATATGTTCTCTTACCTTGAACATTACAGCTAAAAGATTGTGGATATTACACTAACGCCATGACTCTCTCTTACTTTCCCTCTCAGTTATGTGAAAAATTAAAATTCGGCATCGTAGGGATCATTAGTGAGATAATACACTCCATTGCCAACTTTTGTATTGCTGAAATGGCTATATTTTATTGTAAATCAATTGAATGTTCTGAGTTTGTTATGTATCATGGACCTGGAAATCCTGAAAGAAAACTTATGTTCTATAATAGTATCAAACATGGCTGAAATCACCAAACTTCCAAACCACCAATCACCAAATCACCACGTTGTATGTAAAACTTTGTATGTGTATTGAACTCATTATCTCCACATACTGAGCAAATGTGGAACAGAGTGGCAGTGTATCTTATACTCTGCTCATATTTATCTCTATTTGATGTGATGTTTTTCATGTGGTAACAGTTTAGATATATTTTGCATTATTTCTAAGATATAAATACCTAGTAATTGTTTGATATAAACACCAGATTTTACTTTATTTTAAATAAATTCCTTGTAAATGTTTATTGTAGAAGTAGTTAGTTGATACAATAATAGTTGAGTAAAAGAGTAGCTTAAAAAGAGAGAAAATATTTTTTGTGATCAACAAAAAATATTTACTGAAAGTTTTTTGCGGTTTTCATTCCAGTCTGTGATATTGGGCTATTTTGTCTTCTTTATAATATTTATAGGATTTCATTTTTATGTTAAGCGTGATATTACTGTATATATGTTATTTTGATCAAGCCACACAATTTATATCTTAGTTATATGGAATTATGCATGCTTATGGGATTATTATTCCCTTTGAATGAAATTCTCAAACAGTTTACTTTATGTCTTCTCAAATGACTGGAGATACTGGTAAATATTTTTAAAATAAATTTTCTGAAACGTATAAGAAGATTTTTGTTAAGAAATTTTATTCTCTTTGGAGTCTCTGAATTTCTCCCTCTCCTCAGCTATGAAAGAATTACCTCATCATGAGACCAATTTAGGAAACACTTAAGTAAGTCATACCTTTGCAGCAGGAAATGTGTCATGAAAATAGGTTGGCAACCAAGATAGTAAGATGAAATAGCAGTGACATGCATGACAAATCACACAAGACCTGCACAGAAATCATCTTCACTTAGTGGATTATTAACGGCATATTAAATTAGAAGATCATTTGAGGAAGTTAATTTTGTAAGTTACTTAGTAGAATGATTATCTATCACAATTAATTTCCAATTTCGCAAAATCTTCCAAAATAAGCCGAAATTTGGTCCGAACACTGATTAGTTAGCAAGACTTTCGTAAAATCATCGAAAATAAGCCAAAGTTTGCTCCGAAAACGGCTTATTTACCAAGATACTCGTAAAATCTTCCAAATGATGTAGAAATTCGCTCCGAAAACGGCTTATTTAGCAAGATTTTCGAAAAATCTTTCAAAATAAGCCGCAATTTGCTCCGAAAACTGCTTATTTAGCAAGATTTTCGTAAGGTCTTCAAAATGAAGCGGAAATTTGATCCGAAAACGGCTTATTTAGCTAAATTTTCGTAAAATCTTCCAAAATAAGCCGAAATTTTCTCCGAAAACAGCTTATTTAGAAAGATTTTCGTAAAATCTTCCAAATGATGTCAAAATTTGCTCTGAAAACGGCTTATTTAGCAAGATTTTCGAAATATCTTCCATAATAAGCCGCAATTTGCTCCGAAAACGGCTATGATAGCAAGATTATCGTAAAATCTTCAAAATGAAGCGGCAATTTGCTCTGATAAAGGCTTAGTTAGCTAGATTTTCGTAAAATCTTCCAAATGAGGTCTAAATTTTCTCCGAAAACTGTTTATTTAGCAATATAACGTTAAAATCTTCCAAATGAAGCCGAAATTTACTCCAAAAACTGCTTAGTTAGCAAGATTTTCGTAAGATCTTCCAAAATTAGCCATAATTTGCTCCGAAAAGGGCTTAATTACACAGATTTTCCGTTAAATCTTCCAAAATAAACTAAAATTGGCTGCGAAATGGCTTATTTTGCAAATTTTCGTAAAATCTTCCAAATGATGTCGAAATTTGTTCCGAAAACGGTTATTTAGCAAGATTTTCATAAAATCTTCCAAATGAAGCGGAAATTTACAAATATGACCATTTTTGTTCTTTTCGCGTTCTTTTCGCCGATTTTATCAAAATTGAGCTAAAAACGACTATTTTAGTTATTTTCGCGTTCATTTGGACGATTTTCTCAAAATTCAGCTAAAAACGACTATTTTTGTCTTTTTCGCATTCTTTTGGACGATTTTCTCAAAATTGAGGTAAAAACGACTATTTTTGGCTTTTCCGCGTTGTTAAGGACGATTTTCTCAAAATTGAGCTAAAAACGACTATTTTTGTCATTTTCGCGTTCATTTGGACGATTTTCTCAAATTGAGCTAAAAACGACTATTTTTGGCTTTTCCGCGTTGTTAAGGACGATTTTCTCAAAATTCAGCTAAAAACGACTATTTTTGTATTTTTCGCCTTCTTTTGGACGATTTTCTCAGAATTGAGCAAAAACGACTATTTTTGTCTTTTTCGCCTTCTTTTGGACGATTTTCTCAAAATTGAGCTAAAAGCGAATATTTTTGTAATATTCGCTTTCTTTTGGACGATTTTCTCAAAATTGAGCTAAAAACGACTATTTTTGTGATTTACGCGTTACTTTGGACAATTTTCTCAAAATTGAGCTAAGAACGACTATTTTTGTTATTTTCGCGTTCATTTGGACGATTTTCTCAAGCTTGAGCTAAAAACGACTATATTAGTTATTTTCGCGTTCATTTGGACGATTTTCTCAAACTTGAGGTAAAAACGACTATTTTTGTCTTCTTCGCGTTCTTTTGGACGTTTTTCTCAAAATTGAGCTAAAAACGACTATTTTTCTCTTTTTCGCGTTCTTTTGGACGATTCTCTCAAAATTGAGGTAAAAACGACTATTTTTGTTACTTTCGCGTTCTTTTGGACGATTTTCTAAAAATTGAGCTAAAAACGACTATTTTTCTCTTTTTCGCGTTCTTTTGGACGATTCTCTCAAAATTGAGCTAAAAACGACTATTTTTGGATTTCCGCGTTCTTTTGTACGATTTTCTCAAAATTGAGCTAAAAACGACTATTTTTGACTTTTTCGCGTTCATTTGGACGATTCTCTCAAAATTGAGGTAATAACGACTATTTTTGTCTTTTTCGGGTTCTTTTGGACGATTTTCTCAAAATTGAGCTAAAAACGACTATTCTTGTTATTTTCGCGTTCATTTGGACGATTTTCTAAAACTTGAGCTAAAAACGACTATTTTAGTTATTTTCGCGTTCATTTAGACAATTTTCTCAAAATTAAGCTAAAAACGATTATTTTTGTTATTTTCGCGTTCATTTGGACGATTTTCTAAAACTTGAGCTAAAAACGACTATTTTTGGCTTTTTCGCGTTCATTTGGACGATTTTCTCAAAATTCAGCTAAAAACGACTATTTTTGTCTTTTTCGCGTTCTTTTGGACGATTTTCTCAAAATTGAGCTAAAAACGACTATTTTTGGATTTCCGCGTTCTTTTGTACGATTTTCTCAAAATTGAGCTAAAAACGACTATTTTTGTCATTTTCGCGTTCATTTGGACGATTTTCTCAAATTGAGCTAAAAACGACTATTTTTGGCTTTTCCGCGTTGTTAAGGACGATTTTCTCAAAATTCAGCTAAAAACGACTATTTTTGTCTTTTTCGCGTTCTTTTGGACGATTTTCTCAAAATTGAGGTAAAAACGACTATTTTTGGCTTTTCCGCGTTGTTAAGGACGATTTTCTCAAAATTGAGCTAAAAACTACTATTTTTGTCTTTTTCGCGTTCTTTTGGACGATTTTCTCAAAATTGAGCTAATAACGACTATTTTTGTAATTTTCGCGTTCTTTTGGACGATTTTCTCAAAATTAAGCTAAAAATAACTATTTTTGTATTTTTCGCCTTCTTTTGGACGATTTTCTCAGAATTGAGCAAAAACGACTATTTTTGTCTTTTTCGCCTTCTTTTGGACGATTTTCTCAAAATTAAGCTAAAAACTACTATTTTTGTGATTTTCGCGTTCATTTGGACAATTTTCCCAAAATTGAGCTAATTTGACTAAGATCGTAGTCAGTTGCTCTCAGGTAGTCGAAGGGGAAGGACGTGGGTTTTTGTTGCTCCGTGAAAGTGAAAGTTATCAGCGGGATGGCCAGTAAGGGTGCTCCGGAACTAAAGTGCAAGGCGTGCAGTAGGAAGTTGAGGCATGGGTGTCACAAGATTTGACTAAGATCTCAGATCTTAGTCAAATCTTTTGAGACTTTACCTGGCATCAGTGACCATAAGGCAGTATATTTAGAACTTTTCTGGGGCTATAGAAAAATAGAAAACTCAAAGGATAAGGTCACATTTAGTTTTCAGAGGGCAAACGTCGATGGTTATCGAGACTACTTGACAAAAGAGTTTCATGATTGGGTAGAATATGGCACGGACATTGAGGAGATATGGAATAGCTTTAAAGATATTTTAAGCAAAGGATTAAAAAAATTTGTTCCTACTAAAAAACTAAAGGGTAACGCGGACCCAGAATTTTACAACAAGGAAATACGATCCTTGAAGCGTAAATCAAGAATTTTACATAAAAGAAAGAGGAATAACCAAGAAAGTATGACTAAATATGGCGAAGTTATTAAATTGTTAAATCGCAAGAAAAAGGATGCGGAGAACAAATTCTTGTACGAAATTTTAAGCGTAAATGGAAGCAGTTCCTTTTATAAATATATGAAGCGTAGGAAGAAAAGCGATTGCGGGGTAGATGTGATAGAAAATACCGATGGTAGGATAATAAATGACAGTACTGAAATAGCCAACGAATTTGGAAAGTACTTCTCAAGTACATATAAAGTAGCGGATCCTTCATCTAAACATTTCGATTTAAGCAGTAATCCTTCTATATCACATTCTTTTACAATAGGTTACAATGATATCCTCAAGAGAGTGAGAAAGTTAAAAAACAATAAAAGTCAGGGACCGGACGGAATAAGAAATGAAATCATTAAACTGGGAGATCGGGAAATCGTCCCTTACCTTAGAAGAATTTTCCACGTATGCATTAATAATAACCAAATTCCCAAGGATTGGAAAACTGCCGTAGTAGTACCCATACTCAAGGGAGGGAATAAAAAATCAGTTAAGAATTATAGACCCATTAGTTTAACAAGTGTTGTTTGCAAAATGTTTGAAAGAATGATTTCGGATTACTTAAAAGATTTTTGGGAAACGAAAGGTTGGCTTAACGAATTCCAACACGGTTTTAGGAAGGGATACTCATGTGTGTCTCAGATGTTAAGTTTACATCAGGATCTAGTAGAAGCTCAGGATAAAGGAGAACAGGTCGATGCCATAGTGATAGATTTAGCCAAAGCGTTCGACGTTGTAGATCATGACCTTCTTATGAAAAAAATTAACGTTATGGGGCTAGACAGTAGAATAGTAAAATGGATAGAATCATTTATTAAAGGCAGATATCAAAAAGTAAAAATTGGCGAATCACAATCCACTGAAATAGAGGTAACGTCAGGAGTTGCACAAGGAAGTGTGTTAGGACCGTTATTGTTTCTTATATTCATAAATGACATGCCAAATGCAGTTAAATCTAGAATCAGATTATTCGCCGATGATTGTATTATATATACAAAAATTATTAATGAAGTTGATAGCAAAGAACTGCAAAAGGATCTGAATTCCATGCTTAACTGGTTAAGAGCAAACAGGTTAGATATCAATTCGAGTAAATGTAGAGCCATTAGTTTTAACAAAAATAAAACAGAATATTCATATAGTATAGGTGATTATGAAATACCGAAGGAAAACGAGATTAAATATCTAGGGATAACTTTCAGTTGTAATCTAAAATGGAATGCGCATATAGAAAAGGTAGTAATGAAAGCAAATAAGGCGCTAAATTATGTCATACGAACACTTAGAAAATCGAGCAAGAAAGTAAAAGACATAGCGTATAAATCGCTAGTTAGGCCGCTTTTAGAATATGGAGAGTGCTTGTGGGATCCGCATGAAATAGGGCTCAAGAAAATTCTTGAAAAAGTACAGAGAAGGGCAGCTAGGTTCGTCTTAGGAAGATATGACAGGAAAGAAAGTGTAACGAGGATGTTGAAAGAATTAGGATGGAATAGTTTAGAGTCACGAAGAACAGACAAAAGACTAGCGATCTTCATTAAAATGTTTACAGGACATCCTTCATATAAGGAACTAAGGGATAGAGTGAGTAAATCAGAGTTCTTAGGCAGACGCGGTCATAACTATAAAGTTAACTATATGAAACAAAAAACTAATACAAGTAAATTTTGCTTCTTGAACCGAACAATTGAAAATTGGAATAGTTTACCTGTAGAGGCTCTAGAGCCTTTCCCAAAGTCATTGAGGGGATTAAAGAAAAATTTAATAAAGATTTGTGAGCCTGCCGAGGACGAAAAGTAAGATGAGTAGGGGATTGCCTGGTAGGGTGAAGTACGGCGGGGACTTCGTGCGCCCCGGGACCGCTTCGGTAGCCATGAAGGCCAATCAGGAACCCTGGAAAACCTTACTTGAAAACTCATTTCTATATTTACTTTATGTTGGCTTGTATGGGTGAGGGTATCAAGGTAGTTTTAATATATATGTGATGTAATGATGTGTATGTGATCTTAATATGTGTGTTCATAAATAACATTTGTCTTGTATTGTGTAAATAGTTCTTACTTGTACTATGTAAATAGTTCACTGTTGTATTGTAAAAATGTTTTGTATATTATGACAATGTAAGATGCTGCCACCTGGCGAAAGTCAACTCGCAGCGTGAAATAATAATAATAATAATAATAATAACGACTATTTTTGTCATTTTCGCGTTCATTTGGACGATTTTCTCAAGCTTGAGCTAAAAACGACTATATTAGTTATTTTCGCGTTCATTTGGACGATTTTCTCAAAATTGAGGTAAAAACGACTATTTTTGTCTTCTTCGCGTTCTTTTGGACGTTTTTCTCAAAATTGATCTAAAAACGACTATTTTTCTCTTTTTCGCGTTCTTTTGGACGATTCTCTCAAAATTGAGGTAAAAACGACTATTTTTGTTACTTTCGCGTTCTTTTGGACGATTTTCTCAAAATTGAGCTAAAAACGACTATTTTTGACTTTTTGCGTTCATTTGGACGATTCTCTCAAACTTGAGCTAAAAACGACTATTTTTGTCTTTTTCGCGTTACTTTGGACAATTCTCTCAAAATTAAGCTAAAAACGACTATTTTAGTTATTTTCGCGTTCATTTAGACAATTTTCTCAAAATTAAGCTAAAAACGATTATTTTTGTTATTTTCGCGTTCATTTGGATGATTTTCTCAAAATTCAGCTAAAAACGACTATTTTTGTCTTTTTCGCGTTCTTTTGGACGATTTTCTCAAAATTGAGCTAAAAACAACTATTTTTGTCTTTTTCGCGTTCTTTTGGACGATTTTCTCAAAATTGAGCTAAAAACGACTATTTTTGTCTTTTTCGCGTTGTTAAGGACGATTTTCTCAAAATTGAGCTAAAAACGACTATTTTTGTCTTTTTCACGTTCTTTTGGACGATTTTCTCAAACTTGAGCTAAAAACGAGTATTTTTGTCTTTTTCGCGTTCTATTAGACGTTTTTCTCAAAATCAAGATAAAGACGAATATTTTAGTTATTTTCGCGTTCATTTGGACGATTATCTCAAAATTAAGCTAAAAACGACTATTTTTGTTATTTTCGCGTTCTTTTGTACGATTATCTCAAAATTAAGCTAAAAACGACTATTTTTCTCTTTTTCGCGTTGTTTAGGACGATTTTCTCAAAATTGAGCTAAAAACCACTATTTTTCTCTTTTTCGCGTTGTTTAGGAAGATTTTCTCAAAATTGAGCTAAAAACGACTATTTTTCTCTTTTTCGCGTTGTTTAGGACGATTTTCTCAAAATTGAGCTAAAAACCACTATTTTTTTCTTTTTCGCGTTGTTTAGTAAGATTTTCTCAAAATTGAGCTAAAAACCACTATTTTTCTCTTTTTCGCGTTGTTTAGGACGATTTTCTCAAAATTGAGCTAAAAACGACTATTTTTCTCTTTTTCGCGTTGTTTAGGACGATCTTCTCAAAACTGAGCTAAAAACGACTATTTTTCTCTTTTTCGCGTTCCTTTGGACGATTTTCTCAAAACTGAGCTAAAAACGACTATTTTTGTCTTTTTCGCCTTCTTTTGGACGATTTTCCCAAAATAAGCTAAAAACGACTATTTTTGTCTTTTTCGCGTACTTTTGGACGATTTTCCCAAAATAAGCTAAAAACGACTATTTTTGTCTTTTTCGCGTACTTTTGGACGATTTTCCCAAAATAAGCTAAAAACGACTATTTTTGTCTTTTTCGCCTTCTTTTGGACGATTTTCCCAAAATAAGCTAAAAACGACTATTTTTGTCTTTTTCGCGTACTTTTGGACGATTTTCCCAAAATAAACTAAAAACGACTATTTTTGTCTTTTCGCCTTCTTTTGGACGATTTTCCCAAAATAAGCTAAAAACGACTATTTTTGTCTTTTTCGCGTTGTTTAGGACGATCTTCTCAAAACTGAGCTAAAAACGACTATTTTTCTCTTTTTCGCGTTGTTTAGGACGATTTTCCCAAAATAAGCTAAAAACGACTATTTTTGTCTTTTTCGCCTTCTTTTGGACGATTTTCCCAAAATAAGCTAAAAACGACTATTTTTGTCTTTTTCGCGTACTTTTGGACGATTTTCCCAAAATAAACTAAAAACGACTATTTTTGTCTTTTCGCCTTCTTTTGGACGATTTTCCCAAAATAAGCTAAAAACGACTATTTTTGTCTTTTTCGCGTTGTTTAGGACGATCTTCTCAAAACTGAGCTAAAAACGACTATTTTTCTCTTTTTCGCGTTCTATTAGACGTTTTTCTCAAAATCAAGATAAAGACGAATATTTTAGTTATTTTCGCGTTCATTTGGACGATTATCTCAAAATTAAGCTAAAAACGACTATTTTTGTTATTTTCGCGTTCTTTTGTACGATTATCTCAAAATTAAGCTAAAAACGACTATTTTTCTCTTTTTCGCGTTGTTTAGGACGATTTTCTCAAAATTGAGCTAAAAACCACTATTTTTCTCTTTTTCGCGTTGTTTAGGAAGATTTTCTCAAAATTGAGCTAAAAACGACTATTTTTCTCTTTTTCGCGTTGTTTAGGACGATTTTCTCAAAATTGAGCTAAAAACCACTATTTTTTTCTTTTTCGCGTTGTTTAGTAAGATTTTCTCAAAATTGAGCTAAAAACCACTATTTTTCTCTTTTTCGCGTTGTTTAGGACGATTTTCTCAAAATTGAGCTAAAAACGACTATTTTTCTCTTTTTCGCGTTGTTTAGGACGATCTTCTCAAAACTGAGCTAAAAACGACTATTTTTCTCTTTTTCGCGTTGTTTAGGAAGATTTTCTCAAAATTGAGCTAAAAACGACTATTTTTCTCTTTTTCGCGTTGTTTAGGAAGATTCTCTCAAAATTGAGCTAAAAACCACTATTTTTCTCTTTTTCGCGTTGTTTAGGACGATTTTCTCAAAATTGAGCTCAAAACGACTATATTTCTTTTTTTCGCGTTGTTTAGGACGATTTTCTAAAAATTGAGCTCAAAACGACTATTTCTCTCTTTCAGCGTTCTTCTGGACGATTTTCTCAAAATTGAGCTAAAAACGACTATTTTTCTCTTTTTCGCGTTGTTTAGGACGATTTTCTCAAACTTGAGCTCAAAACGACTATTTTTCTCTTTTTCGCGTTCTTTTGGACGATTTTCTCAAAATTGAGCTAAAAACGACTATTTTTGTCTTTTTCGCGTACTTTTGGACGATTTTCCCAAAATAAGCTAAAAACGACTATTTTTGTCTTTTTCGCGTACTTTTGGACGATTTTCTCAAAACTGAGCTAAAAACGACTATTTTTGTCTTTTTCGCGTACTTTTGGACGATTTTCCCAAAATAAGCTAAAAACGACTATTTTTGTCTTTTTCGCGTACTTTTGGACGATTTTCTCAAAACTGAGCTAAAAACGACTATTTTTGTCTTTTTCGCGTTCCTTTGGACGATTTTCTCAAAACTGAGCTAAAAACGACTATTTTTGACTTTTTCGCGTACTTTTGGACGATTTTCCCAAAATAAGATAAAAACGACTATTTTTGTCTTTTTCGCGTACTTTTGGACGATTTTCCCAAAATAAGCTAAAAACGACTATTTTTGTCTTTTTCGCGTACTTTTGGACGATTTTCTCAAAACTGAGCTAAAAACGACTATTTTTGTCTTTTTCGCGTTCCTTTGGACGATTTTCTCAAAACTGAGCTAAAAACGACTATTTTTGTCTTTTTCGCCTTCTTTTGGACGATTTTCCCAAAATAAGCTAAAAACGACTATTTTTGTCTTTTTCGCGTACTTTTGGACGATTTTCCCAAAATAAGCTAAAAACGACTATTTTTGTCTTTTTCGCGTACTTTTGGACGATTTTCCCAAAATAAGCTAAAAACGACTATTTTTGTCTTTTTCGCCTTCTTTTGGACGATTTTCCCAAAATAAGCTAAAAACGACTATTTTTGTCTTTTTCGCGTACTTTTGGACGATTTTCCCAAAATAAACTAAAAACGACTATTTTTGTCTTTTCGCCTTCTTTTGGACGATTTTCCCAAAATAAGCTAAAAACGACTATTTTTGTCTTTTTCGCGTACTTTTGGACGATTTTCCCAAAATAAGCTAAAAACGACTATTTTTGTCTTTTTCGCGTACTTTTGGACGATTTTCCCAAAATAAGCTAAATGAGACTATTTTTGTCTTTTTCGCGTACTTTTGGACGATTTTCCCAAAATAAGCTAAAAACGACTATTTTTGTCTTTTTCGCGTTCCTTTGGAAGATTTTCTCAAAACTGAGCTAAAAACGACTATTTTTGTCTTTTTCGCGTACTTTTGGACGATTTTCCCAAAATAAGCTAAAAACGACTATTTTTGTCTTTTTCGCGTACTTTTGGACGATTTTCCCAAAATAAGCTAAAAACGACTATTTTTGTCTTTATCGCGTTCCTTTGGACGATTTTCCCAAAATTGAGCTAAAAACGACTATTTTTGTCTTTTTCGCGTTCCTTTGGACGATTTTCTCAAATTTTTGTCTTTTTCGCGTACTTTTGGACGATTTTCCCAAAATAAGCTAAAAACGACTATTTTTGTCTTTTTCGCGTACTTTTGGACGATTTTCCCAAAATAAGCTAAAAACGACTATTTTTGTCTTTTTCGCCTTCTTTTGGACGATTTTCCCAAAATAAGCGAAAAACGGCTATTTTTGTCTTTTTCGCGTACTTTTGGACGATTTTCAAAAATAAGCTAAAAACGACTATTTTTGTCTTTTTCGCGTACTTTTGGACGATTTTCCCAAAATAATCTAAAAACGACTTTTTTTTGTCTTTCTCGCATTCCTTTGGACGATTTCCCGAAAATAAGCTAAAAACGACTATTTTTGTCTTTTTCGCGTTCCTTTGGACGATTTTCTCAAAACTGAGCTAAAAACGACTATTTTTGTCTTTTTCGCGTACTTTTGGACGATTTTCCCAAAATAAGCTAAAAGCGACTATTTTTGTCTTTTTCGCGTACTTATGGACGATTTTCCCAAAATATGCTAAAAACGACTATTTTTGTCTTTTTCGCCTTTATTTGGACGATTTTCCCAAAATAAGCGAAAAACGACTATTTTTGTCTTTTTCGCGTACTTTTGGACGATTTTCAAAAATAAGCTAAAAACGACTATTTTTGTCTTTTTCGCGTACTTCTGGACGATTTTCCCAAAATAAGCTAAAAACGACTATTTTTGTCTTTTTCGCCTTCTTTTGGACGATTTTCCCAAAATAAGCGAAAAACGACTATTTTTGTCTTTTTCGCGTACTTTTGGACGATTTTCAAAAATAAGCTAAAAACGACTATTTTTGTCTTTTTCGCGTACTTTTGGACGATTTTCCCAAAATAATCTAAAAACGACTTTTTTTTGTCTTTATCGCGTTCCTTTGGACGATTTTCCGAAAATAAGCTAAAAACGACTATTTTTGTCTTTTTCGCGTTCCTTTGGACGATTTTCTCAAAACTGAGCTAAAAACGTCTATTTTTGTCTTTTTCGCGTACTTTTGGACGATTTTCCCAAAATAAGTTAAAACGACTATTTTTGTCTTTTTCGCGTACTTTTGGACGATTTTCCCAAAATATGCTAAAAACGACTATTTTTGTCTTTTTCGCGTACTTTTGGACGATTTTCCCAAAATAAGCTAAAAACGACTATTTTTGTCTTTTTCGCGTACTTTTGGACGATTTTCCCAAAATAAGCTAAAAACGACTATTTTTGTCTTTTTCGCGTACTTTTGGACGATTTTCCCAAAATAAGCTAAAAACGACTATTTTTGTCTTTTTCGCGTACTTTTGGACGATTTTCCCAAAATAAGCTAAAAACGACTATTTTTGTCTTTTTCGCGTACTTTTGGACGATTTTCTCAGAATAAGCTAAAAACGACTATTTTTGTCTTTTTCGCGTACTTTTGGACGATTTTCCCAAAATAAGCTAAAAACGACTATTTTTGTCTTTTTCGCGTACTATTGGACGATTTTCCCAAAATAAGCTAAAAACGACTATTTTTGTCTTTTTCGCGTTCCTTTGGACGATTTTCCCAAAATTGAGCTAAAAACGACTATTTTTGTCTTTTTCGCGTTCCTTTGGACGATTTTCTCAAATTTTTGTCTTTTTCGCGTACTCTTGGACGATTTTCCCAAAATAAGCTAAAAACGACTATTTTTGTCTTTTTCGCGTACTTTTGGACGATTTTCCCAAAATAAGCAAAAAACGACTATTTTTGTCTTTTTCGCGTACTTTTGGACGATTTTCCCAAAATAAGCTAAAAACGACTATTTTTGTCTTTTTCGCGTACTTTTGGACGATTTACTCAAAACTGAGCTAAAAACGACTATTTTTGTCTTTTTCGCGTTCCTTTGGACGATTTTCCCAAAATAAGCTAAAAACGACTATTTTTGTCTTTTTCGCGTACTTTTGGACGATTTTCCCAAAATAAGCTAAAAACGACTATTTTTGTCTTTTTCGCGTACTTTTGGACGATTTTCCCAAAATAAGCTAAAAACGACTATTTTTGACTTTTTCGCGTTCCTTTGGACGATTTTCTCAAAATAAGCTAAAAACGACTATTTTTGTCTTTTTCGCGTACTTTTGGACGATTTTCCCAAAATAAGCTAAAAACGACTATTTTTGTCTTTTTCGCGTACTTTTGGACGATTTTCCCAAAATAAGCTAAAAACGACTATTTTTGTCTTTTTCGCCTTCTTTTGGACGATTTTCCCAAAATAAGCTAAAAACGACTATTTTTGTCTTTTTCGCGTACTTTTGGACGATTTTCCCAAAATAAGCTAAAAACGACTATTTTTGTCTTTTTCGCGTACTTTTGGACGATTTTCCCAAAATAAGCTAAAAACGACTATTTTTGTCTTTTTCGCGTACTTTTGGACGATTTTCCCAAAATAAGCTAAAAACGACTATTTTTGTCTTTTTCGCGTACTTTTGGACGATTTTCTCAGAATAAGCTAAAAACGACTATTTTTGTCTTTTTCGCGTACTTTTGGACGATTTTCCCAAAATAAGCTAAAAACGACTATTTTTGTCTTTTTCGCGTACTTTTGGACGATTTTCCCAAAATAAGCTAAAAACGACTATTTTTGTCTTTTTCGCGTACTATTGGACGATTTTCTCAGAATAAGCTAAAAACGACTATTTTTGTCTTTTTCGCGTACTTTTGGACGATTTTCCCAAAATAAGCTAAAAACGACTATTTTTGTCTTTTTCGCGTACTTTTGGACGATTTTCCCAAAATAAGCTAAAAACGACTATTTTTGTCTTTTTCGCGTACTTTTGGACGATTTTCCCAAAATAAGCTAAAAACGACTATTTTTGTCTTTTTCGCGATCCTTTGGACGATTTTCTCAAAACTGAGCTAAAAACGACTATTTTTGTCTTTTTCGCGTACTTTTGGACGATTTTCCCAAAATAAGCTAAAAACGACTATTTTTGTCTTTTTCGCGTACTTTTGGACGATTTTCCCAAAATAAGCTAAAAACGACTATTTTTGTCTTTTTCGCGTTCCTTTGGACGATTTTCCCAAAATAAGCTAAAAACGACTATTTTTGTCTTTTTCGCGTACTTTTGGACGATTTTCCCAAAATAAGCTAAAAACGACTATTTTTGTCTTTTTCGCGTACTTTTGGACGATTTTCTCAAAATAAGCTAAAAACGACTATTTTTGTCTTTTTCTCGTACTTTTGGACGATTTTCCCAAAATAAGCTAAAAACGACTATTTTTGTCTTTTTCGCGTACTTTTGGACGATTTTCCCAAAATAAGCTAAAAACGACTATTTTTGTCTTTTTCGCGTACTTTTGGACGATTTTCCCAAAATAAGCTAAAAACGACTATTTTTGTCTTTTTCGCGTACTTTTGGACGATTTTCCCAAAATAAGCTAAAAACGACTATTTTTGTCTTTTTCGCGTACTTTTGGACGATTTTCTCAAAACTGAGCTAAAAACGACTATTTTTGTCTTTTTCGCGTTCCTTTGGACGATTTTCTCAAAACTGAGCTAAAAACGACTATTTTTGTCTTTTTCGCATACTTTTGGACGATTTTCCCAAAATAAGCTAAAAGCGACTATTTTTGTCTTTTTCGCGTACTTTTGGACGATTTTCCCAAAATAAGCTAAAAACGACTATTTTTGTCTTTTTCGCGTTCCTTTGGACGATTTTCCCAAAATAAGCTAAAAACGACTATTTTTGTCTTTTTCGCGTACTTTTGGACGATTTTCCCAAAATAAGCTAAAAACGACTATTTTTGTCTTTTTCGCGTACTTTTGGACGATTTTCTCAAAATAAGCTAAAAACGACTATTTTTGTCTTTTTCTCGTACTTTCGGACGATTTTCCCAAAATAAGCTAAAAACGACTATTTTTGTCTTTTTCGCGTTCCTTTGGACGATTTTCCCAAAATAAGCTAAAAACGACTATTTTTGTCTTTTTCGCGTACTTTTGGACGATTTTCCCAAAATAAGCTAAAAACGACTATTTTTGTCTTTTTCGCGTACTTTTGGACGATTTTCTCAAAATAAGCTAAAAACGACTATTTTTGTCTTTTTCTCGTACTTTTGGACGATTTTCCCAAAATAAGCTAAAAACGACTATTTTTGTCTTTTTCGCGTACTTTTGGACGATTTTCCCAAAATAAGCTAAAAACGACTATTTTTGTCTTTTTCACGTACTTTTGGACGATTTTCCCAAAATAAGCTAAAAAAGAACTATTTTTGTCTTTTTCGCGTACTATTGGACGATTTTCCCAAAATAAGCTAAAAACGACTATTTTTGTCTTTTTCGCGTACTTTTGGACGATTTTCCCAAAATAAGCTATAAACGACTATTTATGTCTTTTTCGCGTTCCTGTGGACGATTTTCTCAAAACTGAGCTAAAAACGACTATTTTTGTCTTTTTCGCGTTCTTTTGGACGATTTTCTCAAAACTGAGCTAAAAACGACTATTTTTGTCTTTTTCGCGTACTTTTGGACGATTTTCCCAAAATAAGCTAAAAACGACTATTTTTGTCTTTTTCGCGTTCCTTTGGACGAATTTCTCAAAACTGAGCTAAAAACGACTATTTTTGTCTTTTTCGCGTTCCTTTGGACGATTTTCTCAAAATTGATCTAAAAACGACTATTTTTGTCTTTTTCGCGTACTTTTGGACGATTTCCTCAAAATTGAGGTAAAAACGACTATTTTTGTCTTTTTCGCGTACTTTTGGACGATTTTCTCAAAACTGAGATAAAAACGACTATTTTTGTCTTTTTCGCGTACTTTTCGACGATTTTTTCAAAACTGAGCTAAAAACGACTATTTTTGTCTTTTTCGCGTACTTTTGGTCGATTTTACCAATAATAAGCTAAAAACGACTATTTTTGTCTTTTTCGCGTACTGTTGGACGATTTTCCCAAAATAAGCTAAAAACGACTATTTTTGTCTTTTTCGCGTACTTTTGGACGATTTTCCCAAAATAAGCTAAAAACGACTATTTTTGTCTTTTTCGCGTACTTTTGGACGATTTTCTCAAAATAAGCTAAAAACGACTATTTTTGTCTTTTTCGCGTACTTTTGGACGATTTTCCCAAAATAAGCTAAAAACGACTATTTTTGTCTTTTTCGCGTACTTTTGGACGATTTTCCCAAAATAAGCTAAAAACGACTATTTTTGTCTTTTTCGCGTACTTTTGGACGATTTTCCCAAAATAAGCTAAAAACGACTATTTTTGTCTTTTTCGCGTACTTTTGGACGATTTTCCCAAAATAAGCTAAAAACGACTATTTTTGTCTTTTTTGCGTACTTTTGGACGATTTTCCCAAAATAAGCTAAAAACGACTATTTTTGTCTTTTTCGCGTACTTTTGGACGATTTTCCCAAAATAAGCTAAAAACGACTATTTTTGTCTTTTTCGCGTACTTTTGGACGATTTTCCCAAAATAAGCTAAAAACGACTATTTTTGTCTTTTTCGCGTACTTTTGGACGATTTTCCCAAAATAAGCTAAAAACGACTATTTTTGTCTTTTTCGCGTACTTTTGGACGATTTTCCCAAAATAAGCTAAAAACGACTATTTTTGTCTTTTTCGCGTACTTTTGGACGATTTTCCCAAAATAAGCTAAAAACGACTATTTTTGTCTTTTTCGCGTACTTTTGGACGATTTTCCCAAAATAAGCTAAAAACGACTATTTTTGTCTTTTTCGCGTACTTTTGGACGATTTTCCCAAAATAAGCTAAAAACGACTATTTTTGTCTTTTTCGCGTACTTTTGGACGATTTTCTCAGAATAAGCTAAAAACGACTATTTTTGTCTTTTTCGCGTACTTTTGGACGATTTTCCCAAAATAAGCTAAAAACGACTATTTTTGTCTTTTTCGCGTACTATTGGACGATTTTCCCAAAATAAGCTAAAAACGACTATTTTTGTCTTTTTCGCGTACTTTTGGACGATTTTCCCAAAATAAGCTAAAAACGACTATTTTTGTCTTTTTCGCGTACT
Organism: Pachydiplax longipennis; assembly: GCA_036926295.1. Lineage (NCBI taxonomy): Eukaryota > Metazoa > Arthropoda > Insecta > Odonata > Libellulidae > Pachydiplax > Pachydiplax longipennis. Next base: position 519,633 of record JAVFKF010000060.1, read on the forward strand.
TTTGGACGATTTTCTCAAAACTGAGCTAAAAACGACTATTTTTGTCTTTTTCGCGTACTTTGGGACGATTTTCCCAAAATAAGCTAAAAACGACTATTTTTGTCTTTTTCGCGTACTTTTGGACGATTTTCCCAAAATAAGCTAAAAACGACTATTTTTGTCTTTTTCGCGTACTTTTGGACGATTTTCCGAAAATAAGCTAAAAACGACTATTTTTGTCTTTTTCGCGTACTTTTGGACGATTTTCCCAAAATAAGCTAAAAACGACTATTTTTGTCTTTTTCGCGTTCCTTTGGACGATTTTCTCAAAACTGAGCTAAAAACGACTATTTTTGTCTTTTTCGCGTACTTTTGGACGATTTTCCCAAAATAAGCTAAAAACGACTATTTTTGTCTTTTTCGCGTACTTTTGGACGATTTTCCCAAAATAAGCTAAAAACGACTATTTTTGTCTTTTTCGCGTACTTTTGGACGATTTTCCCAAAATAAGCTAAAAACGACTATTTTTGTCTTTTTCGCGTACTTTTGGACGATTTTCCCAAAATAAGCTAAAAACGACTATTTTTGTCTTTTTCGCGTACTTTTGGACGATTTTCCCAAAATAAGCTAAAAACGACTATTTTTGTCTTTTTCGCGTACATTTGGACGATTTTCTCAGAATAAGCTAAAAACGACTATTTTTGTCTTTTTCGCGTACTTTTGGACGATTTTCCCAAAATAAGCTAAAAACGACTATTTTTGTCTTTTTCGCGTACTATTGGACGATTTTCCCAAAATAAGCTAAAAACGACTATTTTTGTCTTTTTCGCGTACTTTTGGACGATTTTCCCAAAATAAGCTAAAAACGACTATTTTTGTCTTTTTCGCGTACTTTTGGACGATTTTCTCAAAACTGAGCTAAAAACGACTATTTTTGTCTTTTTCGCGTACTTTGGGACGATTTTCCCAAATAAGCTAAAAACGACTATTTTTGTCTTTTTCGCGTACTTTTGGACGATTTTCCCAAAATAAGCTAAAAACGACTATTTTTGTCTTTTTCGCGTACTTTTGGACGATTTTCCGAAAATAAGCTAAAAACGACTATTTTTGTCTTTTTCGCGTACTTTTGGACGATTTTCCCAAAATAAGCTAAAAACGACTATTTTTGTCTTTTTCGCGTTCCTTTGGGACGATTTTCTCAAAACTGAGCTAAAAACGACTATTTTTGTCTTTTTCGCGTACTTTTGGACGATTTTCCCAAAATAAGCTAAAAACGACTATTTTTGTCTTTTTCGCGTACTTTTGGACGATTTTCCCAAAATAAGCTAAAAACGACTATTTTTGTCTTTTTCGCGTACTTTTGGACGATTTTCCCAAAATAAGCTAAAAAACGACTATTTTTGTCTTTTTCGCGTACATTTGGACGATTTTCCCAAAATAAGCTAAAAACGACTATTTTTGTCTTTTTCGCGTACTTTTGGACGATTTTCTCAAAATAAGCTAAAAACGACTATTTTTGTCTTTT